>CM060962.1:36178514-36726014 GCA_030765045.1 Tenodera sinensis
ATTACGTCAAAAGATTTCCGCATGGTGTAAAAAAACGTGTTATTGATGAATTACATAAAATACTTTCCTAAATTATTTCTAAGACTGTTAATGAGAACGCAGAAAAAAACTCGTAAAAAGTTTACAGAAAGGGGAGGCGGATTTTGCCGCCTTCACCAATCGGAGCTTATGTCAAAAGTACACGAAAATGTGTCTTTCTTACAAGTCATGGTCTCATTTGAGCTCCTTGTACTAATCAACGACACTGAAAATAGTATAGTTTTCAAATGTGAAGTAATTTAAGATACATCTGTGGAATCCACACTGTATGTATATACTGAAGGTACCTTTAGCTTCAATGTCTATTTTTTGAGAGATAATGGATACCATATTATTACATGTACATATTACGAATATTGCCAGACAAAATATTAAATTCTATAAATTAAATCGGCATTTATTGAACAAAGATTAAAGTCTACATCTGGCCAATGTTAAACGTACTAAATTCATAACCCATTGTTATAAAAATTCTTTAAGTATACCCATCTGTGAAATTTTCAAAATCTACAGTTTTCATTGGATTGATTTGAAATTTTAACACAACAATCACTGTATAGTGAGAAGTAACTGTGCTAAATTTCATACATTTAGTCAGATTAGTTGCTAACATATTAATATTTTATTATATTTTTTTTTTTTTTTTAATATTTGTAGAAATGGTTCCCCATGATGCAATTTTGATTTGAAAAACTTAATAATTTTCAGTTATGTCCTGTAATAGAATGTTAGTAAATTGATGAGATAATTTCTTAATCTTGTTATTAATTTGGATAAAAATAAATTTTAAAGTTTAAATTCATTATTTTTTTCATTTAAATTTCGAAATGTAAACTTTAATATTTAATTACTCAGTAGTTACTCACATTGACCGCCTCCGTAGCGCAGTTGATAGCGCGCTTGCCTCTGGCGCGGAGGACCCGGGTTCGATCCCCGGTACCAGCATGGGGATTTTATCCCCTCTGGGAGGTCTTGCACGGAGTGCACTCAGCCTCGTTAGGTCCCGGGGGGACCAATTGAGGAGCTACTTGAAAGAGAAGTAGCGGCCCCAGGTCTAGAAGACCGCATAACCGGCCGGGAGGGCTCGGGGCGCTGACCACGTCCCACCCTCCAATACTGCACCTCACCAATGACGCCTGTAGTGGGCAGAGATGGGGGACGCAGCGGCTGGGCGGTAGGCCTTGGCCCCTTGTGGGCTGTTGCGCCGGGGTAAAAAAAAAAAAAAAGTTACTCACGTTATGAAAAAATTATCTCATGATTTCTTCTTAATGTTATTTCTAAGCAGGTACACCAAATTTCATGCATAAGTACTGAAAATTGCATCATGTGGAGCATTTTAAAGACCAAACAGTGCTAAAAATAAAAACATGGGAAAACTAAGTTTGAAGTCATAGCAAGGATAATGGAACTGTATGGATTTAAATGGACATGACCACTTACAGGCAATCAATTAGACGGCCATGTGACATAGTTAAAAAGGCCGTAAGGCTATAAAAAGCATATAAAAATAAAGCAGAAGATTTATAGTATTTGATAAAACAAAAATCCATTTTTGGCAATTTTTGAGATTTTTAGCCTTTTTTCACAGATGCGTATCCTTAAGATATCAGGCTGAAATTCTTACGGGATGCACGTACATTCTTTATAAAATCCCGGACCTACTCTTCTTTATTGATCTTGTTTGTTAAGAAAGGATTATTTTGTGAACTATGCCGCCTTCAAATTAAAATGTATGAGCAGTTGTTTCCTTAAATAAATAACCAACTGTTTTACTAACACCAAAGGAGATCCAAAACATTATTTAGATGATTTGCTGCGACTCTAAAATTTAAAATTTTTGTTTAATTTAAGACATCTGTCTGACAGGTGGCCACAAATGTTCAGAGTGCATAGCGTGAATGAAAACAAAATAATTGAGAACAGAAAGGAAATTTAATTAAAATAATTACGTCTAGAAAGGAAAAATAATTTTAATAAGACAGTATTGAATAGTTTCTGAGGATAATTTATACCAGAAAATGTCATACAGCTAAAGTTGATCAAATAAAAAATGGCGATAGCGAACTCGAATAATTATACCTACAAAAAAGAAACCATGTGGCTTGAGCACACAGAAGCAGTTATACTTAAGGGAACATTGAAGTGATATTTTAGCCTGTTTGATCAGAAAAGAAAATCGATTTTTGTATTTTTATTCCAAAAAATACACCATACCTTGAAGAATATATCTGCGAAGTTTTAATCCACTAGGGAGGGGAAGCTCATCTTTTGGATTCCATTTTTAAACTGGTGCACCTCTGCCTTTTAAATGGGCATGACCACACCTTCCGTTTCCACTTTAAACTCATTTTTCCCAAAAACAAATTTTTGTTATCTTCTCCCACTAAAATGTGGCTAGCAATTTTTTCCAATACCTATAGTTCAGAATATGGGTACTAAAATGTCCGTTTGGAATTTTGATATTGGTTATACTTTAAAAAAATAATTAATAATGCGTTGCTTTTATGCAATTTTTACACTTTTCAGTATCAAAAAATTTTAAGAAAAAGTATTCATTATATGAAAATTTTCATCCTCTAGTTTGTCACAAAGTTAATAACAGATATAATTTTAAAAAATCAGCTTTGTAGTTCAACGCCTGTTGGAGGAGTTAATGTTTATTATACCCAGTACAACTGACATAAATTAATTAATATATGAAGAATTTGATTAGATATTGGAATAAAATTTGGTACAGCCGTTTCTTTAGTTGCTGGAAATACCTGTGCAAAAATTAAGCCTCTAACTCGAATACTTTAGAATAGCACCTTTCCCATCAGTGTACCCTTAAGAAATACCACCAATGTTTAAGGGAAAACTTCCCCGAAGGATGGGTTAAAGCATACCACCCTAGTACAAACTGAATAGCAGGTGTTTTTTTGTTTCTGTGAAGTGTTGTCCAATACACAGCACAAAATTCCATATGCAATACCATTGTTAAAAATACATTTAAATATGATTATTGTGCCTTATTTTCGTGACTTAGCCTCCCCTTAAAGAATAAAACTACAAACTTAAAACCCGATCAATACAGAATACAGAAACGAAAACTAAGTGACATGGAGACTCCGGGCGTAGAAAAATGTCTACCGCAGTCCCTCCCAAGGGCCTCTTATATGCTCAAAAACCACTCCCGTGGTTGATTGAATCGTGGACACGTGCCTGTGTGAATAATCCATAGTTTTGTTCCAGATATTTCCGAGAGACTGTTCTTTGCCATTCAGAGGTCACTCACCCTTGTCCACGTGCACTTCTTACATAGTACAGAATAACTTTGTAATTTGTTAAGAAAACAGATGTCTATCTCCTTGCCTTTTGTTATCCAGCCGGCATTTTCGTTCTAAAACAATTGACTACGAATAACAAATGCACAGCATACTCAAGGTCCATGACCACACTTACTTTTTGTTTGCCCATATCATCGCTTGGTGCCAAAATATTTCCTTCTAAGTTATGCGCGGTTTTTGCATTTGTGCAACAGTTGATCATTAATGTTGGATAAGCGCAGAAACAAATAAATCTGTTACAAGAAACCTACCTGCAGAAGAATGGATATTTTGCCAAAGGGGGACCTGTTTTCATATTTTTTCTTCACCTCAATACCCTCCCCGTATGGAGGGTTGACATTTCCTAGGGCTTAAAGCCTATGCCTAGAGACAGATGCCTGTTAGGGAGCAACTTATGGACCGGATAGAGTGAAGACCTGGAAGTGGTTGGTCAGCGCAGCATCGGGTATGAGAGTGAGGAAGATGATATGAAATGCATGCGAAATAGATGAATGGAACGGTGATGATGGAGCAGTTAGTGGTATGAATGGTGGAGGAAACCGAAGAACCCAGACGCCACTTCGTCCATCACGAATACTACATGCGGGTCCCTGGGATCGAACCCGGGCCGCCTTAATGACAGGCGTATGGCGCCACCCACATGTTCGCATGGAGGACTATAGTTTAACTCATGTACAGAAACCTGTGTGTGACTGATTCACATGGTACATAAGAGGAATATGTGAAAATTTTAATGCATAAATGAAGTCGCGTGAGCGACTTAACGTACTTAATTTTACACAGGAAGTCCAATATCTCAGTTTTTCTCTGCGACAAACAGAATCCTTCAATAGTTCCAGAGCTTATACCACATAACTGAATCCTTTATGGCAGAGCTGTTCTCAGCTGTGTTTTATATTCTGCAGAACAAGAGAGACAGAGAAAAAAAAAGAATCTTAAGTTTTGTTGGGATGCCGAGTTTTGTGACGTACTCTCCAAGTTGTGCTGAGCGATGATTCAGAATACCTATCATTCATCATCAAGCAGAAAATAAACATTTGAGGGTCACATGGAAATAAAAACTGCTGTTGGAAACTTACAAGTTTTATAGCGCGAAATTCCCTAGATTTTTATCTCGTCACTCTCCATAAAATCAGCAATAATTCAACCCGCTTCTCAGTATTTCTTTAAAAACTTTTAACAGGAAAAATGCGGTCCAGTGCGTGATTCTTTGAAACACTCATTTGAAAATTAATGAAATGGAAAGTGCTAGTAGAGTGGAACATCTCTCTCCCGTTCTTGGCTGTTATCTGATTTTGTGCACCTCATTCACAAGAAAATGCGGGCAATGTCTCCAACAGTAAGATCTGATAAACTGTTTTCTTATAAGTTTACCTAAAATAAATCTGTAAGTTGCGCAAGTTTCTCGTTGAAACAAATTTTTCCCTCTTTTGATGTATGGCCGTGTTCATAGCACCACGGCTGGGGACTGTTGAAAATGCGAGGAATTTTGGAGAAAAAGACTCTTATTTCCATTCCCTTCATGATTAACTTAGAGATCTCTGGTGACAGAATGAGAAGGACTTAGTTCCATGATTAATGTCGGGCAGCTGCGAGGACCCTTCTGTATTCTCTAACACTTTCCTCTTTTTCTCTCCCTCTCTGATGAAGAAGAAAAAACGGACTTGCTGAGTGTGATATTTGAGGATGTGCAGAGAGTAAGCATTGACATTTTAATGGTCCTTTTAGAACAGGCTGTCAGAAAAGCTTCGAAGGCAAAGTATTGTAATCCTTTCTTCTAGATATAGCCGCATTACATTCTTAATCATATTTAAACTAAGCATATGTTGTCTAACAAATTCTTAATTCCCTCTTATGTTGCATTACCTGTGTTGTTCAGCATAGCATAAGTGGACTTTTGTTTCAAACGTGTACACTTTACATTCAAAATAGTTAACCGCCTGTTGTGAGTAATTATGGTAACTGTGATTGTTTTACCGGTGAATTTTAAAGTATTTTTATTTTCACCACATTTTTCTCAGAATCTTACAATTACTATTTACCTTATACAAGAGCTGTAACATTATGTTAAACTTTTAGCTAAATGTTAGCAATCGCGAGGATAGAGTATTACTTTCTCTACTGGTAATTAGGGGAAGTATTGTATTCCACCCAAAAATTCCATGTCGAGATTTCACCGGAAATATATGTTTTGAGACCCCCTGAATCCAAAAAAAGTATTTTTAGAAAAAGGTCCGTGTGTGTGTGTCTGTGTGTCAGTCTGTGGACAGCATAACTCAAAAACGAAAAGTCGGTTAAAAACCAAAGTGGGTATTTAAGTCTAATGTCTTTCAAGGATGCGACACGAAGATTTTGAAGAAAATAGCCCCAACCTAAACTACCCTTTAAATGGAAAATTTTTCGAAAATTTTGATTTTCTTGAAAATGACTAACGCTTTTGATGTTTGAGATATTTTGATGACAAATGAAATGTATATCTTGAATTTTCTGGCTATAGCCCCTGTAGTCGTATTTACTCTGGACGACTTTTGCATAACTGGTAAACCGTTAGAGATAGACCAAATTATACTATACAAAAAATATATGTCGCAATAAATTCTCTTGTAGGGTGAACCATTTCGGAGATATTCCTTGTTATGTGTGTGAGTTTCGGAAAACTTAGAACTTTCATGAAATGGATCATCGTTGTTCATTTTTTTATATGTTAAGTGTGCAAAGACAACAGAATCTCAGACATTTGACTATCGCACAAAGCCTACTATATTCTAACATTCCCTTTGCACTACAAGGAAATAAGCAATAAGATAATTTGTACAAATGTTTATCTCAACTAACAAGAAAGAAAATATAGGAATAAGAGTTTGTAAGAATGGTTAGTACAAGAGTAGAGAAAGTCATGTGAGTTCAACACATCAGATTTCTTTTATTACTTGTTGGTGAAGCCGACTGGATACGATAAGACAGTTTCATACAGCAGGATGATGCAGGCAAGAAGGATCTATGGCAGAGTAGAAAAGGAATTATTAGCTGTTGTGTGAGCATCTGAAACCTTAGACCAGGGGTGCTCAACCGCAGGCAAGTTAGGGGAAGTTAAAATCACCTCCTTCCACCTGCTGGGACAGAATGACACATTTATCCATGGTTACCGAGTTCCAATGTTGGCATATTCTTACGTACAGGAAATCAACGGCGTACACATTCATATTCCACTCCTGATTAACCCACGGTGTTTCTGAGGATACTTTTTTGGCACTATTTAGGTCTTCAATATTTGGCGAAAAAGATAAAGTGTACAGTCTCAAAAGATAAGCAAGTGATTTTCACTTATCTTGTTGCGATATTCTCTTTTAATGTAATTCATGTTTTAAAATGTTTGTTCGGAGATATAGCTGGAGCCAAAGACTGCCATTAATCTAGATGCGAACAAACGTAATCTCGGATACTAACAGCAGGGCAGAGACCTAAATAATTCCCACCCTTCTTTCCCAGAACATTTTACGGTCGTGGAATCCTGCAGTTCAAGTAGTTCCATACTTTGTAGCTCGTGCGAAGCCTCACTACATGGAAACTTCAAAAGTGCAAAATAATTGGATTTTGGTTCCAAATGTTTTTAGTCTTCAAATTGTGAAGAGAATGTATCGTACAATTGCTTCAAAAGTTAGTTGTATTTTTCCATGAGAATAACATGGAACGTAAGCAAGGGAAATGTTATAGATCTGCAACTACCAGTCTTATAAATCAAGCATTTAACTTTATCGTCTTCATCTCGAAAACAAAAATATTCGTCCTTCCATTGAATTGTATTTTCTACTATAATTACCCCTTGCCATCTGCCTCTGACTAGCAGGTCTGGTTCTGGTTGCCTTGGTCAGTGGAGGGGTGAAATGACGTAAGGGGGAAGCGAGTGTGTGCTAGCTTGTTGAGCACCCCTGCCATAGACCATACTTTTGGATAAAAAAATTAACGCAGTTACTAATCATAGAGGATTGGTATGGACTTTTAATGTTCAGTATCCAAGATCTAGATTATTCATATGGACATTGTTGTTAGCAGAGTTTGCTTTTGAGATACAATACAGGGTAGGTAAAAAGAATGCAGTGCTGTCAGTTTCAATAGTATACCGAATAACATTTAGTGGTAGAAAAGGAGCTCAGGGAGGATCGAAATCTAGTTAAATGTATGACTCTCCAGCAGGTGAACATTAGCATATTCAAAGTAGATAACGCATAAAACAACATACGAGGTGGAGTCAAATGAACATATTATTATTTTTTTTTTTTTAATTTTAATTTAATGAACAAAAGTAGAGTACAGGATATAATTTTCAAAATGTTCTCCATAACGTTCAGCATACATGCCCCAGCACGCAGAAAGGGTAGAGATTCCTCTGGAAAAAATTCTTGTTGTCGTGTGCGCAGCCACCAGTGCAACGCCACCTGGTGAGCCTCCTCATCAGAACAAATTTGTTTTTATTCCATGCTGTTTGAGTAGTACAGACATGTGGTAATCATTCGGGGCAAGGCCTCATGTGTATGGTGGATGTGGATTTTTCTTTTTTAATTAACGTCCTTCAACGTAATGTCATATCGGACGGTGTGCATGTGGAAGTTCTGGAGTGAGCTGCAGTGGTACCCACCTTGCAGACACTTAGAGAAACTTAAGCACGTCATGAGTAATGTGATGAGAAGAACCATGACCAATGTTTAGATCTGCAGCCATTGCACTCGGCGATTTTCCATCATAACTGTTGCAATAGACTCTGCTGGTGTGCCAACCTGGGCAAGAAGCGTCTGTCACAGGATTCACGCAGCTTCTGAGTTCTCAACTCCACTCATACACTAGATTTCTTCCCCTTCATATAACGTACACCGGCTTCAAAAATAAGTTTTAATTGGATATTCACCATATCTCGATTGCAAGTCCTACATACATTTTTATACAGCTGAATGCTACCTCACAACCCACTACATTTTATTATATTTTTCAAGAAACTTGAATCGAAAGTATATACCAAAATATGTCATTCACATCTAATACCAGCTTGAGACATTTGCCTTTATCATTGATTCCAATAACTTTCCTGCATGAAGTGTTAGTTTCTCCATGAATTGTTTCGTATGTAGCTGCTAATTACATAAGTCCAAGGTAAATCATGCTCTATGGGATGTATTTAGCATGCTAAAACTATTTTAAGGGGCTCTGGGGTTGAAAACTGACCAAAAATTATCAACTTGACGATTTTTAGGTTTATGCGTATAAAAGTTCCCCAGACCTCACTGCTGTGCAGTAAACCTTTTTAGAGTCCGCCATTTTTAAAGATCTAGCGCAGGCTTAAATGCCTTGTGCACTACATTTGAACACACTTTATTTTCGGCAGTATTTGAGCAAAATGTAGGCCAAAAAGGGCTCAAAAACAACCAAATTCTGCGGAAAGAAAGGTATGAAACTGAGGGGAGAGACTACTGGACAAAAGAGTGTCACACATGCAGCAGCGTAGTTTTAGACCAAAGAGGTAACTTGATTCATGATCATGATGCACGCGTGTACAAGAATTGGTTTTTCTCGACTTTAAATTTTTAATACACTATTTTCTCCATGCGTATTAAATTTCCTGCTATTCTGCTAGAATTTTTCCAGCATGTGTTCCATTTATGTGACTTCAACTTCAGTCTTGGTTTCAAAATCTGAAAATTTGTTTAGATTTAAAAAAAATTGAAAATTTTTTTAAAACTTTATTTTGTGCATTTAATGTCCATCAAAGCAAACAAATTCATTGCTTTAAAAGTAAGTATTTTTTCTTCCTTCCAGAGATTGATGGCCTTTGTTGGGCAATTAGTTTATAAAATGTGTGGTAGTTTATAACATTCACCCTTAAGTGTGCAAAGTGATTATTTTTGGAATGTTCCTTAGCCCTTAAGAATAATTATTTAGTATCGTCAGCAGCTGAAAAACTGAATGTATGCTACTTCATGTACTGTACAACATTTTGGAACTCAGTTTCCGTTTTCCCCTCACAATGATTTGTTTCTGACGCTCCACTTTGTCTTTTCTGTCAGGAAATATATACGTTGTAACGCATAGCAATGTCTATATATCATGACAGAATTCTCCCTTCTCCCTGCAGCTCTTCGAGTGTCATCGCCCTATTTCTGTCCCCTCCACCATTCATTTCCTTTTCAACCCATTCCCCATCCATTAACAGTTCCAATCCCTTTTCTTGAACGCGATATTGTAAACAAGTGGTTGCATTGTATCGCGCATTCAGAAACTTTATTATTTGGAGAGGACATCGAACCCTTCCCTGTTGCATAAATTTAGTCCTCATGTTCTCTTATATTGCTGAACCAAACTTTCAACACGAATCCGGAGTGAATCTCCTTTTGGTGAGGTCGATCCTGTTGCTGATTAGAATGATTTAATCTCCACGTGCATGCGTGACTACACAACGAGGTATTTATTGAAAAGGAAATGCATGTCGTGGAATGAATGTATTCACACAGCAAAAAAGAATTGCCTTCATCAGTTTCAAGAGTAAAGGATTTGTTGTATGATCATTAAAAGTAATAACTCGAAACGTATGTCAGCAGCCAAATCATGAAGCAAATTTACATTCCCCAATCCATTAACTACTATACAAACGTACTTAAATGAAAACTAACGGGTTTCGGTGCAATTTAGGCACTGCAATCTCATTGGTATTTAGACATATCCTATCTGGACTGGTGATGCATAAAACTAGAATTCCTCAACTTAAATGTAATGAGGGGAGGAATCACTGTTACCGGGAGAAATGTAACACAAAGAGATGTCACACCCCCCATTTTTAGTTTCTCTGCTGCGCATGAAACTGCTGCCAATATAGCGATCAAACTTCATATACAGAGTGCTAGAGGTAAAAAAGTAGATTTTTTTTTTTATAAATTGTGCCTTAATATGTATCCATTTCGGTGTGTTAGTTGTTTTTCTCTTTGTATAATAGTTTTCCCATAAACCAATCATACTACCCGATGTTATATGCATAGTCGTAACTGCGCCGCAAACGAACAATGCCTGTCGTATAGACCATCCGTTTTGCTTCACGCATGAATGCGTGGCCTATTGGTAGGTGTGTAGTGTGAGGTCATTGGCCTTGTAGAAAGCATTCCAGCGCAGTTCCAATACATTTGTTATCACAAGAGTACTCACTCTGCGTCACGCCTTCTCTGCCACGCCTGTTTGGACGCACTAACCTACCTAAAAATATGTTATTCTTAATTAATGGGAATTATAAGTCCGGAAATAAAGCAATTGTCGGTGTAATATTGTTCATTATACTGTCTCAAATTGCCAATCCAAGCACCTGCACTTATATCCCTGAGAGCCTGTATCTCAAAACATAACTGTAAATCCCCACTCTCATAGATAATGTTGTAGAATGAAAACTATACTCCAATATGAGATTATATCGAATGTGTCGAAATTATTTAATTACGAGAAAAATAGTGAAGGATTTAAGTAAGGTATGTCAACAAATGCTAAACTAATATTCGTGCATATAATTTGTATGAAATCGATAGAGATGTAATATAACATGTGGCGAGTCTGCAAAAAATAAACAATTTTTGGGATTGCGTTTTAAATTTTCCTCTACTTGCAGCGCACGAATACTAAACCAACCAGCATACTAAGGATCTGACTGCTAATGTTGGGAGTCAAGATCTGTAAGAAGTTTAACATTTTAGTCAGTGAACTACTGAATGACTATTCAGTCACTCCATACTCAGCTTAGTCCTATACCTACAGCTTCCAACTTCCGAACGAGATTACTGCGCGGTAACGAGTGGCCACACATTCATGTGGTTCGTTGTTCGATTCCCATCGAAGCCTACTCGAGGTTATCACTGGTCGAAGCCTAATCGGGTTCCTCGTCTACCAAGATTTCCTTTCCATGATTTTCGCTTCATTCCGCTTTCTTCTCTATTTTCAGCTGTGCTTCTAGGCTTCTCGGCGCATTGCAGTACAAGAGAAATTGCCCAGATGCTTGTTCAAAGAAAAGACTACTCCCCGTGGAGTGTTGCTTGGTTGAGGCACTGTTCATCTTGCTCTCTAGGGATCTCCAGCCTTCAAGGCTAGAACAGTTAGAGACTCCCGCGCGTCTCTGTGCGGTCACTTATTCCTCCTAGCGGGTGGTAACAACAATGGACCTATCAAGATTGCAGTGCGCTGGGTATCCCTCTGCATTCCTTATGCCTATCTATATAGGTATCCCTATATATATATATATATGGAGACCACCAAAAAGATATACTGACTTTAAAGAACGATAAATCTTGTGTGTTTGTTTCACATTTAAATACTGACCGCAATGTAATAATGTCTCTAGTTAAGACATGGTTACTTTAGATGTTCATAATTTTCGATACATTACGGAACGAAGAGTGGCCATCACAGCTACGTCGATCAATGTATACGAATTTTTTACGGACTCTATACAGGCTGTTTGGGATACAACTGCAAAAAATTAATAATGGTTACCTTATCATGTATTCACTTGGGTGTGTTAGTTGTTTTTCTCTTCTTCTAACAGTTTTCCCACTAACCAATCACATACATAACTATCTGATGTTTTCTGCATGGTCGTAGCTGCGCCTCAAATGAACAGTGCCTGTCAGATAGACTATACGTTCTGCTTCACACCTCAATCCGCGGCCTACTGGCTTAGATAATGTGAAGTCATTGGCCTTGTAGAAAGCATTCCAACTCAGTTCCGATTCTGCATTTGTTCTGCCTACTGTGCCACGCGTATTTGGACGTACTAACGAACCTGAAGACATATTTCTCTTAAAAGTAAAATTATAAGTTCTCACATGAAATAAATATTGGTGTAATGTTATTTATTATGCTGTCCTCAATCACCAGTGCAAAGATTTCTAATTATACCACAAATAGCCTGTATAACTTTCGCCTGCTTGTATAACTTTTGCTTACTAATATTGCTTTTTCCACTACGCGTAGTAAGTAGGGGAAATATTGTATTTGAACCAAAATTTTGACGTCGAGATTTCACCGGAAATATAAGTTTTGAGGCTCCCTAAATCCAAAAATAAAATTCTAGAAAAACGTCAGCGCGCGCACCATGTGTGTGAGTGTGTGTGTGTGTGTGTGTGTGTGTGTGTGTGTGTGTCTGTCTGTCTGTCTGTGTGTCTGATTGTGGACAGCATAACTCAAATACGAAAAGTCGGTTAAAAACAAAAGTTGGTACTTAAGCTCAATATCTTTCAAGAATTCAACACGAAGATTTTGAAGAAAATACCTCCAACCTGAACTACCCTTTAGATGGAACATCTTTAGAAAATTTTGATTTTCTTAAAAATTGCTATCGATTTTGCTAAAATCCCATAAATTTGATATGTTTTTATGAAAAATGAAGTGTATATTTTGAATTATTTATGTCCAAATAACTTTTATTGTGGAGTGAACCATTTCGAACATATTCCTTGTTATTTGTGGGAGTTTTGCAGTTTTCTCAAATGGAAGGCTGTTGCTCACTTTATTATCTCTTGGCCGTTCAAAGAGAAGGGAATATCAAAGCCTTCATATAGTGACCAGCTTTAAAACATCTGACTATTGCTTAAAGCCTACTCTGTCCCCACATTTCCCTTGCACCTACAAGCAAATATGCAATAAGATAACTTCTACAAATGTTTACCTCGACTAACATGAAGAAAATAAAGGAATAAGAGTTTGTAAAGGAAGTACAGGAGTAGGGAAAGTCATGTGAGTGCGAAACATCAGACAGTGCGACAGTCAATTAGTTTCCAAATCTAATTCATTATTACAACTTGCTACCCATACCCTTCTGTTTATCAGAGGCAAGAGTGTTTGTTTTTAACGATAAATGAGAAAGTTCAATTACAGAACAAATTTGCTTCCATGCAATTGACATAGTTTAGAAGTGATATATGGGTTTATTTTTCTCGCGAATTTGTTCACATTTTTCATAGTTTCGAGAATATTGTGGTTTTTTTAGCAATAAATGAGAAATAAGCACCTTTTTAAAATTTTGTTTACAAAAGCAAGTTTTGTGTGCATTGACTCATTGTCACTGGTGTTAAAGCTTTGGTTTTGATAACAATGAAAAAATTCACATCTAATACTTATCAACTCAATAACCCAACTTCTTTTGAAATCAACTTATAGCAATACTACAAAATAAATATTATTGGCAGACAAAAAAGCTGCTCGACAATGCAATCGGTGAGGCTGCAATAAAAGGATACATTTCGTGTTATCAAAGCCGTTACAATAAACTTAAAGCGGTTTGTTGTGACGTTTAGAAGTTTTTGTTTTCAGACTGGTAACTGGATAGCTTCTGCCATGTGCGTACTAAAGATTAAAAGCAAAAGGTGGATTTCCTGTGAAAAGTCACTTCAATGTTTTCGGTTTCCAGTAACAAATGCTGACAGCGAGAGATTTTTTCTATGTATAACTTGGTTGTAACAGACAGAAGGACAAAAATGAAAAATGAAAGTGCCACAAGTTTTATGTTGCAATTTTGTGATGCTGATTGATGGGCAATGGCCCTGATGTCTGATGCACTATATACAGAGAGACCCAAATACATCCGAACCGCTGCGTGGTGTATTTCCTCTGTGCACATGGAAAGACGATAACGCAGCTGCTGTACACAAGGTCATGTGCGATTGACTTGTTTCTCCTGCTCTGAAAATTTAGTATTGAGCAGACACCCTATGTGTGATTGAGTTATTAACCGTGTGCTTTATTATTTTGTCCTGTACTTAATCATGAAATGTATTATGGCTCAGCATTTGTTTTCTAATGCACAGTGTGTACTTATTTATTGCTCGTATGTGTTAACTCAGCTCGCCAAGTGAAAGTGTGATTTACATAAAGATTTCCAGGTGTAACATTTCCAGGCCATACAGCAATCCATGAACTTTACAATAAATGTCAGGCCACAGGAAGTGTTAAGGCTCAGATATCTATGACGAGTGATGTATAGTTTCCTAAAGAGGTGCCAAAAATGTATGGGCAACGATGGTGGCCAGTTTCAGCATCTCCTTTAATAACATTGGTAAGTAAAGACCTTAAAAGTAGTTTTAAAAATGTTGTTTGGCTTCATCCGCGCTGTTCTATGACAGCAGAAGTCAGTGACGAGCGCTGAGGACGAGTACAAGCGAAACAAAGCGCAGCCGGTTCAGAGTCTTTTGGATCACCCGTTATGTAACGATTCGTATCTTGGTAATAATAAAATAAATGTTTTAGTATGGAGAAATTTTGAACAATAATGTTACAGTAATATTACTTACCTGTTAATTTTAATTTCAGTAACGTTTATGTGAGTTAATTTTACCCGAAAATTTGTGCGAAATTAATGCGAATTTTTAGTATATTATTCAAAGCAAAACACCACTAACTTAAATTATTAATGCGAATTTTTCAAATAATTGCCACAGAAAGAGTTGCCTTTGTCTATTATGAAGAAATTGCGTCATATAGTCCCAACAGATCTCAAACACAAAACCGAAAATAAAGAGCATTAAAGGTTTACCGGAATACCGAGTCAGATGGGAGATTCTAATGCTTTTACCGGCCTATGTACTGAGAGAGGAACTGGGCACCATGAAAGGAATGTTAAAAAAAATATTAATAATTCAGGTGTAGGAAAACAGCATCGTGTAGTTACCTGTTGTTGAAGATTTGGAAAAGCTGTAGGACTTGTGAAGGACCCAGTGGAATCAAGAGACACATCGTGGCATGTATATTCATAGCACTGCGAGGGTGCAGTACTAGAGGTAGCGGCAAGTCTTTGTCGAAACCGGAGTCAACGGAGTGGAACACCTTAAGGAAGATTCCCAGTCCTCAACGTAGCTTTTTGTTTCCGCTCTAGCGTACTCCGCCTCTGGGATGCATTAGCAAATATTCTCCAGCATGTCGCGGATTCTAAACTGGAACCGCACAACGCTCCTGCTAAGGGGTAACAAGAGCTGACACCTGAGTCTACTGTATCTTATTTTCTTTGGGAAACTGTGTCTCAGAGAAACAAAACTGCAATTGCATGTCTCGCAGTCAAGGGACCGTATGTTACAAGAGTTTCGGACTATGAACAAAATCTCTCTGAATCCCATGCTTTCTGTTATTATTAATTACAATAAAAACAATCGGCAACACCGCAAAAACAAATTTTAAAACTTCTTTTTTTACTTTCTCTACTACGTATAGTAAAGAAGAGGAAGTATTATATTCCACCCAAAAATTCGATGTCGAGATGTCACACGTGTGTGTGTGTGTGTGTGTGTGTGTGTGTGTGTGTGTGTGTGTGTGTGTGTGTGTGTGTGCGTGTGTGCGTATACAGGTGCGCACGTGTGTGTTTCTGTCAGTCTGTGGACAGCATAACTCAAAAGCGAAAATGCTGAGGATCATTGTGGATATTATGCTAATTTTACACTATAATATACTATACTGTCCTCTCAAGCTCCAGGCTTAAAACTAGCACGTACATAGGTATAACTAGTATGGGAATTACACGCACCTTTCATACACAATGCGATAGCGGTCTGCCATTTCTTGAAGCACAGGCACATTCACACAACTTTTCAGCTACAAATACACATCACTAGTGCAAGATGCAGATTGTTAACTGGAATTCAGCCTTCCAGCAAGGGCTTACAGTAGGTACCAACTGCTAATCACATAATCACAATACACAGTACAGTTGAAAATGAAATGATGCATAGCGTCCTATATGTAGGACGTCAGTCTTATCTGGGTTAAGAGAAGTATGTTGTCAGGCACAGAAGGTATGACAGTCTCATGATAACAAATGGGGTACTGGAACAGAGTTCCAACGCTTTCTGCAACGCCAATGACCTCGCGCTACCTAGGCCAGTAGGTCACACTTTCTGCAAGATCAATGACCTCGCGCTACCTAGGTCATTAGGTCACGCATTGAGGTATGACCTAAAATGAATAGTATATACGGCAGACTTTCAATACGCGACGCAGTTAGGATCATGCAAAAACATCAGGTAGTAAACTTTGTGTTGGATCTGTGGGAAAACAATTAGACGAAGAGAAAGAACAACTAATACACCAAAGTGGTTACATACTAGCGTAACAATTATCAAAATAATTACACTTATGCCCCTAACAGACAGTTTAATCTGACTATCTTTAAGCCTACAAAAACCAATGTTTTTATATCTTTAGGAGAAACCCAAGGTTGGTGATTACACATCACCTTTGAGGTCAAGATGGGGTACTCTCTTTAAGGCTGAAAACATCGATGGTTACTATATGGCCTACTATGGGAGTTTAGGGCTGATATGAGACAGCATGTGCATGCGCTGTCAAAGTTAAAGCAAAAATCGAAATGTTCCATTGCTAATTTCTCTGATTTGATGGTAAACTATTTATTTTTTATCTTTTTATTTATTTATTTCTTGTGGGGGGGGGGAATATATTAACATCCTCCAACGTAATGTCGCATGGGACGATGAATAATTGAAATTGGCGAAATGGTACTCAAATGTGCCCTAGGTCCACAGAGTTTAAAATTACCCGAGATTCCTCTCTTTAGAATAAGGGAAAACCTCGGAAAAAAACCTCATCCGGATAACTCGCCGTAATCGACATTTGAACTCGGGACCCCTTGAATGTGAAGCAAACACATTACCAACACATCACAGAGGCGGGCTAAGTTATTTAATGCTGGCACACATTTTACAAGATATAAAATCTAATGATGAACTTAAATCAAAGTGTATAACATGCATTTACGGTGCAAATATGCCCTAGCATTTGTTCACATATTTACTTATTTACCTATTTATTTATTCATTCATTCACTCATTCATTCATTTAATTTATTTACTTACTTAATTATTTATGTATATATTTGTTGGAGTACGCTAGACATATCGAGACCCTGTTAATACTTATTAAATATGGATATTTAAAATACAAATCCATTGTTTCTGGTAAAGCTCTAGCTATAGGATATACTCTGAAGACTTGAGCTCCTATTCTTACCGTAGGACTGGAAAGGTGTGTCTAACGAGATCAGAACAAAAGCAACAGCACTTTTCTAGCGAGTGGAGCCACCTTTACATCTTAACGAGTACGTCGTCGGCTGCCGAGCCCGCAGTTAACCTCCGACTTCATTCCTGCCGATCTGTTCCAATCTCGCAGCACTTTTCTTGCCGCCATTTCTTCGGTAACGATGTTTTTTTTTTTTTTTTTTTTTTTTTTTTTTTCAAGCTCTCTTCATAGATGTATACACACTTTTTTTTTTTTACTGCGCTTCATTGAAGCTGCTATCCATGTTTCCGTTTCTCCCCTTTTTGGCTGTCTCCCCATTTTCATCATCTTCTCTCTAGTTGTGGCTGTGAAGTACGATCCCTCATGTTGAAACTTGAGTAGAGTTTTCCCTTCTCCGGAAGCTGTTCCTGATGAAAAGAGAAGGAAACACATGGGTTTTGTTCTGGTTTTCCGCGGTATGGAATGGAAATCATCTTAAATCAGAAGCGCTCCTTTCCGTCCTTTTCGACCCTAAGTCACCGCCGTCACTTTTTTTTTTTTTTTTTTTTTTTTTTCCCGAAATGTATGCCACATCGTGTTGAGGTTTGATGTGCGTTGATACTTGTATCGTTGAGCTGTCAACCAAAAGTTTCAAGAGCACTGAATGAAACCATCACCTACACTTCATCACCCACGGACAATCCTCTTTCAGCACACTTGTAAACTCCTTCCCAAAACTCCGCCAAATCCCCTGGGAACGATGTGCTCATATTGTTGCTGCACTTTGTAAAATCGAACTTTCGAGCTTCATACCAAAACGTATTTGAGCACATAATCAGTAGTATACAGAAATGCACTTGCTATCAATTATGCATTTTATGGCCTTCGTCGATTATTTCCAAATGACAATCGTTATATAGGATTTCAGCTATCATTTCTTGCAGTTTAAAGAACTGAAGTATTGCAAAAGGAGCAAATATTATTATTGCTATAATAAATAAATAAATAAATATTCTCTGTAAATAAGGAGATTTTTTGTTGTCTAAACGCCTATCCCATGCGTTAATTTTCTAATCATTAAACCAAATTGTACATCACTTCCATTTGAATCCATTTGGCTGCTCGAACTCTCTTTTAAATTCTCGGGATAAAAAGCAATAACTTTCAAAAATGTTATAAATACTAATCTCACCTAACAATTCAGGTGTACTCAGTACTTGTACACTGATAAACTAGCTGTAGCTGCAGATAAAATTATCGTTTTTGGAATAGTAAAGACTATTCTTCCATACCTTGAAATCACATTTTATACGTAATAAATTACACGCTATTCATAAATGCCCAATCATAAAGTCAATAGTCTTACACTGATATTTCTTTCCTGAATTTGCTATAGTGACAAAGTCTCAAACCGGTCGTAACTCTATGATATAAATTTTAATTTGTAACAGTGAACATAATGTTACAAGAATAAATTATACAGTCTAGTTATACATGTTAACCGTCTCCGTAGCACAGTGGTAGCATGCCTGCCTCTGGCACGGAGGACCCGGGTTCGATCCCCGCAAATGGTGTGGGGACTTTTTCCCCGCTGTGAGGTCTGGCACGCGGTGCACTCAGTCTAGTTAGGTCCCGCAGGGGCCAATTGAGGAGCTACTGGATCAAGAAGTAGCGACACCAGGTCGCGAAGGCCGCAGGGAGGGCTCGGGCGCTGAACACGCCCCACCGTCCAGTCCTGCACCCTACTGTTGACGCCTGTAGTGGGCAGAGGTGAGGAACGCAGCGGCCGGGTGGTAAGCGGTAAGCCTTGGCCCGCAAAAGGCTATTGTGCTAGGGATGCATACACGTGTAGACGTATAAAAATCTCTTAGGGTGGTGTTTGTACCAAGTATTTTTTCCGTTTCCTAGCCTGAGATTTTAGTTTACTATAAACAATCTGAATTTTACTATGTAAAATGGTTAAGTATCCATTTGATTTTGTTTCTTTGTTTCTTTCCTACCTCATATTTTGATTGCTTTTTAAGTGTTCCATACGTAGGCTGGATGATTCATGGATTAACGAAGTGACCCCTTCCCAAACATTAGTAGTAGTTGACATCTAAGCTTACGTCATGATTCTAAAGTGTGAGGTAACACAATAGAAAGAAAGATCATTGATACTTCAGAATTGTGAGCACTCGATTTCAAAAGATCAGCTTTTAGAGATTGGCAGTGTAAGCCAAAGTATCTTATTACAGGAATCATCTGAATCATCTGTAAAAGATAGTGAAGTCTGATACATCTTTGGGATTTCAAAGTGGGTTTTAATTAGCTTAAAACTTACCAAAAAGACATTGTTTAAAACAGACTCAAAGCATCCCATAAGCTCTCGCCCAATTATAGAAGACGCTTGGAGGCCTCAACAGCACAATCCAGTAGCTTTTCCCACTTTACCCGTACTAAATACATCTTAGACACTATCAACCACATTCGAATGAGGACAGTATCAAATAACTTAATTCTGACCCACTCTAGCAAAGGTCCAAAAGCTCAATTCATTTTAATAGATTAAACGTCGATAATTCATGTGTTAAGGCCTTCTTGACTATCTAGGGAACAAACGCATTCGAAATAAATAAAAGATTTGTCACCTATTGCAACAGCAGTCATAAAAAGGCCATCTTCCATTAAAATGCACAGTAGTGGATCTCCCATGCTTTGTATACAAGTCATGTTTGCCGAGTTATCCTAAGCTTGACTTGAACTGATATATGGTAAAACGAATGCACTTCCAATGAAAAAATAAAAATTGATACATTTCTTAAATATTTGGGTACCTTTGTTAAATTAAAATATCGACTTACATTTGGTTGACGAATCCGACCAAATCCAATGTCAATTTATACATTTCAACAGGTCATTCTTATTCAGCATATTTTGCCTGGAGTTTTGTAAGCAATACCATAATTTTTATTCAGGATATCGAAGAGAATGAATGCTTCCGTATAGATAGCTCCAGGTCATTAATACGTACGAGTAGTGAATGTGAAATACAGGCTATCAGGAAAGGTATATACACTTTCAATTATTTATAAAACAAAAGCTGTCCCCAATGGTACGGTATTTTTCGTTATTGTATTGAGAAATTGTTGATTTTATTTCAGACATAGCTCTTTGTCCTTTTAATTCAGTTTTTAGGTCTAATTTTTTGACCATATTCTTAGAATATCTTCCGTTTTTCACACTGAATATTCTGATTTTTAGTTGTTTTTTTTTTTTTTTTTTTTCATTTTTAATTTCTCTACTACGTATAATAAAATAGTGGAAGTATTGTATTCCACCCAAAAATTCGATGGCAAGATTTCACCGGAAATACATGCTTTGAGGGCTCCTGAAACCAAAAAAAAAAAGCATTTCTAGAAAAAATGTTATGTGCATGTGTGTCAATCTGTGGACAGCATAACTCAAAAACGAAATGTTGCTTGAAAACCAAAGTTGGTATTTAAGTTACACACCTTTTAAGGATGCGACACGAAGATTTTGAAGAAAATCCATCCACCCTAAGTTACCTTTTACATAGAAATGTTTTCGACAATTTTGATTTTCTTGAAAATGGCTCTAACGATTTTGATTAAAATCACATATGTATAAGATATTTTTATGACAAATAAAATATATATTTTCAATTTTCTACCTATAGGCCGTGTAGTCCTGTTTACTCTGGATGACTTTCGAATAACTCGTAAACCGTAAGGGAAAGACAAAATCTTACTATGCAAAACATGTAGATCTCGCTAAGACCCACAATTTATGCACAAATAAATTTCTGTAGACTGAACCATTTCGGAGATATTCCTTGTTATTTGTCTCAGTTTTGGAAACCAAATTTTCGTCAAATGCAACATCGTAGTTCATTTTTTATATGTTAAGTGTGCAAAAAGGACTGAATCTCAAAGCTTTAAAACATCTGCCTATCGCTCAAAGACTACTGTATTCTCATATTCCCCTTGCACCTACAAGGAAATAAGCAATAAGATAAATTCTGCAAATGTTTGTCTCAACTAACACGAAGAAGATAGAGGAATAGGAGTTAGTAAGAATGATTAGTACAAGAGTAAAGTCATTTGAGTGCAACATATCAGATGTTTTGTTTTGCTCTGCCTTTCTTTTATCTTCTTGTGCTTAAGGGTAACTTATACCCATAAGGGAGTTGTGTAGTTCATTTTATTCAATCATCCACAGGGATTACATGGAGTAAATCCAGAAAGTAGGCGCGCAATGATGAAGGGAATGTTCCATTCTACAGAGTGTCTCCAAACGTCCGTCGAAATTGGCGTCCAGAACAATCCTTCCAAAACTCTCTGCACAAGAAGTCCAAATACTGCTGAGCATCAACATCCCCGGGGAAATTCCAAAGGATGTAGGGGACACTGTGGCCAATGATACATATCAAGCTGTTTTCTTCCTCCACTTCCTAATGATAAGGATAAATTAAATCCGTTTTTGGTATATCCCCATGATGTGTATCATATTACACGAGGAGCCAACATTCATCCAACATCTTCGAGTTATCGACGTAAACTTCAGGAATATCTAAATGGAATCCTGAAAATAAAAGTATTTCTATTATTACTAGTTTTGGATATATAACAAACTGAACGTGTCTACTTCCTTTTAGTAGCCCTTTACAAACACTAAAAGCGTAGCTTCTACTCTACAGATTCAAGCAACTCTAATTTAGATTTTCCGAGAAGTTCTCTGTGCGTTATTCTTTAATTACATACACAATGCTAATTCCAGCGTGTTTTCCTAATTTGATACGCTTTAGTTGTAGCCTAAAATGTAATGAAAAACAAACAACCCCGCAGACAAATCCCTGTTTTAAATTCCGAGGATATCCTGAGGCAGAGCATGTAATGCTTACCGTTGTAGGCGATACAAGAAACACGAAATGTGTTGTGCGTCACATCGATACCGGGAAACAAGGTGCCTCAATGACATCTCGTGTGCCGAACCCCAGACCTCCTAAAATACACAGCGTGCAATGAATGAAAACAAGTATAGTAAACAATTCGTTTTGTTTGATTTAAAAATATCCTTTTATTCAACCAGGTAACATTAGCTGTGGCTTGGATAACAACGTTTGACTGGCTATATTTCTTGGAATAAAGAAATCTAGCAAAGCTATGCATAAAACGCACATTAACCAACTTAAACCTATAATGTCTTCGAATCGTAATTATATGCACAATGAGACAACAACTGATCTCCAGATGTTAACATATGTTGTTATAACATACTCACTAATTAATACAGTTTTTAATATTTATAGGCAATATTCATTCATTTAGACTAAAACCATGTATTTCGTTCACTTGATTTTTCCTCTGGTAACGCCTCTAACATACTGAGTGAATGGGTTATAGAAGTCATCCTTCTAAATAAAATTATAGACTGGTCTCGATCAGTAGACTGAACTTTATAAATATACGTAGGTATATATGCTGAGGTCGTCTCCTTGGCGTGCTGGTAGCCCTGCTACTTACCAAGCGAAAGACCCGAGTTCAATTCCTGGAACCGGTGAGGGATTTTCTCCCGCTGGCAGCCTGCTCTGGAGTGCACTCAGCCTCGTTGGGTCTCTGAAGGGCCAGCTGAGAAGCTAATAGATAGCTTGCATAGCTTACAATAGATATAAGCTTGCATAGACCGCTTAGCTGCCTGGAAGGATCGGGGTGCTGACCACATACCACCCTCCAGCACTGCACCCCACTCATGAAGCCTATGGTGGGCAGAGGTGGGGGACGCAGTGGCTGGGCAGTGTTATCGTTATCTTTATCGCTGTCGCTGTGACTGTCGCTGTCGCTATCGCTATCGCTCTCGTTTTCGTTTTCGTTCTTCTTCTCATTATCGTTATCGTTATCGCTCTCGCTCTCGCTGTCGCCCTCGCTGTCGCTCTCGCTCTCGCTCTCGCGCTCGTTTCCGCCATCGTGCTCCTTCCCGCTCTCGCTCGCGCTCTCGCCACCGCTGTCGCTGTCGCTGTCTCTCTCGCTGTCTCCTTCGCTGTCACTGTCGTTATCATGTCGCTCTCGCTCTTCTCCACGTCCACGTCGCAGTCGCCGTCACCCTCGTCCTCGTCATCGTCACTGTTCTCGTCATCGTTCACGTTCTCGCCATCGTCACCGTTCTCGTCACAGTTTTCGTCACCTTCCTCGTCACCATTACCGTTCTCGTCGCACTCACCGTTCACGTCACCGTCACAGTTCTCGTTACCGTTACCGTCACCGTTCTCGTCGCCGTTACCGTCACCTTACTCGTCGCCGTTCTCGTCGCAGTTCTCGTCACCGCTCTCGTTACCGTCACCGTTCTCACTACCGTTACCGTCACCTGTCTCGTTACCGTTACCGTCACCTTTCTCGTTACCATTACCGTCACCGTACTCGTCACCTTTCTCGTCAGCGTTCTCGTTACCGTCCTCGTTACCATCACCGTTCTCGTCACCGTTCTCCTCACCGTTACCGTCAACGTACTCATTTCCGTCACTGGTCTCGTTAGCCTACCGTCACCGTACTCTTCACCGTTCTCCTCAACGTTCTCGTCACTGTTCTCGTTACCGTTATCATCACCGTTATCGTCAACGTTACCGTCACCGTTACGGTCACCGGTCTCGTTACCGTTACCGTGACCGTTCTCATCACCGTTCTCGTCAACGTTGTCGTCACCATTCTCGTCACCGCTCTACCGTTACCGTCATCGGCCTCGTTACCGTTACCATCACCGATCTTGGTACCGTTACCGTCACCGTATTCGTCACCGTTCGCGTCGCCGTTATCCTCACCGTTCTCATCACCGTTCTCGTCACCGTAATGGTGACAGTTCTCGTCACCGTTCTCGTTACCGTCACCGTTCTCACTACCGTTACCGTCACCTGTCTCGTTACCGTTACCATTACCGTCACCGTACTCGTCACCTTTCTCGTCAGCGTTCTCGTTACCGTCCTCGTTACCATCACCGTTCTCGTCACCGTTCTCCTCACCGTTACCGTCAACGTACTCATTTCCGTCACTGGTCTCGTTAGCCTACCGTCACCGTACTCTTCACCGTTCTCCTCAACGTTCTCGTCACTGTTCTCGTTACCGTTATCATCACCGTTATCGTCAACGTTACCGTCACCGTTACGGTCACCGGTCTCGTTACCGTTACCGTGACCGTTCTCATCACCGTTCTCGTCAACGTTGTCGTCACCATTCTCGTCACCGCTCTACCGTTACCGTCATCGGCCTCGTTACCGTTACCATCACCGATCTTGGTACCGTTACCGTCACCGTACTCGTCACCGTTCGCGTCGCCGTTATCCTCACCGTTCTCATCACCGTTCTCGTCACCGTAATGGTGACAGTTCTCGTCACCGTTCTCGTTACCTTCACCGATCTCGCTACCGTTACCGTCATAGTCCTCTTTACCCTCACCGTTCTCGTCACCGTTCTCCTCACCGTTACCGTTACCGTCAACGTACCCATTTCCGTCACCGGTCTCGTTAGCTTACCGTCACCGTACTCGTCACCGTTCTCGTCAACGCTCTCGTCACTGTTCTCGTCACCGTTCTCATCACCGTTCTCGTCAACGGTGTCGTCAGCGTTCTCGTCACCGCTCTACCGTTACCGTCACCGGCCTCGTTACCGTTACCATCACCGGTCTTGTTACCGTTACCGTCACCGTACACGACACCGTTCGAGTCGCCGTTCTCCTCACCGCTCTCATCACCATTATGGTGACAGTTCTCGTCACCGTTCTCGTTACCGTCACCGTCATAGTTCTCGTTACCGTCACCGGTCTCATTACCGTTACCGTCACAGTTCTCGTCAACGTTCTCGTCACCGTTACCGTTATCGTTACCGTCACCGCACTCGTCATAGTTATTGTCACCGTTCTCGACACCGTTCTCGTTACCGTTACCGTCACAATTCTCGTTACCGTTACCGTCACCGTTCTCGTCAACGTTCTCGTCACCGTTACCGTTATCATTACCGTCACCTCACTCGTCATCGTTATTGTCACCGTTCTCCACACCGTTCTCGTCACCGGTCCCGTTACTGTCACCGTTCTCGTCACCGTTACCGTTCTCGTAACCGTTGTCGCCACGTTCTCGACACAGTTCTCGTCGCTGTTCTCGTCACCGTTCTGGTCACTGTACTCGTCCCCGTTCTCGTCAACTTTCTTGTTTTCGTTCTCGTTATCCTTCACGTTACCGTGCTCGTTACGGTTACCGTTCTCGTTACCGTTCTTGTTCCCGTTTCCGTCCTCGTCCTCGTCATTGTCCTCGTCTTTCGTCATCGCCATCGGCATCGTCCTCGTCCTCGCCCTCGCCCTCGCCCTCGCCCACGCTCACGCCCACGCCCACGCCCACGCCATCAGCCGCGCTCTCGTTGTCGTTATCGTTCTCGCTATAGCTATCGCTCTCGTTTTCGTTCTCCTCGTTATCGTTATCGCTCTCGCTGTCGCTCTTGCGCTCGATCCCGCTATCGTGCTCGTTCCCGCTCTCGCTCCCGCTATCGCAATCGCTGTTGCTGTCTCCTTCGCCGTCGCTGTCTCCTTCGCTTCACTGCCGTTGTGGTGTTGCTCTCGCTATCGTTCTCGTTCACGCTGTCGCTATCGCCATCGTTCCCGCTCTCGCCATCGCTGCCGCTCCCGCTCCCGTTCCCGCTATCGCTCTCGCTCTCGTCATCGTTACCGTTCTTGTTGTTATTGCTGTTGCTCTTCTTCTTCATACTCTTATTACTGTTATTCTCATTATTATTGTTGTTATTGTTGTTGATTTTGTTTTTTATTTTATTATTATTGATATTATTATCATCATTATTATTACTATTATTACTATGATTATTACTAGTATTAATATTAGTATTAGTGTTAGCATTATTTTTATTATTATTACCTCTACTACTACCACCACCACCACCACCACCACCACCACCACCACCACCACCACCACCACCACCACCACCACCACCACCACCACCACCACCACCACCACCACCACCACCACCACCACCACCACCACCACCACCACCACCACCACCACCACCACCACCACCACCACCACCACCACCACCACCACCACCACCACCACCACCACCACCACCACCACCACCACCACCACCACCACCACCACCACCACCACCACCACCACCACCACCACCACCACCACCACCACCACCACCACCACCACCACCACCACCACCACCACCACCACCACCACCACCACCACCACCACCACCACCACCACCACCACCACCACCACCACCACCACCACCACCACCACCACCACCACCACCACCACCACCACCACCACCACCACCACCACCACCACCACCACCACCACCACCACCACCACCACCACCACCACCACCACCACCACCACCACCACCACCACCACCACCACCACCACCACCACCACCACCACCACCACCACCACCACCACCACCACCACCACCACCACCACCACCACCACCACCACCACCACCACCACCACCACCACCACCACCACCACCACCACTACTACTACTGCTTTTTTGGGTGAGGGAAACGAGCTACTGCTGGCATCAACTATTTTCACTTACAGCTGGATGGGAAAATTACACTGGCCATCTATAGCCATTTGTTATTGCATTACCGGAACAGTCCTAAACTTTCTAGTGCTGCTTAACTATCGCGTATTTTGGCGAAAATTTTAAAGCTTAATAAAAGCAGCGTAAACATTTTAATTTTGAATGGAAGAACAAAATAAAATAGCTGTATTAATTTAAGATTTCTTACTGCTCATTGATGTAAAATCTAATGGGTACAATACATCATTCAAACCAAAAACAGAAAAGCATACACTTATCGAAGTATTCTTAGAAAATAAGCACAAATAAAATATACTTTCAAAGAATTAAAGGAAATGAAAAACAACGAAGAAGATTAATTTATTTGTAGACTGCGTGTACAAAATCATCGAATAGCCTATATTACTGATTATTCAAACGCCGAAATAAAACCGGTAGAATATTGATAACGGACTTTGCACCCTCATAGCGTGTGATGAGATACACCTCAGCTATATGAGCCACGTGTGTGGTCACTCATTCAAGCCATTATGCCAAAGTCTAAACTCCCGCGTAAATTACGATTTGTACGAAACAATAATAGTAGTGCTGAAACAGGGCGTTTAAGAAAGTGCATGAAAATAACAAAACATGTAATTTCAATGCTGCTCTATCAGAAACACTTGCCTTAATCTATTCCTTATGTAAATCATAACGAGACAAATTTGCCTGCAAGCTTATTTTTTTGTTCAAATAAGCGTTCGCCGGCTAACATTATAATTTGTAATTCAAGAAACCACTTGCTATGAAAATGTTATTCGTATTCCCTTCACCTATAGAACACAACTTGTTTACTCTAGCAACTAGAATCACAAATTATTCCCTTAAGATTAGCAGTACATAGATGTGAAGGGAATACATTAAATAAGTTTACCGCTAAGTTATGATAGACGGAGAAAAGTTTGTACTGATATAGAAACTTGTAATTGAAATTTCGTGGAAAATACACATATATAGGTTCCCTGAACACAAAGGGAACCATTTTAGAGCTCTGTGTGTGCGTGTGCGTGTACGTGTGCGCACGCACACGTAACATAAGGAATATATTGACTAAAAAATAAGTTTTATTTATGGACGCTCCTTAACTGCTATGATTCTCAGCGTCCCATTCTACTAGGCGTGAAAGAACGCTTAATTTTGCTCAGAAGCATCTTCATCGGGCTTGAGGTTTTCTTATGTGCCTTAAATCTACGACACGGGACCACCGGCTTTACTACTCTTCCGAAGGAAGTCATGTTAAGAATTTTTAAGCCCGAAAATGTCCATCACCCTCCGCCGGGTTTGAGCCCGCGACCTCGGGAAGCAGAAGTTAGCATGTTTCCCCCTAGACCACGGAGGATAACGTGTGAGTGCTGGACAACATTGCACTTATTAGAAAGAGAAAAAGAACTAAGAAAACCAGTAGACAGGAAAGTTCTGCGCACCATTTTTATTCATAATGCTTCATCTGTAGCTGTTCATGGTTGCATAGTTGAGTGCAAAGAAACGTGCCAAAGTTTTGGTTTCTTGTGGCGTTTTTCTTTACTTAATGTTGTCAAGAACTCTATATCATCAGTGTTCAACATCAGCCCATGGTGAACCACTCGTTTATTGGTTTGACTTCAATTCCGACACAAACGCATTAGCCTAAGTACAATGGCAAGGCCTAGGGAGTTGCCAAAGGGGAGGAAGTACGGAAACATTTCACCTGAGTGGTTGGAAGGCAAGCTTTGCCACGACTGTCTACACAACCCTTGGATGAAATGTCCACTATTGGCTTGAAGTGAAATGTCTGGTATTCAGACTATAACCAATGAACAAACGACGGTTTAAGGCTGTAGATCGAAGGAAAGGAAATATGGCTAACATTAACCCTATAGGCAAGGCATGGCTGTTTTGTTAAGGTTTGAGATTTATTCGTTGGTTTTTTTTGTTAATTACTCATAACACTCGCCTTCAGTAATAAAATACAAGTAATTACAGCTGTTTTAAATTGTACAAATATTCCATTTTTTGCAATAAATGAGTAGTGTGTTCCTTTGATTTATTTTTTAAATTTATTTTTATTTTATTTTTAATCTTTTTATTAAGGAGTAAACTCAATGCGACTGCACTCAAATACAATCCTATCAACTTGTAAGTGTACCATTAGACTGGTTACTTTACTTTGGCTCTCCCGGTTTCTTACTATAGGCACATTTGTCTGCAGTTGCTGAGATTCGAACTCTCAATGTTATACTTGGAATGGATGGCCAGTCCATTGCATATTGCTCTAACAGTCATGGTCATTTGTACTGCTTTGGTTGTGGTGCTTGCGAAATGGGTATAACAACTGGTTTATTAAATAGGGAAAAAGCGGTATAAGTAGCAACATAATTGCGTCTATAGAGGGTTAAGTGGAGTGGTAGAACCAGGTAAGTGGAGCGGGACGGTTTACTATTTCCGCATTATAAGTAATGCCACAAGTGACTGTCAATTTATCTAGAGAATTGGACTATCGCGACTTGCATTTGTTAGTACTACACAAATTAAAGAATGATATAGCCAATGAAATGGTATTTAAATGTTGTATTGTAATTACTAACCTCTCAAAAGAAATATGTAGCTGAATACATACACCGGCGTCCATTGGCACGGCCTGCTAGGTTATCATATTCATGCTCCAATTTTTAACATGTTGGTAATGTCAGAGGTTGCCAAACTGATTCCAAACATATTTCGTGTCGTATTCTGTATTCTGAGGTTTCCCTATTCGAATTATTTCATCTATTTCAGCACCGAAGTGAGAGTCAGCCATATTTGACATTTGAACAGCTGCTCAATTGCGTCAAATTACGTCAGCTGTTATGCATGTGTTAGCACAGTGTAGCTCGATTCTCTAACCTCATCATAACATAAGAAAAGTAGAGGAGGTGATAATGAAATCTGGTAATTTTTTCGCGAAGGAAGGCTGTTATTGGTTGAAATTTGAAATTGTTATGCACTATTGGTTTATTTCAACTAACTCACGTGCGAGTGGAATACTCAACATAAATTCCGCGCATTATATTGGCATCATTTTATGCATTTGATCGTACGTATTTTACTGAAACGTGGAAACTTAGAGGAATTTAGGATTTTACGACTATTTTAATATCATTAAGAATCAAACGAGGGCTATTATAACACTATACGACCTTTCGCTTTCTACAAGTTCGCGTAAGTAGTAAAATAGCATAAGAGTGGCTCAGACACCGATAGGGAAGTCATTTCTGCATCACAATTGCTGCGTAACCAATGCAATAAAAGGAAAAAGAGGATGGCTGTTACAAATGGATATGTCTCTGAAGACGAAGAACAGTGTAAGTGAACTAGACCGAAAGCTATAAAATGCTTCAGAGGTCGTCTATAACAGCCGCAGACAACTAGATATGCTAGATCTATGTGCAGGAGTGAAAGAGAAAGCACGTTGAGAAGAGGCTATCAGATCCTAAGTTCCACTCAGTTATGAGTCTTAGGACCGCCAGACATTTAAGGAAAGCCGGCAAAAATGTTCATGGAACAGGTTCCTTTAATTCACCTTTATCCAAACATCATATTCTTCAGAAATATCACGACCTTTACAAATTGAAACCTATTAAATATGGATTACACATTTTATTTCTGCAAGTGTCATGGTCCATATTTATTGTGACACTACTCTGAAGCTATAGCGATTTTGTGGAATTGACCGGTAGTGTTTATATTGGAAGGTATATCAGCTGTGTTGCAGTGAGTATCAAAGGGATAGATTGATGCTTAAATGACCTCAGGATCCTTTGAGTTGACAGTTATCCGATATTCATCTTACAGGGTAAAAGAAAACTCAAGAAACCAGCATCTTATGCAGCTGACTACAAATGAGATTTCAACTTGACTTGGGTAAATTGCACGCTAGCATCCACAACATAGATGGGCGTGTCTAATGTACTGAATGCCAATTAATAAAGTAAATTGGTACAACATATCTCAAAAGAAATAAACATTCAAGGAATCCCTGCCACTGCCAAATGTAAACTTAGCGTTTATTTGAATTCTGTGCCATGCTCAGTAACCTACAAAGCTGGAATAAGATGTAATTGGAGAAATCTCTTTTACGTAGGTGAATAATTAAAATGTATAGTTAATTCCAGCGCCGTGGTATCTGAGGCCTAGGTATATGATACTGGCCTCACCCAAATAAATGAATTAGGATAGCATGATCAATGTAATATAAACTGTGTCTGAAATTTGTAAATTACTATAAAATAAAATGGCAGCATATTGATTCCTTGATGGGAGAACAACTCCATGTATTTTATAACAATCTGGTGTCTAAACTTATAACCTCTTACTCCGCAAAGATTAAGTTACGGACGAACGGAACCTCCAGAAAGCTGAAGCCAACCACCCCAAGAGAACAGAACGGCCCTTTTTGTGTCTACGATGACCCTTGGGAGGGAGGAAAAGGAGAGAGACGCAAAGAGTGACTAGATTCGGATGATGACTGGAAGGGGTCCCTAACATTTCCAGTTCGAACGCATCCGAACCCGCTGGGCCCATCCACAAGCACTTCAACTCAGGCGGTCCCCCAGGTGGGATCCACTTGGAAGCAGGTCCTGACTGGGCAGTTCCTACCAACACCAGAGAAGCCTCTACCAGGCGTACATCCACCGCTCAGCCGCGCCGCAACCAGCCGAGTACCGACACAACCCTAAAACAAGTAACAATGAAAGAGGAACCGGAAAGCCGTGGTAGGAGCGGAATCATCCCAGCATTTGTCTACCTATACGGGGAAACCACGAAATGCCAATGGGTCATAGTAACGGCACCGAAGATCGAGCCCGGGCCTCCCGAATGCGAGTCGAATACGCTACCCCGGCGCCACCTCGCTCGGTCTTCATACGGTAATCCCTGCATATTGTACTGTTCATATGAAAGGTGATTTTTCTATTCATATTATGTTACACATTACGCCCTTCTTTTTACAGAAGTAACCTGGAATTAACAATATGGACTTAATTGAGTACACAATACAGGGAGAAGAATATTTATTTATAATAGTATCCACAAACATAGAATTAGACTTCATTACCTCCAGTCAAGCATTTAAGTTGACCCAACAGTCAAAGCGATAAATTCTGAATTCAAAATGATTTATGCCTTAACACACTTAGCAACACTAAACAAATAATAATTTGCACTTAGAGTTAACAAATTTAGAACGATGAAACTGACGGGACTTACAGTTGTAATTACTAAAAATTCAAATCATTGTCATCGCAAAATGGTCACTTAATAAATATTTATACAGATGTTTTTTTTTTTATTTATTTTTTTTTTATTTATTTTTTTTATATAGTAGGGGAAAATCCTCAAAGGACACCACTCTGTGTGGGAGTTGGGCTTCTACCAACTAAAAACCCCTACTTCCAGTCACATAGGACTTCGTCTCTTGGAACTGCTGGTGGCATTACTTCAGGAGACTGTGACACTCTGATGTTCCTTTTTACCTGTTTCAATTTATCAATTTTTTAATTATCTGTGTTTAAGTTGATCGTTATTTTACTGTCGTAACTACGTTTCTCCTTTAAAACTTCTTCTACAAATGTAGTAATATCCTTCCAGTTGCTATTGCTATGCAACATAAGACAAACTATGTTATCCACTGTTATTTTCCATATTTTATCTTGAAGGCGCGTTCTCTTTTCTTTCCAGTTTGGACAACTGAATATATTGTGTTCTGGCGTATCATATTCCCCACACCGTAGACATGTGTCGGTTGAAGCCAGACCAAAAGGGTACAGGTAGCTTCTAAAACATCCGTGTCCGGATAAAAATTGTGTTAAAAAGTATTCTATCTGCCCATGTTTTCTATTTGTCCATTTCTTTATGTCAGGTATCAACCTTTTTGCCCATTGGCCCGTTTTGACCTCTGCATTCCATTCAGACTGCCATTTCTTTAAAATATTTTCCTTCACTGTCCTGTAATTTCTGTTCCATTGTGCTCCATCCATGTGTCTTCTTTCTTCCACCAGTAGGTGTATCGGGATCATTCCCGCAATGACCTGGATTGCTTTGGTTGAGATAGTCCTGTATCCACTGGCTATTCTGATTGAAATCTTCCTATATGGCTTTTCTATAAGTTTCCTATATGTGACCTTGTCTATCCATTCCCCCCAGATCTCCGCTCCGTATAGGATAATGGAATTCACTACACTGCCCAGAATGCGTCTTTTGTCAGCCTTAGGCCCTCCCACATTTGGCATCAATCTGCTTAGAGCTCCCACGATCTTTTCTGCATTCTCTACAATACTTTGTATATGCGCCGACATGCTTAGGTTATGGCCCATCTGTATACCAAGGTATCTTATATTTCTCTTTGACGTTATGCGTATATCGTCGATTTTAACTGTGACCTCTCTTATGGTTCTTCGGCCTACTATAATTACGGCCTCGGTTTTTTGTGGCGCCAGTTTAAGCCCCTTCCCTGCCATCCAGGACTGAACTCTCTTTATAGACCATTCTATCCGGTCTTCCAGAATGTCTCTGTGTTCACCACAAATTACTAGGGCAAGGTCATCTGCATAGCCCACTATTGTTACTTGTTCCCCCATTTCCATTTTTAACACTGCATCATAATATATGTTCCACAATGTGGGCCCCAACACCGATCCTTGTGGTACACCACATGTCATATTCATTTTACCCTCCTCTCCTACCTGTATTTCTCTGTCATCCAGATAACTACAAATTAAGTTAATCAGATATGGTGTTACCTTTCGTCTCTCTAATTCTTGAACAATCCCTTTCCATGGTGCAGAATTAAAGGCATTTTTAACGTCTAATGTCATTAGAACCACGTATTTATCTGCTCTTGTTGTTGCCTCTTCTGCTATGCGTAGCACAGCTTGAATTGCGTCTATTGTAGACCTTCCCCGTCTAAAACCATACTGTTTAGACGATAGTCCTTCTCCTTGCTCAATTTCTTCTATGAATCTTATATTTATTATTCGTTCGAATAGTTTTCCAATAACATTTAATAGACATATAGGTCTATAAGACTTTTTCCCTTCATTTTTGCTAGGCTTCTCTATCAAAACCAATTTGCCTATTTTCCAGTTTTTCGGGAATTCTCCTGATTTAAGGAGCTTATTTACTGTATCTACCAGTATCTCAGGTTTTTGCATTGCTATAGCCTTTATCACCTCTGGCGGTATTCCGTCGGGTCCTGCTGCTTTTTTAGCTTTTATGATACGTCCAGCAGTTATCATATCATCTCTTGTACATACTGGTATATGTTCCATATCCCGGATAATTCTTTTTTCGCATATTACTCTTTCGTGTTTAGGGAACAGTTCAGCCGCTATGAGTATTTGTTCTTTATCGGCAAGAGTTATTTGTGACCTCCGTCCTAGTTTATTAGTTACTATTTTATGGGCTTTACCCCATATATCGTTTTCTACTTCTGCACATAGAAGCTTCCACTTATTGCTTTTAGCTATTTGTATTTCCCTTTTCAGTTCATAGCGACACTTTCTATAGTTGTTTCTTGCTTCCTCTCTTTGGTCGTTAGTGACATTTTTCTTTTTATTTAGCCTGGTTGTTATCCGTTTTGCTCTAGTACAAGCTGTTCTTAGTTTTGCGATCTCATGGTTCCACCAGTAAGTGCTGCTATGATACCTATATCTTTTCTTCCTTCTCAGTGTTGTACTACATGCCATATTTATAGCTGAGTCTAGGCACTGCACCTCACAATTCTAGTGATTATTATTTTTTGTATACTCAACAAACTTTTTAATTATCTCCTCTTTCATCTCTTCTGAACATATCCAACCACCTTTTCGATTTGTGTTTGGTTTATATATTGAGGCTGATTCCAGCTCTATATATATACTTTTGTGGTAACTTAGATTTTCTTCGTCACTAACATACCAGTTTTTTATTAATTTTCCAAGACTTTGTGTACACATAGTTAAATCTATGTACGATACTCCACCATTCCTCTCGAATGTAGGCACTTCCCCATCGTTTAATATTATAAAGTCATTTTCGTTGACCCATTCAGCTAGGAGACTCCCTTTTTTATCTTCCCTTGGTGACCCCCAACAGAGCGCTTTGGCATTAAAGTCGCCACCTATCATTATTCTTTTCCCAGTATGCTGCTGCATGGCATATTGCATTGAGAATAAGTATTTCTGAAACTCTTCTAGATTTCGTGCTGGGGATATATAACAGGAATATATTATGAGATTTTCACCTTCGACCCATACAAAACCATCACCACCTCCATTTCTCCGAATTTTAAAGTCGTTGTTCGATACATAGATAGCCGCGTCTCCTCTTCTGTCAACTACCCATCTAGTGTTATTCTTTAGCATATTTCTATTCGGTTCAGCAACCAAAGCAATATCTACTACTTTAGAGTCACATGTATGCCTTAGAAGGTCCATTGCCCGTTTACATCTATCAGTGTTAATTTGAACCATCTTCATTATAACTGCTATTCCTCCTCCTGCTCACTTTTGCTTGGACTAGCTCCTTATATATGGGACATCGCATAGACTCAGCTTTGTGTCCTTCCCTTTTACACATATAACAGAACTGTGCATTTGTACATTCATTTTTATGGTGACCCGTTTTCCCACAGTTATAACAAATTCCAGTAGTTTGCTCTACACTACACTCCCTGGCTATATGCCCTATTTTATGACAATTATAACATCTAGGTAGATTAATAACCTCCTTTACTCTCCACTTTTCCCATCCTTTCCCTATTTTCTTTTTTGCCATTAAAATATTTGCAGATTCCAAGTCTACTGTTACAAATGCGTACTTGAATCCTCTTGTATTTGCTTTCTTAGCCATTCTTACTTGCAGGGTGTCCATCTCTCTATTAGTTTCTCTTTTTAGTACTTCTCTTATCTCATCCTCTTCTATCGTTTCATCTATATCCAAAAGCATTACTGTTTGCATTTCTGCCTTCAAGTTTACTTTATACAGATGTACCACAACGTCGAATTGTTGTACACAAACTGGAGCTAATTAAGCTAGCAAAAGCTTGCGCGTCGCCGACTTAACTAACCTCCTCTTCCGAAATGGCACGGCTCTGAAAGAAAAGAACTTTGTTTTTATAACTGAACTGTAAAATTCCAGACAAAGCATACGTCTTCCTACATGCTTTTAACACTGTCCCGTATTATTGTAACTCGGAGCAGACATTTACGCTTTGTGGCGAAGCATAAAGATTGAGTGTATGCCATCTTCATCAATCTGCTGTAAGTGCTCTTTCATCTTTTATAGTTTTTTCCCCTCAGACATCAATATCAAAAAGTAATTACCCCGTCACAAATGTACTCCGAGAGAGAGGGGAGTAATAATATAGGAATAATGTCTCTACCATATTCAAACAATGCATCCTGAGTCGCGGTTCACAATCAACATACGCGCTTTCATATCCATCTCTCTCCCTTCTGATGAACCGAACTCTACGAATTGAAGTTACTATGGGTGATGACAGCGATGCTTTATACCAGCGGATATTCCGAGTCTTCCATTCATCTTCGAAGTTATCAAACAGCACTAGTACAGTTAGGGACCTCAATGGTGGTCAAATACAGTCAACGGTATCATTCCCGAACAGATGAATTTATTTGATTAACTTAATTTCTAAAGATGGTGAAGAAGTTGTTTATTTCTCGTTTATTTAGTCTCAGATTACTTATTAGATTACACTTTTCGGCAATATTCTTGGCCTTGATGAAATAACGGGTAATTACTGTATACTTACCTGCCCAAAATCCAAAACTGGTAATGAAATCTCTCTATCACTCACAGTTTTCAAGAGCTAGGGCATTAATGTAGCCAAAATACCGATTTTAGCTTTAATAACACCCCCAGTTACGGATTACAAAACCTTTTTAGATTAATTTCTTGGTATTTAAAATGTTGTACGACTATAGAAGAATAGTAGAGTATCTTTCTGTTTCTTGGTAAAGGTATTTTCACATTTGAAGCCATGCAATAGCGACAATGCGCGAACATGGAGAGCTGCAGCGGGTGGTAGGTACCAGGCCTAACGGAGTGTGGTGAAGGGGAAACTTATTCGCTACCCTTCCTTACCTTCTTATTCACAATACTTCGAAACAACATTTTGAAACAGTGTTAAATGCATGCAGGTGAATTATGGTGCTCCTTCAGTATATGTATACAAGTTCATTGTCCTACAGTATTTTTGTGTTTATTGCATGTGCTAGTGACCACCAACAATGCCCCGATTTGGTCGCAATATACCGGACATGTTCCGTTATTATGTGGGTTTTTACATTGACACCCCAAAGAAAACCTCTATCCTTCCATCTGAAGAAAGCTTACAAACAGTACTTCGGATGACGATTGAGTGTGGGCACCGAACCAATTCTAATACTTGTTCAAGGGGACTAACTGGATGATTAAAAGGTACTAAAATCAATTCTTTTTGCTGTTATAATGGCATGGCGGGAAGCTCGTGATCATGTGACTGATTCTTATTTTTACATAATGAACGTTATTGGTTTCTTGGCTGATTTCTGCTGTACACAAATACAAGACCCAAGCAGTATAGGAGAAATACGACAACAAAATAAATCTTACAATCTATATCTATAAATAATATAATATTTTTGTGACTTTGATGAAGATCCTCCGTGCTCAATTTAATTGTTCTGCCTCTGTCCATTTTCGAAAAACTCTGAAATTTCAACCCCTTTCTACCCCCCTTAACGTATGAGTTTAGAAAAATCCCTCCTTTGTGGTTGTCTACTCCGTTGAAGGAATTTGATTCTATAGTTGAAAGCTTCTAGACCTGGGCTGTGCATTGGAAGGGTAACCCCATTAGCATTAGCATCATAATAGTTAAACTTCTTTGAACCTCAACCCCCAAAAAGTGTAGGAAAAATTCTGCTGTTCACTTATTCAAGATGCCTATATCTACAACAACAACAACAACAACAAAAATCGGAGCTAAGAAAAATAATGCCGACCAGTGTTATTAGTTCTCCACCAACATTAGAAGTACACAAAAGCTACTGATTGCATTACAAAAAAATTATGATGTGTTACAAACACTGGGTTTTACCTATCCACCATTCCTTCACGTTTATATTGCAAAGTGTTCGTAAAAAGCACACGTTAATCAGGAAAAACTGTTTTTGAAATGGTTGCATATCTTGGCTGCCTTATGAGTAATGTCACTATTTCGTTTGGTTTATATTGAAGGTATACACGCTTTTACTCTTGTCAACATATTTATAGAGTGCTACAGTTATTGGTCCATATTAGTTCTAAAACTATCGTAGGCTACCGTAGACTATCATAAATAAGTTTTTTTTTTTTTTTTTTTTTTGGGGGGGGGGGGAAATTAACGTCCTCCAACATTGTATCATAGCGGACGAATGAATGAAATGATGCTCAAATGAGCCTGAGGTCCATGGAGCTTTAAGTTACCCGACATTCGTCTTCTCAGGATAGGGAAAACCTCGGAAAATAACCTTACCAGGATAACTTAACCTAAGCGAGATTCGAACTCGCGACCTCTTGAACGTGAGGCAGACACGCTAACCATCACGCTACCGAGGCGGGCATTATAAATAAGTGTAGAGTACGGTTGTTTTCAGGGTAGAATTGGTCCGTTAAGAACCTACCCGAGTTACCTGTTCGTTAGGTGTGTTGCATACATATCGATCGCGTTCTTTACCTTTTTTGATCATGCTTTACTAGATTCCTCTATAAGCCGGAAGTTTTGAAGGGCCACTTATCATACGGAACATTAGTGTCGTCAAAATATTTGGAAGCTCCTCTAAGTTATATTACAGTTCTGATCGAAGATACTGACATGTTCATAACTAATTTTATTTTGAACCGAAAAATACAATTTTTACTTTGATCAGAGTAATGAAACTCATGATCGCAGTTTTTGGTGATCATTATGGTTGAATGTCTCCTTAAATTTCTTAATGCAATGTATTGTGTATTATGTTTCTTTCCCTACCAATGCTACCAATACTACTGGTAATTCTACCATTTACTACGTCATTTATGTACTGTACCAAAATTACCAAATCGTAGTATATTTTAGATGTTCATGCAAATTTTGCTACAGAGCTCCATGATCTCCACAATGACTTCCTACATTTTCGGCTTGAATGTGAGGAACTAAGTGAGGCATACAGGTGCACTTCTGGGGAACGTATGCAATTAATTAAATGGCTTTAAGAGAGTCTCTGTCGCATGGGTGACTGGCAAATGTACTTAAAGTAGTTCCATTTCATCATTCTCGGTGGTTGAGACCCATGTTGAATTTTAAAACAAACTACAGAACATTTAACATATGTACACATGTGAGACTGAAAAATCCCATGCCTTAACCAGGAATTGAACACGGATCTTCCGGTCTCCGTCCGGCTGCTCTAATCACTAGGCTACCATGACCAAAGTACCGACACGACATCACATTCTCTAGCTCAATCGCATTTTCCCGGTGAAGGAGATCCATGGTTCATATCCCGACTAAGGCATTGAATTTTTCAGTTGCACTGAAAACCCCTTTGCAACCTTGTCCTACACACGGCTAGTGTGGAACAATTAATTTACATTTAACATATGATTAAGAAATTGATCTATAAAGGAAATCTAACAGCGCCATCCTTGTAAGAAGCTGATTGTTTAACCAATGTTCATTAATAGATTCATATCCGGCTATAAACTAACAGCTGTTCAGATGAGTTCACGTGAGCTCATTTTAACGAGCGTCTGGATACCTCTGCTTATCCTTATTCTGAGTTTAGTGCAACAAAAGTCTCCGGGGGAGACTGAAGTAACATTTTAGCTTTGGCCGCATTTCTATTAATTGGGATTTCCTCTTTTATTTTATGTTTGTACATGTATTTTATCATTGTATAGTTATATTTCAAATTTATTTTTAAAAATGATGCTCTATCTGCCCTTTTGGACTGCAAATTCTGCACCACTTCGCGGTAAGGAACATCGTAACTCTTAAATGCTTTGGAGACTACAGGTAAAAGGGAAGTTAGCACATTGATACTGCTATCAAATATGGCCGTTTCTGTGGTTTCTCATCTAGCAAAACTATGAGAGTTTGTTTTCTCCACTTTTGATTTGAACATATTGTTCTGTGAATTACATTTTCTCGTACAAAATATCAAGTCCAGCACAAAAATCTGTCTTTTTATTACTATTTTACTTCTGAACTAACATTCTGTATGTTTCTACGTAGCTTCAGTAATGTATGGGGATGGCGCATTATAAGTAATGTTGGACTTCAAGCAAAACTTGATTTGAAGTGTGTAGTGACAGGAAAATATTCTAATCTTCAAACTAAATGCATAATGGTTAGCGTGTCTGCCCCACGTTCAAGAAGTCGCCAGTTCGAAGCTCGCTTAGGATATGTTTTTTTTCCAAGGTTTTCCCTTATCCTGATAAGACGAATGTCGGGTAACTTAAAGCTCTATGGACCTCGGGCTCATTTGAGTATAATTTCACCCATTTCAGTCACTCACCGTCCGATGTGACACTACGTTGTAGGACGTTAAAGAATTCAAATTAAATACCATCAGATTCTACAATCTTGATCCAGTGTGATCCAGGGTTTGCAGGTGTCAGGTTTGCGGTAATATTCATCACATATGACACTCCTCTTTATGAAACTATCATTTCAGGGATTAGCGATAAGCTGACCACAGATATCAACTCTACGTTGAGCCTGATCGGGTGGCAATTCATTTGATATAAAATTTACAGCTTCTGAACGATTTTAGTTGTTTTAATATGGCGATGTATAGTATCCTTTGATTTCACCAAGTTCTTCTGGCAACTTTTGATTGCTCGTTTATGTGTTTTCTTCCAAAACTCCGCATGGTTTTCAGTATTCCACAACTTTGGTATTTCAGGACGCTGTGAATCCTTAGATTTCGTCTACATTATTTAAACGCCAGAAGAGTCCCTGTACTACTGAATGAAAATTAGACGCATTTTGTTTTATGGACGCTTTTTAACGGCTGGTTCTCGCCGTATGATTTCATATTGGGTACAAAAAACCGCTTACTTTTGCTCAAAGGCATCTTTATTTATGTGAGCATAAAATTGAACGAACTGTAAAAAAGTTACAATTATATTTTATTTATACCCAAGGTGATCTTAAATTTTCAAGAATAAATTAGTGTGATGATTTCAGTTTTTTCTGACTAGTTTAAAAGCTTCTGTTCTTTTAGTGTGCTTTGCACTTTGACTCTTTTTTAATTAAAAAAAAAGAATTTCTGATATCCCTGCATAAGAGTTATATCCAAATATATATGAAACTATAGTTAGACACTTAACTAAATATTCAAACGATGACAATTTCCTCCAAGTTGCGTTTGCTCGTGTGTAAGATAGGCTTTAAGCGGTCAAATTTCTGAATACACACACAATACTTCCTGTCTATTGCTTCGACGCAACTTTTAACCTTCGTTTTCAAAAAAGGAAAACCTGAATGTAGAATATATAATTCCGAAGTAATAAGATTTGCACTAGTTTCATATAGTACAGAGAGAACATTCTTTCTATTGTTTTGAATGGTAAATACTCCTTGCGCAGCTCTTTCACAACCGAAAAAGTTCCTAGAGGTACACATATCCAGGAAACATAATATAGTTTGCAAAGTTTCTTGCCGTTAAAGGATGGATCAGCAAAATGTTAGAATTCACAGAGTTTGCAAGCATACTCACTGGCTGTCTAAGTCTTTTATGTTTTCACTTCCTTCGACCAAGCGCAGATTACGACAATAAAAAAGATTCTACCAGAGTTCGCCACGCTTGCACTAAAAAGTTGGAATGACGTTCTATCATTCTTTGAAAAATGCGGGGACAATGTGAGAGGAAGTTACTTTGAATCTCGAACTTATTCCTGCAATTTCGAGAGAATAGCTAAGTAGAAGAGACACATATAAATCTAAAAGTTTGAGGATATGGATGATGTAAAACAACTGCAATATACTTTTTTTTTCTTTTCCTCCTGTAAACATATACTCTTCGCACCTCTTGTGCTGAAACTAAGAAATGTTCCCGATCACCTAGTGTGAAGTAAGTTATTATAATATGGTTTACTTTCAAAATGCATTATATTATACTACATTACAATTCGATACAAAGCTTTCGTTTGGGCGCGTGGCCGACCCAATTGGAATTTTCATTCTATCGGCAAGAAGCCTTTTGTTTATCGGCACACTCGGTTATTCCTAACCCTTTAAATTCAAGCTCATAGATTTCTAATGCAAACTATAGCTATAACAACACATATATTTGTCACGCTAGAAAGTATGCTCTTGTGTAGCATGTTCACTGTTTTTGAGAAAGTTTGCATTAACATTTATTACAAGTACATCTCGCCATGTTAAGCTAGTGAAAATAACAATAATAATAATAATAATAATAATAATAATAATAATAATAATAATAATAATAATAATAATAATAATAATAATAATAATAATAATAATAATAATAATAATAATAACAATAACAATAACAATAACAATAACAATAACAATAACAATAACAATAACAATAACAATAACAATAACAATAACAATAACAATAACAATAACAATAACAATAATAATAATAATAATAATAATAATAATAATAATAATAATAATAATAATAATAATAATAATAATAATAATAATAATAATAATAATAATAATAATAATAATAATAATAATAATAATAATAACAACAAGTCACGCAGAATAAGACAAGCTGCAACACACCATTGCAAAAATTATCTCTACTGTTATTAATGGTTGCATAGTTGCACTTCCTGCACTAAGGTTTCAATTGCCTTTTATTTTTTGTGATTGCTTCTTTTGTATGGCCCCGTTCATCTTCTTTGACTTAAGAATCAGCAAATGGTGTTATCGCTCACTGAATTTCAGGGTTCCTTAACCCTTGCTTTATGTACTTATTTACTATTAAACACACTCACTAAATCGTAAACCTAAACCGCCAGCGCAGCAGCACATGAAGGGCCAAGGCTTGCCGCTCGGCCGTTGATTACCCCAGCTCCGCGCACTACAGGCGTCATGAGTAGGCTGCAGTACTGGAGGGTGGGACGTGGTCGGCACCCCGAGCCCTCCCAGCCAGTTATGCGGCCTTCACCACCTGGGGTCGCTACTTCTCTATGAAATAGTTCCTTAATTGGCCCCTCCGGGCCTAAAGAGGCTGAGTGGATCCCGTGCCAGATCTCGCAGTGGGGGAAAAAATCCCCAAGCCAGTACCGGAGATCGAGGCCGGGTCCTTCGCGTCGAAACTTCAAACATACTGAGAGATAATTACATATCGGTAATAACTGGATCAAACTGTAAGATTTTAATGCCACCACCAGGGCTAGAAGCACGTGGCGCTTTTCCACAGCTGACGAACAAAGAGCGTCAAAAAGATCTTCTACGGGCCTTGTATCGTTTTCTGTGATCTTTTGAGGCGTGAGATTGACCGCTAATCTAGGCGCTCATCAAGCCTTCCCCTTAGATTTTAAGCCCTTCAAAGGCGTGTCCTGTACTATCTGATATAGGTATGGCTGTCCTGTACTAGCTGACATAAGTATGGCTACTAATCTTAATAAGAGGTCTGTATGACAAACGGAATTCACTCACCCATTCTCTTTCCCTTTTGGCCAATACGATCCAGAGCGTAAACATATATTTCGTTTCTACGCCATTTTGTGAACTTTGTTGTGGTTATTGGAGTAATTATTTACGAGACGGAGTGGCACACCCTTGCACCGTGGCCTAAAATAACCAATGAAATGGCCATGGCTTCATACAGCGATAAATAATGTGACATAGATGCGAGGTGCAGTGAGATTTCCTTTTGCGCTCTTTTTACTGCGGTGAGATGACCAAATGCCCAGTAAACTGTATTATTTGATTCATGAACTCCTGTAAACCTCACAGCATTCTCAAACGCTATGGCATATGTAGGCTGTCAGGGGTACAAGCGCAGATACTGGTACTGGTGATTCAGGGCAGCATAATGAACAATATTACATCAATATTTGTTTCAACTGCAGACCTAACATTTTACTTATGCTTTCAGCTTGTTTAGTACCATTCAGTGCGCCTGCCACAGAAAACATGAGGCAGAGTGGGCCGAGTGAACACTGTAACGCATTAATGATTGCTTTCTCGGAATTAAGTTCGAATGCTTTCTCCAAGATCAATGACCTCACACTATCTGGACCAGTGAGTCACACATTAAGATGCAAAGCAAAACGAGTAGTCTGTCTCACAGGCGTTGTTCCGCTCGTGGCGCAGTAACGACCATACGAAAAACATTAGGTATTCAACTATGTGATCGGTTTATGGGAGAACTGTAAGTCGAAGAGAAAAAGAGGCTAACATACCCCAGCAGAAACATATTAAAGTATCATTTATCAAAATATCTACACTTATACCCTAATACCCTGCATACCATATCTATGACTTTATGACAACTTGCGGAGGGGGACTTAGCAACCTTGACCGAAAGGCGATCTTTTGTACCCATGCCCCGATGCGGCACACCCCAGAAGGAGGGATGAGGCGAAAGGATCCTAAAGGCGGTCGGAAAGTTGGCATGACAGAGTAGGTGGCATGTTCCCTCCTACATTTCCCCAGTTCGGTAATGATCAAAATTTTGGAGTTGAAGAATCACATTGCGCGTATCCATATTTGATGGTTTCTGTCGGGTATCGATTTCAGTACTCCATGTGTGATTCACCTCTGCAACTTTAGCCTAATAGTAGCAGGTGAGAAAGAGGAACTATTAAAAATCAATTAACCCTGTAATGGTTAACTAGAAAGTCTGAAACTTGAAAATGTCTTTCAGATATGATTACCGAGCAAGATGCCTCAGACGGTAACGTGTGCGGCCCACATTTGGGAGGTCACAGGTTCGATCCTCGCGGCCGACCTTACTTACCCAAGGTTTTTTTTCGGAGGTTTCTCTTGGTCGCCAGGCGAATGCTGGGAGGGATTTCCATATCTCCGGTTTGGGAGGTGAGTCTACTGATTTTCGAAACTGTTAACCATGCAAAGAGAACGGAATCTCAAAGATTTAAAAGATTTGACTATCGCTCAAAGTCTACTGCACTCTTATATTCCCCTTGTACCTACAAGGAAATAGGCAAAGGAAGTAAGGAATAAGATAATTTCTGCAAATGTATTTCTCAACTAATACGAAGATGTAGGAACTACAGTTGGTAAGAATGGTTAGTTCAAGAGTAGAAAAAGTCATGTTAGTGCAACAAGTCAGATATTTTACCATTATATCCTACATTTTTTACCATTATCTCCTGCTTTTACATAAAATAATCTGGTAACGCTACTCCCATGCAAAATGTGTCTAAGAGGTAGTGAATCACCAACTGAATTCCTTTCCTTCCTTTTCTCATGCCACAGTTAAGGATGATGTTTAATCCACATGCAACTATTTCTGCTGTCTCGCTGGACATATGGACATTGTTTCACACAAAAGAAATCTGTAAAAGATGTCAGGCCACAGCAGCAAATTTAAGCTTGAACAATTCGGTCACACAGAAAGCTGAGTTGCTCAAGAGAAGGGATGAGGAAAGTCAAACACAAGACCTCCAATTTGTAAGGCAGTAAGAAGAAGCTGTAGAACGAGAAAGGGCGGTAGAATAAGAGGTAAGAGACTCTAGCATGCCCATTTCTCTCTCTTCCCCATCCCTGCATCTCCTGTTGTTGACAAATGCACTGCTCAGCCGACTCTCCTGAAATATTCTCCTGAAGTTATGTCCAGTGACGGCAGATGCTGCTGAGTTATTTCACAAAGTTCACCTTTTCTGAATACATTTTTCTGCTACATACAACAAACGCATTTCCAAAACTTAAGAGTAATTTAACATCTTGTTTCATGGTTTTACTATGTACACTTAGGTTAAAAAAAGGATGACCCATACAGAAATGATGGCATTTAAGTTGGCAATGAACCGTACAGTTCCGCTCTCTACCATTTATTGCATCAGAAGTTTTCTTTATCGTTTCATTCTTCTGAAAATTTTATCATTATAACAACAGCATTTATAGCATATGTGCTACCTTGGGAGCAAATATATTCTTGAGGAGCTACAGTTATTGCTAATCTATCTGCTATTCCATACACCCCTCTTCCCCTTGCATAATTTTAGCCAGTTGATTAGCTAATTGCTGTCATTCCAAAAGATGGTGGAAGGTAACACTGTCAATGAGTTCTTGGTGATAGAGCAAGATTGAATTACTATAATTATTGTCACAACAATAACACTAACAGCAATAATAACAATAACAATCATACTCATACTCATAATAGTAATAATAGTAATAGTAATAGTAATAATAATAGTAATAGTAATAGTAATAGTAATAATAATAATAATAGTAATAGTAATAATAATAATAATAGTAATAGTAGTAATAATAATAATAGTAATAGTAGTAATAATAATAATAGTAATAGTAGTAATAATAATAATAGTAATAGTAATAATAATAATAGTAATAGTAATAATAATAATAATAACAATAATAGTAATAATAACAATAGTAATAATAACAATAGTAATAATAATAGTAATAATAGTAACAATAGTAATAATAGTAATAATAATAGTAATAATAGTAACAATAGTAATAATAGTAATAATAGTAATAATAGTAATAGTAATAGTAATAATAATAATAATAATAATAATAATAATAATAATAATAATAATAATAATAATAATAATAATAATAATAATAATAATAATAATAATAATAATAATAATAATAATAATAATAATAATAATAATAATAATAATAATAATAATAATAATAATAATAATAATAATAATAATAATAATAATAATAATAATAATAATAATAATAATAATAATAATAATAATAATAATAATAATAATAATAATAATAATAATAATAATAATAATAATAATAATAATAATAATAATAATAATAATAATAATAATAATAATAATAATAATAATAATAATAATAATAATAATAATAATAATAATAATAATAATAATAATAATAATAATAATAATAATAATAATAATAATAATAATAATAAATGTTCTTTCTACACAGAGCACATTTCGCAACACAGTTTTATATTACCCTCTGTTATCAGTTCGGCAATTTGTTTAATGTGTGTGACTTGCGTTAATAACACAAACACTAAAACGAATGTTATTATGGTACTGAAAATGTCTTCTTTTATTTACCCATTGCTGTCCTGTGTATTGTAATAACGTCACACGTTAAGCAAATGTAACTTGAATTACATTACGAAAACTGAACGCATGACATGTTCGCATGTGTAATACATATGGAAACGGGAACCTAATTTACCCTCTGACAGTAGTTACATAATACACCATATCTGTTGTGCCGGTTCGTGAACACACCAATGTCATTACCGCCGTATATCATCTGTCCCTACTCAGTTTTGCCAAATATAGTTAATTTGCCATGAATTTAGCTTCTACGAGAGCCCACTCTGCATGAAAACAGTTTTGACAGAGACATTGAACATATATTAACGAAACCCCAGGGTTTCTGATTCCTTTCTTCATAAGTTGCAGACAGAGTAATTACACTCAACCATAAAACGGTGCACATTTCTTTATGGAAAATTAATATGCTTATTATGTACCCAGGAAGACAAGAAATTTCTATTATCATCATATGCAAATCTCTTTCCCTTGCTATTATTCCGGACGGAAATTCATCATAGATTCATTTCAGCTATTTGGTCTAATTTTAGCACAGGAATACAAAACGAGTGGGTACGGATTTGAATGCCGCTAGCGGCATGAGTATTTATCGCTACTGGCGGTATTTTACGGGATGCACAGCACTGCCAGGTGCTTGGGATCTAGAAGGGAATAGTAGCACTAGTCTCGCAAACCATGCCCAAACGAACGAGGGGAGGCGGCACGCTGGCTACATATGACGTCGGATACGGCGCACAACAAAGGTATGTCGGGGATAAGCTACTTCACACCACACCATACCGGCGAGCAAACAAAGGCGCAATGTTTAGCTTCCCCACCACTCACGGGAGCAAATGTTGACAATCAAGCGGTGACTAAAAGGGTTTTCCGGAGTCTTCGAGAAAGATCTGGCTACGTCATAGTCGGTGCGCTTGTGAAAGTCGAGAAAGGTCCGTGTGACGTCATCACCGCTGTATAAGGAGGCGAGGCAACATCAGGTAGTTAATGAAATTTGCAGATATAAGTCGGCCAGTGTGTTAGTGAGTGCAAGACAGCTGTGCCTCGTGAAGAAGTTTTAACGAGCGTCGAGTGATTTATTGTCGGCGTTAGTGTTTGAGAGACAGAGAAAGTGAAGAGAAATAGTGAAAGGAGTGAGTCAAGGCTACAAGAAGAGAACAATTGTAAGTTGTAAAATCGCGAGAATGTAGACTGTGTTAACATCAGTAGAAGAGAACTGTATATTTGTAATATAATTTTGGAGGAAAAATAGAGTGATAGACAGTAATTGGACTGGTTTTGTTATTTTGTCACAATATTAAGTCCATTGCTGCACACTGTCAAATTTATAGGTACTACATATTTTAGGTATGATATACGCATACTATGTATTACATATAGGTACTACTATTTATTCTCAGAGAAATAATTGTATTATACACGTAAATTGGATATTTTACAACGCAACACGTAGATAAATACTTAGAGGAAATAGTTTTCCCATTCAGGAAGAGTGTGGCTACAAATTCTCATATGCAATAATTAAATACGCTGCAGATAGGTAATATATTATAACTAACCCCGTAGCCATTTTCGGGCCAAGGCCTACTGCCCGACCACTGCGTGTTCTACCTTTGCCTACAGGTGCCATGAGAGAGGTACAGTACTGGAGGTGGGACGTAGTCAGAGCCTCGGTCCTTCCCAGCCGGTTATGTGATCTTCACAAATAGGGACAGCTACTTCTCAATATCTTAATTGGCCCTTCGGTACCTAACAAGGCCGAGTGCACCCCGGACAGGTTTCCCTGCAGTAGAAAAATCCCACGCGGGTACTGGCAATCGAACCCGGGTATCCCGCTTGGTAAGCAGCAGTGCTACCAACGCGCTAAGACAACTTATATATTATATTACGTTACATTATATTATATTGCATTACATCCGTACATTATATATTATATATCACACCTTGCTTTGTCATACTTTGAATGGACTGCGCAAAATAAATTACCCATTGCCTTCTAATCGATAGACGAGGAGAAGTGACTCAATGTGTCATTTCCCCTACATCTTACCTTTAACTCCGTCCACTGCCTCACAGCAATTAGCTACCAGGCCACGCGCCCGCTATTATCTGTCTACCTCAGAGAACCGGTCAGTCCTTCAAACTGTGCCAGAAAGAGGTAGATACTTGATTGCATTCCTCTCACCCCTCTTCCCCATACCTGTGCTAATCAATGATTTTTCATAAAAGCGCATATGTAATTTTCTTTAACACGCATTTCTAAGCATACACTACTGATTGGATAACAATGGGATAATAAAGCTTCTATAAGGACATTTCTGTACCAGTAACATTGCTAAAAGTTTTAAATTAGACTAACTAAGCATTATAAATCACAATTGCATTGGAATGCTAATTTAATTTGTTTCAGTTATTTCTTTAAGACTCTACGATGAAGAACTCCTACCCACAAGAGGGCATTTAAATGGCATTTAGTTATATTTACATCGCCGACTGCAAGAAAATCCTAATGGGCCATGAAAGAGTAGTAAGTAAGGATATCACATAGATATAAAAACAAATTTAGAACTTTCGCAGCAGTCCAGCGCCTTAATTCAACCGACTTATTAATTTGCTTCATATCAAACTTAGTATGGTGGAGAGTGCTTCCATTGGAAGCAACATGGATAGTGCATGGCATCGCTAAATTGCTAAATTGTGTGATCGGAGTCGGGAGCAAGCGCACGGGGCATTTTGGGTGAGAGGCGTTAGCCTGACCTGGTTTGACCCGATCAGTTTATCGGCGAAGTTTACGTTGACAAGGTGAGGTGGCATCCAATCGAGCCGAAACTAAGTGGACGTAAAATGCGCTTGAGTAACTTCCATAGCAGTTTTATCCAGCCCAGATTCGCTGTACACGTTTGTCGTATGCATATCTACTAAATTCTGCAACCTGTAGCTGTTTCAAACCTGCTCTCTCTCTCTGATAAAATTCAACAGACCAAAAGCATAGAGCCAGATTGTGAGTCTGCACCCGTGTTGATACAATCCAGTGTCCCTCCACTGCCAGAGAAGTCAACAATCGATAGAGTTACTTCGTTATATGGAACTACGGGGAGAACAAAAAAGGTCCGAGCGAGCTGCGCTGTGTTTTGCCTGCCCGCGTTCTCGGTCCTCGTTGCCGTCTGCCGCTATCATAGAAAGGCGCGGATGAAACTGTACATCTTTTTAAAACTACTTTTAAAGACTTTACTTACCAACTTTACGGAAGAAGGTGCTGAAACTGGCCACTGTCACTGTCCAAACATTTTGGCACATCTTTAGGAAACTATCCGTCACTCGCCGTATTTCACGTTGTTAAATGCTGACAATTTCCTGGCGGATATTTTGATATCTTCCAGAGTGTGTGGGTTTGTCTTGTACACTTTATATTTTAAGTTATCCCAAAGATAACCGTATACCTCCTACGGTTCCTTCATCTCATCCATTCCTATAGGAGGCGTATGCAAAAAGATCCCTTGCGGGTAGCTGCTAGTCATCCACTCCGCTGCCTAATCTATCCTAGATTTTAAAAATATCGAGGTACCATTTGGTAGAAATAATTTGGGTAGTTCTTGAAAGTTGTAAGGAGCGTTACGATATGGCCGGGCCTGTAATATGAGCTTAAAATATTTTTACCAGTTGGACAAAACTATGCAGAATTCTACATAAGGAGTTGAAAATAATGGCAGGGATATTTTTCGAGAGTTTTAAGAAAGTTGAGTCCTGTAGCGTAGTAGCGTTTAAGAAAGAAAGGTGTGTGTATGCGTGCGTGTGAGAGAGAGAGAGAGAGAGAGAGAGAGAGAGAGAGAGAGAGAGGGGAGGGGGAGAGAGTGAGAGGAAGAGAGAGAGGTGTTGCTGTTGACGGTGTTGATGGGCTGTTGCGCTGCGGTTTACTTTTTTATATTGTCGTGCAGTATTTAGTTATTAAAATATGAGGTATTACGTATATTGTCGTCCTGCTATATTGCAGTGCCATTTAAAAGAAATACTTTTGTTAATACGTCTTCAGCCATAGCCACATATGCTCTAATGTGACATTATATAATTATCTAATACTATAGAGGTATTTCATAAATGATGGTCCAAAGTGTTGAATGAGGAGTAAAAATGAACATATGCAAATACATTTCAATAAACATGGGTCCAGAAATTACTAGTTTACGCGATACTGTCATTTTTGCTGACAGGGACATGCTTATTAGTAAATATTACCTCCAACAAAATTCAGGATGATTTTAATTAATTTATTAATTATGTGAGGTGAGGTAACCACTGGAATCATGTGTAAACAACAACAACAACAACCACACAAGCTTAATAAACATTTGTCCTCAAATTAATTATGGGTTCTAATACTTTACGAGATTGGTATCTTGACTATAAACGTTTGAGATTTAAATATGGCAGTATTTAAACACCTACTTTAGTAGATAGATTCCACACTTAGCCTACAGTCAGGCTATTGCATGTCAGACCCCGGGAGGGAGGAAGGAGATGGGGGTGCCCAGCGGGTGTACCAGAAATCGGGAACGGGCGCGCCCCTTTGGAGGGGGGAGGTCTCTACGTCCATAATAATAATTACAGAGCACAAGTTCCACCACAGAGTTGTCCAGCCTGAAAAGGCTGGGTTCAGTGATGGTGAAATGAAATGAAAAGTAAAGCAAACATCCCAGCATTCAGCTCGTGACAGCGAAAACCGCGAGAAAAAAAAACTGGTCAGATTGGTCCGTCACTGGTGATTGAACCCCAAACCTCCTGAATGCGAGCCCCAAGGGTTACCACCTGCTCTTAATCACAAAATGGGATTATCCTCACGTCGGTTAATTTATCTCTTTCTCTTCTTTCCCTGATTACCCTCCCCTTATGTAGGACTTACACCCCGTAGGACTTACAAGCCAGTGCCTAGGATCAGACGCCTGCCTGGGAGCAGAGGGACCTCTGGACCAAATAGAGTGAAGACCTGGAAGCAGGTCAGCCAAGCACCAGGTATGATGGTGAGGTACAGGATGATATGAAATGCAGGCGAAATGGATGATTAGAAAGGTGATAATTGAGCAGTTGGTGGAATGAATGACGGGGGAAACCGGAGAACCCGGAGAAAACCCGCCCAGACGCCGCTGCGTCCACCACGAATACCACATGCGGGTCCCGCTTAGGTAGGCGGTCTAACCGCTCAGCCACGGGAAGGATGAGGAATAATCTTGGCTGGAGAAAAATCCCTACCCCCTGGCGGGAATCGAACCCGGGACCCCTTGCACAGCAGGCAGCTGCTCTACCAACTGCGCCAGCTCGGTCAATTTTGCTGACCATAATTGATTGAAACTTTTGGAGCACCTAAGCTTCTTTTACCTCACTTTTGAAACAACGTAGAAATGTGATTGGAGTACACACGGTTTGTTTGAGAGCGAAGTTTGTGGATAAACAAGGCACAGTGTCGTACGTATGAACGTGTTAACTAAAGAATTAATTTGGGGACCAATATTTATTGCAGCTTGAGTGGCTGTTTCTGTTTGCACTTGAATGCCGTTATTGCCTAGTGATTAATAATTTAAATAAAATTTTCGCTGCTTTTGCTGAAATTCATATTTATTATTCAACAGGCCTCAACCAGTAAAAAAGAAGATGAAAAAAGTATTATCTCGTATCCGGTTAATTACCACACCCATGTTTACTCAAACTTTTTTGCTTCTCTTCCTTTTTACTTCTCATCCCTACATTTCGGACTATCGCGTTTGAAATACAGTGTGTACGAATATAACACGTTGATTCACTAACGGGCAGCAGGGATTGCTACTTCTATTATTCGCTTCAGTGACACGAACAAAGAGGATGCAGTTAAGATAATGGAAGAGAATACCAGTAGACCATGTGACTGGTGTCTAGGAAAACTATCAGACCAAGAGAAGGAACAACTAACATACTGAGTTACCATTTACCAAAATATCACTACAGTGTTGCCAGCTTGTTTCCGACAAAACTAAACTATCTCCGTAGGAAGTTGTCATAGACAAAAACGTAGGGCACGAAATGTGTTCCAAATACCGAGATCTATCACTGGTTTAAATTAATGTAATGACTTCCCTTCCACCCGGTATATGCTATAACCTTTAAAAGAGTAGACTTTCAAAGCGACAAGACAAATTGAGTTTATTACAATATTGTTTACAATATTAACACTAATTAATTATTAAATAAACAGAGTAGCTTTATACCGTAAACGCGTTCGGCTGCGTGGGAATGTGCGCAGACGCCGAAGTATTGAGCGCGACATGCAGATCTTTTGATTGGCAGCTAGCAGTGTCGTGTTGAACAGGTGCACCTTTGATTGGTCGATTAGCAGTATCATTATGAACCTGCGCAGCTCTTGTGGATAGCAGTGTCATTATGAAGAGGTGGATATGATGAGATCCATCATAATGGCAAATAAGCGCTACATTCCCCCCCCCCCCCTCCCCTTAACGTCCTCCAACATTGTGTCACATCAGACGGTCAGTGAATGTAATGGGTGAAATGATGCTCAAATGAGCCCGAGATCCATGGAGCTTTAAGTTACCCGACATTCCTCTTCTCAGGATAAGGGAAAACCTCGGAAAAAACCTTACCCGGATAATTTACCCTAAGATTCGAACTTGCGACCTCTTGAACGTGAGGCAGACATGCTAACCATTACGCTATCGAGGCAGGCTATAAGAGCCACATTATGGCATGGTTGAGCATAATAGTATATTATGCAACGAGACTATAGTGGTGTTAATTAAGGGACACTGGGAGTGAAATTTGAAAGTTCCAAATTTCTTGATAGATTTTTCTGAAATTTTTACTGTGTTTGTATTTATATGAGAATAGGCGGTACACCAAATTTCATTAAAATTGGATAATTCGTTTATGATATATAAGTTATTTTATGAATTTAATGGGCACATTTTCAAAATAGAGCTCGCCTCTATTGACTTTTCAAAATTCATTTATATTGGCAGAGCTGATGCTCTAAAACATGGGTAACAATTGTATGAAGAGGTATTTCAAATTCGTTTGCTGATTATGCTGTACATATTTTTTTAATAACAAAGAAAATCTAATCTTAAAAATTATTGATTTTTTTTTCATACAAAAAGAATGTTTTTGGAATTCATGTTAATGATAACATCAATATTGAATCATAGTTTTGTTTAGCTGCTATTTATGAATACTTTTGGAAATTTTCATTGAATTTGAAGCAAAACTCAGGTGCGACCTTCTTTTGGAATGTGCAGAAATGTAGTTTTGAGAAAAACAGGCTTTTATATAGGAGCATCCTGTGTACGTTAAGGGAAGAGCACTATTTGAAAGGGCCGTAATGACCACATGGAGTGGGGGATATGAAAAATGTTAGCTGATCCAAATGCACAGGTGTTCCAGGAACATTTTAAGGTAAAAAAAAAACAATTTTCGGCTTTTTGACAATTTTGACCAAAGTTTCACTCCCAGTGTCCCTTAAGACGCGATCGTCTACGATCATCTTAATTACCTTTATAGTTAAGTTTCATACAATTTATGCTTGACCATATACCTAATTTTATAGGTGAAATATTGTAAAATATTGTGCACTCACCAGGGCCAATTACCTACATATTGCATCAGTTCATATTTGGAGTACTGTCTAGAAGCTAAACGATCAATTCGTTTCCAGCACGTCACAGCTGCATGATGAAAATGATAACCTTGGAATGCTACGTAACATTGAAAAATACAGAGCAAAGAGAACATATTGGTTTTCAGACGAAACTTTATTTCACTTTGCTTAGTACAATATTCTTGGAAGTTGATGCTGTATTGAGGTTAATTTGTGTGTTTTGTGCAAGTTGCATCTTACTTAGTCGGAGTAAGTTGCATCTCACTGTCAGTAGTGTCCGATATTTTAGCGTTTTCTAAACTCGCGCTAGTATCGTTTCGAGAATTAGTCGATATTTCGCTTTGCCATTGCTGCATGGGAATTTCCTGATTGGTGGAACACCTGTCCTTTAATGAAAATTGAACTGTCCGATTGGATGAAGACCAGTCCTTTAATGAAAGTTTGAACTTCAGGAGGTCCATTAAAGGATCGCTATCAGACTTATAATTAATAAATTTGGGTACGGTCGAGCATAAATTATTTTAAGAGTGCCCTTACTAGTAAAAGCGATCTTCTCATCCGCATCGTGGAAAATCCACTCAGGTTTTAACGACTTAATGCTTAACATTAAGAAAAATGCCATTTGTATTCAGACCTACGACATTTTAACATTACGTATTCAGAAGATTTAAAGGAACGGAACGATGTTTAGAAAAATTGTTATATCCTGCTCTCAGGTCCTAAAGGTATATGCATTTCGGGTGACTAATTGCTCCGCTGGAAAGGGCATGTATTTTACCCTTCACGTATATTTTAAAAGTTTCTTCCAGTAATGTGATTGGCCGCGAAGGAAGTGGATGGGATACTTTTCAACTAACTTTTAAACATACACGTAGCAAATGATTTATATTTCAACTCTTGGTAAAATTAACGACACTTTTTTGTAACTCTTTTCCTGGCTTTTATGTGAGTATCCTGTCCATAATCATTATTGGATTTTCTAGAATAGCTCGTTTAGTCCTCTCTTACTCACGGAAGCATTCACTATTTCATCAGATTTCCTACTTCGGATTTCTTTGACCTAAAGCAATCCTTCACGGCATCATCTTTTGTGCACACTTCCGTGTTATCAAAAGCGTGCTTACAGAAAACTTGTCTTAATGATGTACCCCTAAAGAGAAGTCTGTTACAAGAACGTAAGGATTAGAATACTTTAAACGAACTCGTAATCGGCAGCTCCGTATATAAATTCAAAATGTTTTCCTATAAGACACCAACCTGAAGCATAACGAGATTTTAATGATGTTTTTCCTCTTAACATTTTCTGTAACGTTGTTCGTTCTATGCATATGCAAAAGTTCCATTCCTTTATTTAACGCAAGTTGAGTTAATCCTGAAAATTTTTACTACCCAAATTACAGGCAAGTAATTTTCCTTAATATAACACGTGGTTCTGAAGCTTTACAGCTGAATAATTTGAGAATAAAGCGCTAGGAAGAAAGAGAATTTGAGTTAAAGGTTTCTAAGTTTGAAGGATACATATAATTACGTCTGTTATTTTAAATTTAGTCTAAGCATTACACTCAAGGCAAGTCAGACTGATTTTCACTTCTTCTACTACGCATGGTAAATAGGAGAAGTACTGTATTCGACCAAATATTTCGATGTCGAGATTTCACTGGGGCCCCCTAAATAAAAATAGCATTTTTAGAAAAAGGTTCATGTGTGTGTGCGTGCGTGTGTGCGTGTGTGTATGCGTGTGTGTGTGTGTGTGTGTGTGTGTGTGTGTGTGTGTGTGTGTGTGTGTGTGTGTGTGTGTGTGTGAACAGCATAACTCAAAAACAAAAAGTAGGTTAAAAACCGAAGTTGACATTTCAGTCTAATATATTTTAAGGATGCGACACGAAAATTTTGAACAAAATTCCTCCACCCTAAGCTATCCCTTGTGTGTAAAATTTGTCGAATATTTTTATTTTCTCAAAAATGGCTAACGATTTTGATTAAAATATTGTATGTTTAACATACGTTTATGCAAAATGAAATGTATATTTTGAATTTTGCCGTTATATTCCGTGTAGTCCTGTTTACTCTTGATGAATTTTGCAAAACTGGTAAACCGTAAGAGATAGACCAACCCTCACCCAATAAAAATGTAGATCTCGTTAAAGCATTTTTTTTTTTATTTTTTGTGGAGCGAACCATTTCGAAGATATACCTTGTTATTTGTGTAAGTTTTGCAATACTTACTTTTCTGGTGGAAGGTCCTTATTCACATGTTTATCTCTTGACCTTGCAAAGAGAACGAAATTTCAAAGCCTTCATATAGCGATCAGCTTTAAAAGATTTGACTATTGCTCAAAGTCTACAGTGTTTCCATATTCCCCTTGCACCTACAAGAAAATTGGCAATTAAGGTAATTTCTGCAAACGTTTATCTCGACTAGCATGAAGAAGATAGAGGAATAAGGGTTTATAAGCATAGTCAGTACAAGAGTAGAAAAAGTCAGAGAAAGTGAGTGCAACATATCAGATTTGTTCCTTTTCTCCCCGTCTATCATCGGAGTTTCAGCGAATCCATGCAAATGATCAAGATGCTACAGTGCAACAACGTTATTCAATTTTCTTAGGTATACTGAGAAGCCATATGAGTACCAAAGTTGCCTAGTTTTGATGTAACCGAACTTTGCGTTTTCTCGAAGCTACTAACAACAAACTTAGTATAACTGCATCTTGAGGTATGTTCTACTCAACCATCATAGGACAAAATAATGCGTTTTCTACTTTTACGCAAGTAATTCCCAATGCCATATACATACCACAATTATTTTCCAAGACATGTAGTGCAATATTTGCTGCAGCCACGTTTGTCCTCTGCAGTTACAGTTATTTAAATACCCTAAATCCTTTTCTGTGTGCCACTTGATATAGTAAATACGTGAACTCTAAGGTGAAAAGAAAATTTGGTACACAGTAACATTGCTAAATAAAAAAAAAATCTGATGTGTTGCACTCGCATGACTTTCTCTACTGGTGTACTAAGCATTCTTACAAACTCTTATTCCTGTATCTTCTTCGTGTTGGTCGAGGTAAACATCTGCAGAAACTATTTTATTGCTTAATTCGTTGTAGGTACAAGGAGAGTGTGGCAATACGGTAGGTTTTGAGCGATAGTCAATTTTTTGACAGTTTTTAGATTCCATTCTCTTCGCACGGCTAACATAAAAACATGAATAACGATGTTCCATTTGACGGAAGTATAAGTTTTCCAAAACTAAACCCCTGCTCAAGAGCCCATGAAGGGCCAACGCTTGCCGCCCAGCCGCTGCGTTCCTCAGCGATGCCCACTACAGGCGTCACTGGTGGGGTGCAGTACTGGAAGGTGGTAACTTCCCCGAGGCCTCCCGGCCAGTTATACGGCCTTCTCCACCTGGGGCTACTACTGCTAAGTTTTCAAAACCTCACCCAAATAACAAGAAATATCTCCGAAATGGTTCAATCTACATAAACTTTATGGAGACAAATTGTGTGATTTAGCAAGATGTACATTTTTGTATAGTAAGATTTGGTCTATCTCTTACGGTTTACCAATTATGCAAGTTATCCTGAGTACATAGAGCTACGTGGGTCATAGCCAGAAAATTCATGATATGTATTTCATTTGCCATATAAATATCTCAAACATGTCATTTTAATCAAAATCGTTAGAGCCATTTTCAACAAAATCAAAATTTTCGAACCATTTTCCATGTAAAGGGCTGTTTAGGATGGAGGAATTTTCTTCAAAATCTTCATGTCACATCCTCGAAAGACATTAAACTTAAATACCAAGTTTAGTTTCTAACCCACTGTATGTTTTTGAGTTATGCTATCCAAAGGCTGACACACACACACACGGACCTTTTTCTAGAGATGCCCTTTTTTAATTCAGGGGGCCTTAAAACATATTTCCGGTTAAATCTCTACATCGAATTTTTGAGTGAAATACAATACTTCCTCTACTACACGTAGTAGAGGACGTAACAATGTACGTGTTATGCATAACATTTAAATTCTAACTCGACGCCTTTTGGTAAAAAGTGTACAGTGAACATTTATGAGTGTAGCTTAATATGCTTTTTTTAAAATCTTAAAATATCGTTTAAATACTTCCGTATGTTCTTAAATATAACTTATATTACAAACCTAAGTATTTGGTATAAATTGCCCAGAAATGTCACTTTTAGTAACATGGCAGGAATGCTCGCCACATTAGCTTAATCATTTAACTATTACAGTGGGGCACGTGGGAACGTGTCAATTATCCTGGTTCTGTTCTTCTTTATTTCATATTGGTAGAATTTCCTGTGTTCAACTCTTGCTCTGAGTGAGCCAATCTCTTATTGATTTGAATTCAAATCCCACACATTGCATTAGCCAATGATTAAAGGTCAATACTAAGTGAGGGTGAAAGGGGAGTACGGAAACGCCTCACCACAGAAGCTGAAGACCATTCTTCGCAACGACGATCCATACCAGCATCTGTAGGAATATGTTCTCGTATTGGTTTGGCTGGGTGGATTGTTTGGTTGGATTAGCAGTCCAAGAACGAAAGGGTTTACTAAGTACAGGCGGACCTAGGTGATGTATAGTGCAGGCAGTCACAACGAGCTCAACATTAAGGGATAGAAACTTAAGACAGTTCTATTTAAAATATAGAAGGATATAATCTGTCACATAAGCCAAAACGGAAGTAATTATAAGCAACGTGACTAAAACAAACTGCAGAAAATAGAAAGTTGGCTTGAGATACTTATGGATTTTGTCTGGCCTAGGTTCACCGGAAATACTGTATTTTTTACTTTCTCTACTACGTATAGTAAAGTAGAGGAATCATGGTATTCCACCCAAAAATTCGATGTCCAGATTTCACCGGGAATATGTATTAGGGCTCCTGAATCCTTTTTTTAGAAAAAAGTCCGTGTGTGTCTGTGCGTCAATCTGTGGACAGCATAACTCAAAAACGAAAAGTCGGTTAAAAACGAAAGTTAGTATTTAAGTTGAATGCCTTTCAATGAGACACGAAGATTTTGAAGAAAATTTCTTTACCCTAAACCAAAATTTTTAATTTCTTGTGAAAAGATCTAACGATTTTGATTAAAATGTCATATGTTTCAGGTATTTTTATGACAAATGAAATGTATATCTAGAATTTTCTGGCTATAGCCCCTGTAGTCGTATTTACTCTGGATGACTTTTGCATAAGTGGTAAACTGTAAGTGATAGACCAAACCTACGATACAAAAATGTAGGTCTTGCCAAAATACACAATTTATGTCCAAATAAATGTTTTGTAGAGTGAACCATTTCGGAGATATACCTTGTTATTTGTGTCAGTTTTGGAGAACTTATACCTACTTCTATCAAATGGAACACTATTATTCATTTTTTATATGTTAACCGTGGGAAGAGATCGGAATTTGAAAGCTTTAAAAGGTTTGACTACCGCTCAAAGCCTACTATATTCCCATATTCCCCTTGCACCTACAAGGAAACAAGTAATAATTTTTGCAAATGTTTATCTCAATTAACACGAAGAAGATAGAGGAAGAAGATTTTGTAAGAATGGTTAGTACAAGAGTAGAGAAAGTCATGTGAGTGCAACACATCAGATTTTTAATCTTTGTGCCGCGAAGACTTAGGTCAATCATCTGGAAAGAATGGATTTTTAGTGTGGAGTCAGTGTGTCAGGTTTTAGGAAACGGCCAGAGCAATGCATTATCATTACTGTAAATTGTTAACTATTTTACTTGTGTGTAAGGGTAGGCGAATATGAAATACTGTAGAAGTAGGCAATGGATAATTCTAGGTGTGGAAATACAGGTATAAGTTCGGATTATTTTGATGAATGGTACCTTAATATGTTTCCACTTCGATGTGTTAGTTCCTCCCCTAACAGTTTTCCCACATTCCGACCATATATTTTACTACCTGATGTTTTTGCACGGTCATAACTATGCTGCGAAATGAAAAAACTTCTGTAAGAGACTATCCGTTTTGCTTCATACCTCAATTCGCAACCCACTGACCTAGATAATGTAAGGTCATTGGGTTTGCAGAAGCCATTCGAACTCATTTACTCCGCCCACTCTACGGCAGGTTTTCTGTGACACGCCTGCTTAAAGCTACTAACTAACCTGAAAACACACTACTCATAACAAGAAATATTATAAGTTGCCAAATAAAGCAAACGTTGATGCAATATTTTTCCTTACTCTGTCCTCAATTACCAGTACAAATATGGGCACTTATATCCCTAACAGCCTGGATATAAAGGGGGAGTTATGGAGCAATTAGCATTAATTGTTTACCTCCAGTTCATTTGCCCCCTGAGAAAGAAGACCCTCGGTTCAAGAAATTCTCCTGAGAATAATTACCTGCTTCAACGGCGTAGCCAAAGCGCTCTTAGTTTCAAACACTGTCCACAGGCAGGTCCTACATCAATAAAACTCAGTGATAATAGGTAGAGAGGACTATGTGAATGTAAAACATAAGATCTTTCCAGTACATCATACTTATGAGTCATTTGCTACTTTAATGCAACAAGTTGTGATTTCCAAAGCATTCGTGTGCATTTGAGACGTTTTAGAAACTAAGAGGGATGGCTGAGGCGGTAATATCTGTGGCCCACATTCGGGAGGCCACGGGTTCCATCCCGGTGGCCGCACACTCTGACATGGGCTTTTCTGTGGTTTCCCCATGTCACTTAGGCGAATGCTGGGGTGCATTATTTCATACCAAGGTCTCCTTTCCATATTTGCCCTCCATTCCATTTCCTTATCATCTTTCAGGTGTACTTTCAGGCGTGTAGTCTTGGCAGTGCCGGGCAGATGGCGCGGATGATTGCGCATGGTAGCTGTTGTTCTCTGTGCTAGGTGGCGTTTTGCCGACCTTGTACTCCGTCGGGGGACGCTCAGTGCAACACCGGAACCGCGGTGTGATGGCTGCCCGGAGGGGCTTGGCGGGTCCCGGTGCCTGAGATATCAGAACTTGTTAGGGACTTCCGCGCGTGTCTGTGGCCTGACAGCTACGACCCGGTGCGGCACCTTCAGTTCCCTCATTTCATCCCTGCCTCCTGGGGGGGTGGTAGCCGCAACAGATCTGTGTAGGTCGAAGTGAGTGAGGTGTCCCCTCTGTGTCTGTACCCTTTACCCTTTACTCTTTTAACGTTTTAGAAACGAATCCGCTTGAAACCACGAGCATTTACTTGGACTTCATAAATTCTGAAAAGGGTGTTCTTAGTCTTTAGCTTCAACTACCTAGTTGCAAAATTTGAGTTCATAAATAAGATAAATTTTAAAATAGTTTATCTATGAGATTAGGTGACTGACATTCATGCCAAAGTTCATCCCAAGAGCAAGTTTAACCCTGGGCAATGCACCCCCCCCCCCCCCGCATTTCAGGTAATACTCTGTGAAATTTGGAAAACCCACACAAAATAATATACCTTGTTGAAATTTAGGATTACATATTTCAAATGAAAGCTCTGATCGCGACTCAGAATTCTAGGTTCCATTAAATGTTATCTTTTTAATTGTGTGAATTTATAGTACTAATAAAAGTACTCCAAAAATGTATTTTTAAATACTCTCATACAACGTTCAGATTTTATAGTAAATTAATTTACAGAAGGATCCATCATATCATTCATTTCTTTTACTATAAGCCGTGACTATTCCAGAAGAAAATATTGGATACTTGTTCTCTTGTTGTTTCTCTTGAATTTTTTACTTCTTAAAATTCAATAATTTGTTGCTCAAAACTGCCGCATTGTTCAAGAAAAGTATAATTTTCTAAATGTACTTTTGATAGGCTGTACAACAGTTTTGAAATAAGTGTGAAGGAGCTCTTTAAGCTCGGAAAGATGCTGAAAAAAATTGTGAGAAAACAGGCTTTAAAGTTGAACATGCCTATTTGATAAGCACGTACTTGGACATCTATAGCTCCAGTTGATTGGTAGTTCAAATGTAATTAGCTTAAAAAAAAACAAAAAAAAAAAAAAAAAACAAAAAAAAAAGACGTTTTCTTGAAGTTTGGAATTTGATAGGTATTGTTTTATTATGACAACCGGGCGACTGCATGTGGGATTTGTGGTAGACGAAGGGGCACCTGGACGAATTTCCTCCGCTGATTCCACCAACTGCTCCATCATCACCTTTCCTATCATTTTCCGCCGCTATCTTACCAGGCTACCTCTCACCCCCGTTCCTGATTCGCTGCTCGCATTTCGGTTTCCTGGTTGCGAAGCCCACATTCACCAGCCGAGAGGGATCCGAGCGCTAACCACGTCCCACATTTCACTACTGCACCCCACTCATAACGCCCGTTTTGGGCAGAGGTGGATGCACGGCGATCCGGTGGTGGACCTTGGGCCTGTATGGGCTCCTGTGTCAGAAAGTTGTATTGTGAAAATATTTTTCACAACTTTTTGTAGAAACACAGAGATGTATTACCTTAGCATGTACGACACTATAACGCACTATAACTCTCTAAGATGGTCCTAAACCGATGAATATTCCTCTACTGTTACTCTAATTGTCGCACGATAGTCTCTTCACCTTTGCCACATAGATAAGCAGAGTGATTTTACTCTCTAGATCGTACAAAATGACGCATATTTGGACATCGAAGTAAACAAGTCCTCTTATGTAGGGATATTCTATTTTCTAAATAATTTTATAAACGTAATAATTAAACAACAGATAAACACATACTGCTTCATACGGAAAAACATCAACAAGATGAAACTTCCAGTTTTCTACATTCGACTGATATTTTCTTATATACCTAATTTGCTTCACAAAGAACAATTCAAGCACACGATGAATACAATGAAGAGAGAGTTATATAAAGGCATATTCTCAGAATAAAACAATCCATCTGATATAAAAGCTCTCCAGACACACAAGCATAAACTTTGAAAATATGTTTGAGTTTCCTTTTTCACGTTTAATAAATAAAAATATCATAATGGAAGGCCAAACATTGAAACACCTTTGTCAGTTATCAATGAGAAGACAAGAATAGCTCTTGTTTAAAATTATTCAATTGCAATAAATATTAATACATTGTTAAAATTTAAAAATAGAATTAGTTTGCTTTATAGGGGTACAGTTTTCACAAAGTAGTCACGGGGCATGAAGTACACCACGCACCTTAGCGTCTGCTAAACTGCGATAACTTTGTGAGGAAGGAAGAATTTCAGCATGCTTCCCTTGTGCAGTTGACTTGGCAAGGAGACGATAATGGTAATAAAACTACCTGAGCTACGGCTGGAATCGAATCCTGGTCTATTGGGTTTGCTGCTGCCAATGCTGTCTCCTTTCTTTTTCATTTTCGTCATTCTTCCCTCACCTTATTTTCCTTTTAGTTTCTCCACTTTTTGCGATAGCTGGAACGTTATGTGTTTCGCGCAAAATTCGACCATTCCCTTAGCGTTTCTCGGCTCAATGATCGACATGCTATCTCCCTATTCTTGCTGCAAAACCTAGCTAGGGCAACCTACTCCCTCAGTGACGTTATCGCTAAACTCGTCTGGTTATCACCATCATTCTGCTCGTACAAACACCCACCCGCTTCCCCATAATATCCATACGTATTTATTGAGGCAGTTGAGCAGAACAAAAAAACGGCCAGGGTCAATGAGGGTCAGATGGGGCTTAAGGCAGGACCGTTGGTGGCTCCGTTCTGTTTCTATTCCATTCCATCCTTCCTTTCTGCATACTAAAAGTGAAATATCTGCTTTCAATGATGAAAGAAGCTCAGCCATCCTGTTCGATATGTCATCTCGGACAATGTATTTTTTCCCCTGTAGAGCGAAAATAAAAATGGGGATGTTTATTCTCATGGTGGGCTAGTATAAATGTTTCCCGTTCCACTTTTATCACTCCCACGGCTTCGCTACCATGACGTGAAAGTGGAGTTTTACATAAAAGGACATGGGAAGAAGGATGAAGAAGCATAGATTGAGAGAGGTATTTCGTTCGTCATCGGATGAAGTATGATTGCCTTGCCCCATTCCCTTTTCTGTAGTTTGTGATGCTCCTTTTGGTCCATAGACCAACCCCACCCCCACCCCTTCCAGCAAGCCGCTTCCGCTTTTCCGGGCAATTTGTTCCATCTGGACTTGAAGCAAAAGCAGGCAGGAGGTGTAGGTTAGGGAGGACAGAAGATTCTAGACGCAGAAATTGAAAAGGAAAACGCTTGATTCCATCTTGTAGACAGTGCTGGAATGGTCGTTGGTAGATAAATCTCACTTTACTTCCTCTTCTCTGTTGCAAAACTAAAATAAAGTTATCTTTTTATTATTTTATGTGTAGCAGTATTACACACAGGAATAAAAAGTTCACACACCGTTTACAGATATATGGGTTTACCAGTAAGTAACCCGATGAATATGTAACGGTTAAAAATAACACAATAACAGAAGTAATCATTGACTAGTCTTGTAACTACTTTTAGATAGCCATTCATGAATAGTAGTACCACAAATCGTTTAGCAATAACGCAATTTGAATCTTTATATTCTGGTTGGCAACAAAAGGGCTGAGCGGTTAGCGTTTCACCTATAACCAAAGCGGCCCGGGTTCGATCCCAGAGACCCGCATGTGGCATTCTGGTGGACGAAGCGGCGTCAGGGCGGGTTTTCTCCGGGTTCTCCGGTTTTCCCGCCACTCATTCAAATAACTGCTCCATCATCATATTTCCATTCATCCATTTCACCTGCATTTCATATCATCCTCCTCACTCTCATACGTGGTGCTTGGATGACCACCCGCTTCCACGTCTTCACTCTATTTGGTCCATAGGTCCGTCAGGCATTTGACCCTAGGCACAGGTTTGTAAGTCCTTCATGTGGGGAAGGTAGTCAGATCAAGAAGAACAAGAACAAAATGAGATATACCTACCTGAATATCATACAATCGTGTTAGTATTTCGTATGTTTAAATTACTCAAATTAACAGCTAATTTATTTAGGAAGTATTTAAGCAGTAAGCGGCCATCCATGGCTTCACTACCCAAATAAGCATATTTGACCTGAATATATAGATTATAAATTTCGCCATCATTGTTTTGTATAAAATCGGTTTATACATTTTTCCTTTCCTAACGCCACGCTGTCTTCTTTCGTGGTCGTCTGTGTGTTTCGGTTTAAGTTGACAAAATTGTGAATTTTCCAAAACCCAAACTATCCTACAGAGAGTTTTCAATTTTTCACCACATCTTATCTCTAAATAAAGAAGTTTTAATGCAAAAAGCAAATATGTTCAGACTTTCCTGGATTATACATTTCGAAATACAATTTAAGCTATTTTACAAACAAAGAAACAAATAAAAAATGTCAAAAATTCTCCTTACGATGCAATTTCAATAAGTTCAGATTTTACTTTCTTACTGAGCCATAAAATAAATTTAAAAAATATAGGTATTTCTAAGAAATTAATTGATTTTAAGAATAACCTTTAGTCTTCAGTTCAACTTTTGCAAAGATATAAACTTAACAAATTTGGATGTGGTACCGCCGTGGCCGAGAGGTTAGACCATTTGCCTCTCACCAAAGCGGCGCGGTTCGATTCCAGTCGACCACGTGTGGGATTTGTGGTGGATAAGGCGGCGCAGGGGCGGGTTTCTCCGGTGTCTCCGGTTTCCCTCGCCATCTCATTCCACCGGTGCTCCATCTTCATTCCATGTATCATTATCACCGCCTGCGGTGCCGTATGTAGTAAAAGCGAGGTTAAACACTACAAAAAGTATGGATAACCTTGTTAACGAAAAACATTTGCCTTACATTAGTAACATAGCAAGTTTCAGTTATCATATATTGGGGAAACTATTTCCGAAGTTTCACCCTGAGAACTCTAAAATTGTATCACAAGCAGCACTTTAAAGCTGTAAAATCTTTAAAAAATATTATGTCCCACAAAAACGCGTTGTAAAATTTATTCACATATACTGTTCTGAAATTCTGTTCGTCTTTTTTATTAAACGGAGTACATATTTGCTTAAACTATGCAATTTAAAACTGATTAAGACATGTTACGCTAAGTTTGAAAAAAAAGAAGGAAAAAGGCTTCTATAAATGTCGATAAAGGTGTGGAAAATATCAGAAGAAAACTCATAAGCGCAAACATTTCCTGCGTTGTGAGATTTTTAAATCACCACGTAACTCTTTCATTTTCACTACAATAAATAAAATGCAGATAGAAAATCGAATCTAATAAAGTTACGGTGACATCTGTGTACTGAAATACATTGTCTGCCCTCCGGAGGAGTGTGGTCTTCGTATTACCCATCTTACTAGCGGTAATAAAGTACACGTAATATAAAATAGATAGTTTCAAAGTTATTGGAGTATCTTTTTCCTAAATATTCTCACCGTATAATGGAGAGATAGTCTAGTAGGCACAGTAAACTTGCTGTCACAAACCTATCATAATATCACAGCATTAACTTAATTTCATGTCATAATTTAATGAACAAATAATGCAGCTTATATTCTGCAATTTTATTGTTTTATTATAAACTTCTTGTAGAAAAGTGTTTTCACTTCCTTTTCAATAGTTGTCCAATTAAATAAGTGACATAATTATGAAAATTAAAATATATTAACCTAATTGCAGATATAAAGGAAATAACACAATAATATAATAAATCTGAATATCTTACCCGGCATCTATGTATGTTACTATACCCGGACATATAACCAAATTTCTCATTTATTTACATTTTATAAATTCATATATTTATAAATACATTATTTTCTCAGACACTTTTGAACTAAAATACTCATGCAAAAATAAATAAATTAACAAACAAACAAAATTTCAGTACTAACTTACTATTTTTACGGCATCCAACAAAAATTGGGGAGAATAGCCAGCTTGGCTGGTTACAAATTCCCCTAAGTGCGATCATGACACCAGCTGTTGAATGCTGAATATGATAGAAAGCAACAGTGTTGCCAGTGAGGACTACTGGAAACAGTACAGTTTGCTTACTTTCTGTGCCACGTTCTCACTAGTTTTATATGTAACATGAAGAGCTTGTAATTTCAAAATTTTACTAAATATAAAGCACGCAGCTGATTTCGATTACTTTTTTGTGGAGATAATCATTTTTTAAATATTTCCTGCTATTGGTTTTAATTTTCAAATAAAAATTCTGGACATCAAATTGAAAGTTAGAGTAAAAAACTAAGAAATAACCATAAGGAGCGTGATGGCAAACGTAGTGACCCCAGCATTGCAACTAAAACGGAGGTAAGAGGGCGATATATTGAGACTGAAAAAAAAAAGCAGATGGGCTTATACCACAACATAAGATCCCAGAATAGGAAAGAGAAGTAGAGCATGTCCCAGGAAAAGGTGGAATGACTTTTTCAAGCACGAGTGTGGAAATACCTGGGCAAGAAAAGCACGACATAGGTGTAAATGGAAATAATTAAGAGGTGAAATAATACAAAACAACTGAAAGAGAGTGGAAAGTATAAATCACTTCCCAACAAAAACAATCAAGGGAAACTAAATTAGAATTGACTTTATACTACTCGGGCTACAGTTGACACAAAATTTAATGGCTGGTGCAGGAGGAGCTGGTCAACACGAAATCCAATAGAGTCTTGCCACGCCTTGCAGTGTTGTATAGTTAAACACGCGGTGAAATTACGTTGCAAAGCCGGTGAATAAGTGTCATTTGCGTCCACTAAAAGTACTTGCACAACAGGAAAGAAAATAGTAATGGTCCGCTATCAGTCACTATCAAATTTTGTGTCTACCATAGTACAAAGTAGGGACTATTTCTCCAAAGTTCATAAACCTAAGCTACTTTAAGTGTAAGGTACAGAATGCTAGCGTGCTAGTATAACAAGTGATAAGTCGGATAAAATGGTAATATGAGAAAAGCACATCTCTTATGTTTATAAACTAGGATAGTGGAAAGCCCTAGGGAGTGACATTTACACAGTAGGGGGCCATTGCCCTACAGGAATCAAGTGAGGTTTTTTCATTTCATTCCATCATATAGGTACATTTCTCAAATAGGAAGTCGTTTTTTATATCTTGGCCATGCAAAGAGAACAAAATGTCAAAGCCAAAACATAACAATCAGCTCTTAAGTGATTCGACTATTGTTTAAACCTACTGTTTTTTCCTTAACCCACTATACTATAAGGAAATTTGTAGTAAAATCAATTCAACAAATGTTTATCTGGATTAGCATGAAGTTGATGAGAGAATAAGCGTTTTTAAGAATAGTTTGCGAAGTGCTATGTGAGTTAACAAATCAGATTTTTTAATATAACCACATCTACTGGTTTTTCCTCGGTTTTCGTTCCCTCAACACCTATAGTTGTTTTTGATGCTCATGTTAATGTACGCTAACATACAGATGTACACACACATATACAAACACACATGCCTTAGGGGGATTCGAACCTGCAGTCCCCTGCACCATGGAACATCAAGGCGCGCCAGGCCGCCGCAGGGACCGGCAGTCACCATAAGGTGAGCAGGGTCACTCAGCCGAGTCAACATCACGTGGTCCCTGGGTATGGCAGTGAAAAGATTAAAGCAGCCTCATTGTTCCACTTCTCAGGAAAATCAAATGTATTTTCAAGTATATGAACGCGACTTAGTAAAGTGATGCCGAGCGCGTGGACCAATGGAGTATGTTTCACGCATTTTGGCTGACAGATGTGCTCACATGACCTCCGGAAGGAAGGGATGAGGCAAGACTAAGGGCAAACAGATCAGGAAGGCAAAATGAGCTAAGTGAAGGCGGGGTCCTTAACTTTCCTGACGGCAGAATTTTGAAGATTTTGAAGAAAATTCCTCCACCCTAAACTACCGTTTACATGGAAAGCTTTTCGAAAATATTGATTTTCTCGGAAATGGCTCTAACGATTTGATTAGGTATTTTTATGACAAATGGAATGTATACTTTGAATTTTCTGGCTATAGTCCATGTAGTCGTTATCATCGTTATTCATTTTTATATGTTTTCCGTGCAAAGGGAACGAAATTTGAAATCTGTAAATGATTTGACTAGCGCTTAAAGCCTACTGTATTCCTATATTCCCCTTGCACCTACAAGGAAATACGCAATTAGGTAATTTCTGCAAATGTTTATCTCAACTAACACGAAGAAGATATAGGAATAAGTGTTTGTAATAATGGTTAGTACATGAGTAGAGAAAGTCACGTGAGTGCAACACATCAGATTTTTAAATGAAATATTAGATGAATAGCATAGTATGTATTGAGCTTGGAGAGTACCTACATCAGGGTCAGTTGTCCTTGTTTAGCTAAACATGTTTCTGGCTTGCTACTTGGTTTCGTCATTTTATACAGGGTGTTCACATTTAACATATAAGCTTGAGAACCTGGTGCGTCTTAGCTACCTCTGGCGCTAACCACGATAACGTGTGAGGTCGTGACCTTGATTCACGTGGCCAACCTTCCTGACCGATGGGTCACTAGACGAATGCTGGAAAGAATAATTACATCCGCCGAATTTCCTCCTGTCCCTTCACTTAATCTCACCATTCATCTGCTTGATTGTTTCAGGGTTCTAAGTGTCGTCAGGAGTTTCAGTGTGCATGGCAGGTGCTTGCTCTCTGTAAATCCTCGTCCTCCGAACACCCGACCCCTTCCCCCCGCAGGGGATCTAAACCCCGCAGGATGGATAGGGACCGGACTACGAGCCGCCACCGGGGAGTTAAACTTTGTAGTTGTTAGGGACCCTACCCTCTGCTGTCGCCTCTCTTCAGGTTCGACAACCCTTCGTATCCTCCAATTTTATCCCTCCCATCAAGGTCATAGGCACAAGAGATCTTCTAGAAGTCTAGGTGCTAAGTCTCCCCTTCGAACCTTGTCTATCCTATATAACAATACAGAAATATAGGGAAAAATAGTTTTGTTCCTGTCTTTAAACGCAATGGGAACACAAGGAACCCAATACTGCTAACTTAATGAAATGAGTAAACCTTCAATTACACCTTATATAGGATATACTCTCCAGAGCAAAGACAGTAGTGCAACAATCCAAGTATATTGCTAAAAAGAAAAAAAAAAGTATTTTCATGTAATTTTGTTAACTGTAAAACCTCGACATGAAAACTTTATAGGATGTAAAATTGAAAATAATATGAGCATATCTCTCTACTCTGATATAAAACATTGTGCACATGCACAGGTTTTGTCTTCAGGTGACAATACCAGTTTAATCGTCTTCCAAAGTGTCACATTCATTCGACTTATTTTGGACATGGCGTAAGTCAAGGATCTTACAAAAATGTTTGGAATGAGTAGGATCGTGTACTAAATGCGCTTGCATTACTTGTACATGTGTCTGAGAAGTATTCCTAGGTCGATTGTTTCTGACACGAGTCAACTTCGTTTTAAATGCTGCAAATGCTAGATATTAAAATTGGCAGCAAAAGATTATTATTAATCAGCAAGTGTACTAAGGAAATTAGGCCTGAAGGTAACCAAAATACAAGGCTTTAAGCTTTCACGGCAATGACTATTAATAAGAGCTCGAGTTAGCTTCTTCAAGCAGAAGGCCATAGAGTAAACATGTCCATAAGCTCGAGAGACTTTGCTAACATCTCACGGCTGGTACCTCGAGAAGCTGTTATTAGTGACCAAAAGAGTTGAACATTTAACATACATCAGCCAACTGGAGCCTACACATTCATAGATGCGGAAACATAGCCAACAGTTTATATAGACAATTTAATTGAAGCGTATATAATATTTGTTATATTCTTACAGAAGTTTAAAAACCAAATGTCCAAACAGAAGGTACTTTGTCCATTTGCTATTGCAGCGCTTAGCCTATGTAATCTTGAATCTGCAGACATAAATGGAACATCCGACCTATTTCAGAGCTGTGTGTGTTGTCGATTTTGGCTTGCACTCCTTGAACCGGCTCAAGCACAGGAAGTAGTTTGCAGATGCAAGAGGCATAACGAGGAAGCATTTACATAAACGGAGCCCTGCTCGGCGCAAATGGGAGAAATAGAATAATAAAAAACTAAATCTCCTAAAAACTGCAATTGCATTTTTATTAAAGAAGGGGCGTATCCTCTCACAAGCCAGATATGTATTGAGGGCACTATCTGCATGTTAACACGATGCATGGTAAACAGAAACATATATTACTACCGACATTATGTTATGACCTGGCATAATTAGAAATGCTTCCTGTGGTTTTAGTGGTTGTACGATTCGAGTTTGGGGTCAAGAGAGCACTGTTTATTCTTGTCATTTCAACATTTATGTGTAATCATGTATTTCATGGTAGACGAATACTTGTAGAGAATCCTATTCTTCTGGATGGAAGCCAACGTTTCCCACGCCTCATGTCATTGGAAGAAATTTAATCATTCCTACCGCATATTATAACGGTCTTAGCTTTGGCAAATGTTACAATACTTTTTTTCATCCGAACATAAATGTAAATTAATTGGAAGAGAAGATCCAAGAATCACTTCAAACGTAAAATGGACTACCGCCTTAAAATATAGGATAATCTAGTTTTATGCATTTTATCTCCACGATTTGAATCTCACCAGATTCTTAGTAGACAACATACAGATGTTCCTTAGCACTGCTGAGAAAAACTTGGTACTTATTTATGGACACTGTTTAACTGCTGTAGTTCTCAGCATCCCATTCCATATCAGGCGTGAAAGACTGCTTAAGTTTGCTCACAGGCCTGTTTATCAGGATTGAGGTTCCTTTAGGTGCTGTAAATCTACGACACGCGACCCCCGGCTTTGTTTTCCCTCCGAAGGAAAGTATGCCAAGGAATTTTACGCCCGAAAAAACGCCATCGCCCTCCGGATTTTAACCCGCGACCTCGGGAACCAGATGCTAACACAGGCTGAGCAACTGGTACTCAGTCAGCCCAGCCTGCTCAGGCTCTTACACTGATAACTGTGTGTTTAGCGGGTAAAAAACGAAGGCATCCCGCGAGTCGCACAACCCTTAGACCACGGAGGAAGACATTTGCTCTGCTGACATAATGAATGGTCAGAGACTAACAAACTATTATCCTGGATTGAACAACATAGATAACATCCACTAAACCAGAAAGAGATTTTCATTGGAATATTTAAAAGGCTACACGTATTCTGCTCAAAGATTTGTCGTGAAATATTTCAAAAGTACAGCCATTGGACAACCGCGCACTTAACCTTGCAAGCAGCTGGGACAAATCGCGCTTCATGGAAGTCATGGCTCCCTCAGAGCAGAATGCAAGCTGAGTTTCCGAAGTCAGTACTGCATTGGGAAATTATGTTAGCTTTGGTAGTGCTATTCAGTTCCCACAACAAAATGTGCAATATTTCGTGACAGCAAGCGAAACCGATGTGCATTTTTTAACCGTGGATGAAAGAACGAAATAAAGAAAAATATTCGATTCAAATATTTAGTTATGTTCATTTAAGTGGAGAATGAAGTGAAAATTTGTCATTTTGGTGAAAGTTTGGAATGTACGTGTTTTGTCAAAGCCTGACACTATGAAGTGTGATTAATAGTCCTGATCAACCAATTTAACTACCATATTTAAAATACAATGTGGTTATTAAATCTAAATCTTTTGATTGGTTTTCTCCATTTTCATTCTCAGACACTTTAGTAATAGCATACTGCATAAATGTTTATATTGACCATTAAATAAACTTTTGGGGTGCATTTTATTTTACCTAGGGAAACTTCCTTAGAATTAAGGATTAAATTAAACTGAAACAGGCCCAAATGACCTCGTTGTCAACGGACCGTTAAACCCTACACACTCACTTAAACTGGAATATTTATGCATAATTATTTCTTCACAAGCATGTGTGAATATGTACTTAAAAGTTTGGATTAAAATAGTGTTATTTAAAGAAATAGATATACTTTACATTTCCCTGTGAATTAAATATGTAAATAATCTTAATAAAAGTTGCATTAAGCTAGGGAAAAACTAGTAGGAGTATTTTACTTTCTATAATCACAAGGAACACCAAACTTTAAAACTCTATCTGAAATCTATGTTAAGAAATAGTATATTGCAATACGAGTGTGGTAAGTGTATCATTGGACAACGGCGAAATGTTTAAAAGGAGGAGACGAAGTCAAGCAGCTCCTACTTCCAAAATTCTCCAATGCACTTAATGCATACTTTGCATACTGTTTACATCGACGGTAATGTATAAAGCAATAACATTTATGCGAAAATAAAGGAGCTTGGTCTCCAGTATTGGCCTTAGTGACGCACTAGCGATCAAGATCCATGCTTGCTTGTTAATTTTCAAAATTAGTAACAGGTCATGTGGTGGTCCATTCAGATTAATAAAATTGCAAATAAATATTAACAGATAAAAAGGACGTGGAAACGCAAGTAATACATGATTATAACTCATGTTTATAATAAAAATGTATCAACACTTAGAAGATTTAGCATAGTTTATGCACTTACGTTCAAAAACAAAGGCAAAACACGCAGGCGGGTTCAGTTACTAGGAATTTCACGTCATGAAGGCAGAATGAGCTCCTATGGACCATGCTTTTCTTATGGAAGAATCAAGTGCGCCGTTGCCAAATGTGTGTGTGTTTTCAAATGCGTCTAAGATAAAGCATGAACGTGCATTTCGTTATGAAATCTGTCGAAGAATACGACAGCATGCACGAAAAATCTTTTATATAACTGTACATTTCTTAAAATAATAAAATCCAAAATTTTGTTGAAAGCACATTTTAAAAATATTTTTCGCTCCGAACGTTAAACCCAAATAACTGCAATGAAAAATTTGTATTATTCTCTTATGTTCATAGGCCACGTTGACATTTAGACTATATCAATATGTCTAAACATATTTATTTAACAAAATAGTTTAAAACAAGGTGTTTGGATTCTTCGTTTATACAGTGGAAAATGTCGTCGTCGGCTAATTCTCGTTCTGCAAGTCCACGTAAAAACTTCTAGCGACAAAGTTGTCAAGAAAATAATGAAATTACTTTGTTATGCATATAGAACATCTCCAGAACCAAAGCATCCATGAATCACCATTTAAAGGTAAATATTTGCAGCGCGCAAGACACACAGCGTCAACAAACCTGGTCCTCGTGTCTTGGAGATAATAACAACCAGATGTTCTACGAGAAGAATTGTACTTCAGTGATTTTAATATGTTTCAGGAATCTGAGGCGTGTGCGAGTTTTACAACTTCGCTGGCAATCGTGTGCACTGCAGTTAAATGAACAAAGCACAAAGGATCGCAGAAACAATGCGAAATTATTAAATGTGGCGAGCAAATAAAAAAATTCTTAGAGTGAATATTTATAGGAAAACAACCCAAACACGGAGACTCGTTCATTGCTAGTGAAAATGCACAAGGTACATTTCATCTGCCATAAAATATATTAAACATGTCGCATTTTAAACAAAATCTTTAGTCATTTTTGAGAAAATAAACAGTTTCCAAAAAAAAAAAGTCCACATAAAGGGTACTTTAGTGTGGAGGAATTTTCTTCAAAATCCTTGTGTCGCATCCTTGAAGGATATTAAACTTAAATGCCAACTTTGGTTAGTAACCGACTTTTCGTGTTTTGAGTTATGTTGTTCACAGGCGCGCACGCGCACACGCACACGCACACGCATACACACACACAGACAGACAGACAGACAGACACACAGACAGACACACACACACACACACACACACACACACACACACACACACACACACACACACACACACACACACACACACACACACACACACGCAAATTGTTGTTTAACGACGCTGTCAATTGGCAGGATCACATCAGCGCCGCCGGTGTGCTGGAATTTTGTCCCGCAGGAGTTCTTTTACATGCCAGTAAATCTACTGACATGGAGCTGCCGTTTTTAAGTACACTTAAAAACCATCGACCTGGGCCGGGTTTGAACCCGCGAATTTGGGATCAGTAGGCCAGCGTCTATCCCTGCGCCACCCAGACCGACAGACACACACAGACACACTCCTTTTTTCCTAAAACTGCTTTTTTTTTTATTCAGGGGAACTCAAAACGTATATTTCCGGTGAAATCTCGACATCGAAACTTTTGGTCCGAATAATACTTCCTCTACTTACTATACGTAGTAGAGAAAGCAAAACTAGGCAGGATTATTGTTCATTAATCCCTAAGTATAAAATGATGGGCGACGTGTATATCCCTTCCACGCCCTGTACTCGCATTACAAGCAATTACATCTAAAGTCTGGGTGTCAGATGAATAATCATAGCGATGGAAGAAATTATGGATCTTATTTTACTAAAATTAAGAATGATTGCATCCGATTCAACACCAGCACATAATGGTTCCCGAGACCGAGAGTGAACCCGCAGCTCTCTGATTACCAGATGCTGGCATAACGAGCACTATTACTGGATTCACGTAATTAAGATTAAGGTGAATAATTCTCCGCTACCGCCAAAAAGACATCTGTAGAAGAGTTTGAATTATGCCCCACTCCATTTCAGAAGAGGTCCGATGAGCAACATGTTTCCTGAAGAACTTTGAATTCCTCTGTGATGAAGGAAGGAAGCCGATAGCGAAGCGAGTTTCTTTATCACCTCTAATTTATCAGTATGACTTGGCTAGGTAACAGTTCATTAGGCATACCCAACCGGCAATTCTTTATGCTAACAGCCTCAGAAGGCCCATTTTGATCGTAACGTATGTTACGTTGTAGGGAGTTGGAATTCAAAACCAATCGCATCCCTTTAAGTGGGTTTTAGAATGAATAGCTTTACTGTGCTTGACCTCAATTAATGCCAAGCACAACTGTAAAATGAGAACAGCGAAAATAGGCTCATCCTTTTCACAGGGGAATGAGAATACATTTGTCGTTCAGTTTTTTAATGCACAAATGAGTTACTAAATACCCAATTATACCACCAATGTGGTCTCCAAATCTGGCTGTCATGTCTACAAAGGCAAGTATGTTTTAACCGCAGGGTAGGGGTTCGAGTACCACCGCATGTTGGTAAAATTTCGCGTATTTGCGTATTAATGTGAATCCGAAATATTTCAACTCATTCCATTGTTAAATTCTTTTATCACATCCCAGAATATTGATAGAAACTGAATATTCTGCCACTCTTTCAATGTTACCATAAAAAGGATAACTGAATATAACAATGTGGTTGGTATTTGGACGAGCTGAACTACGCACACGCCAATATCAGCTGGAAGAACTTCGAAAACATGTTGAACAGATCGCAATGGCTTCTGATTTTGCAAGTTTTCTTTTTTTATTAAGGTGAAGGGGCGTGTGAAAATTTGAAAACACACAGTATGTAAGATATTGCACAAAGAAGCCGAAATTCTACTCCCTTTTTCTGTCACTTTCTTTTTCTTATAAAGTATCGCACAAAATCAGAATTCTCTTCTCCTGACGTAAATACAGTCTTTAGTATTTCGTGATATTACAACTAACAGCCGTTTTCTTCTCGTAACCTTGACTCAACCCTTTAACTGTGTTTATTCACTTTCTCTGTTTCTCAACCACTAAGTCTGACGATACAGTCACTCCACACTCATTAAAGCTTCTTCACTTCGACGCGACGTATCTTTCACGACAGTACCACCCCCCCCCCTCCCCCACACACACAGCAACTCTTTGTTTTGCGCCGTGCTCATTGTTGTTAATCACGTAAACACAACAGTCATACGAGACAGCCTGATCGTAAGCGCCTCTGTTTGCTCGCCAACCTGCTATGTGGTGTGAAACAGCTTAGCTCCGACCGTCCCCGTTGTGCGCCGCGGCCGGTGTCACAATATATTGTTGAACTTTATGCCTGTAATTACACAAAATAGCAGTAATGTTTCTACCATGTTTAACAATTCTGGCTTTGATTATCTAAATATTTGATTGTGTAAATACGAGATGCACTAATAATGCTCAGGGAATGTATTAGTAAAAATATTTACATAACTAATTCAATGTTTGCAGAAGTTGAGTTTAGAGAAAGATTTGTATTGTTTTTTTTTTATTATTATTATTATTTTTTTTTTTTTTTAATTAACCTCTTATTATATGAGAAATTCTATTTCTTTTCCTACTCAACAAAATTATTGATCTTGATGAAGTTAATAATTATTTATTTCTAAAAATGCGAGGATTATGCAGTATATGGCCATTGTCTTTAATCAACTTTTGATATGGAATAAATATTTTGAAACAAATTAATAGATAATTGCGGCGGCACCCTGGTCGAGCGGTTAGACCGTTCGCCTACGACCTAGGCGGCCCGGGTTCGACCCTAGGGACCTGCATGTGTTATTCGTGGTGGACGAAGCGGTGTTTGGGCGGGTTTTCTCCCCGCCACTCATTCCACCAACTGCTCCATCGTCACCTTTCCATTCATCGAGTTTGCCTGCATTTCTTATCACCCTCCGTTGGCAGTATAAATACTGCAATAAAGATTGACATATATTTTGATTCATGTAAAAAAGTAAAAAAGGAATAGTTAAACGGTGTTAAATATCATCTCTACAAGCATGACAAGATATAATACCTAATTTTAAAAGAAATTAGCTTTAAAAATTGCTCGGGCATTTCGTTACCAGCACTATATATAAAGTACATGGTTTCAAATAAACCGATGCCTTTCAGTTGTATACTTAAAGTAAAATCTGACATCAAGGTAATATATTAATTCAAGTGGAGTTTAAGTGGTAGATTGCCACAGCTACACATACCCAGCTTCAGGTGCCCAAATTAGGCACTTACAATACCGTGTTTAGGCTCCATAGATTGTAAAATAGACCCTCAATACAATTTTGCCATCGGAAGTAAAACATGGAAACTCCGAACTGGTAAAGATTTTGGTGTAGCGGTTTGGGCATCTTTTGGTCACTTTATACTCACACTCTGAAAACGTCCACTGTACAACAACGTGGCATGTTGGTAAGTGGAAAGCTTTTTTCTAAACTGAGTTTTATGCATTGTTGTTTAATGACGCTATCAATTGCCAGGATCACATCAGCGACGCCGGTGTGCCTGAACTTTGCCCCGCAAGAGTTCTTTTACATGCCAGTAAATCTACTGACATGGAGCTGTCGTTTTTAAGCACACTTAATGGCTATCGGTCTGGACTAGATTTGAACCCGCAAACCTCGGGATCAGTGGGCGTCTAACCAACTGAGCCACCCAGACCCATGCTTTAAAGCTGATGGTCACAAAGCACCGTTAGGTATCAGTCAGCAACCCTTAAGGGACACTGGGAGTGAAATTTTGGTCAAAAATGTCAAAAAGTCGAAAATTGTTTTTTTACCTTAAAATGTTCCTGGAACACCTGTGCATTTGGATCAACTAACATTTTTCATATCCCCCACTCCATGTGGTCATTACGGCCCTTTCAAACAGTGCTCTTCCCTTAACGTACACAGCATGTTCCTATATAAAGGCCTGTTCTTCTCAAAACTACATTTCTGCACATTCCAAAAGAAGGTCGCGCCTGAGTTTTGCTTCAAATTCAATGAAAATTTCCAAAAGTATTCATAAATAGCAGCTAAACAAAACTATGATTCAACATTGTTATCATTAACATGAATTCCAAAAACTTTTTTTTTTTGTATGAAAAAAATCAATAATTTTTAAGATATAATTTTCTTTGTCATTAAAAAAATATGTACAGCATAATCAGCAAACGTATTTGAAATATCTCTTCATACAATTGTTACCTATGTTTTAGAGTATCAGTTCTGCCAATATAAATGAATTTTGAAAAGTCAATAGACGCGAGCTCTATTTTGAAAATTTACCTATTAAATTCATAAAATAATTTATATATCATAAACGAGTTAACCAATTTTAATGAAATTTGGTGTACATTATATTCTCATATAAATACAAACACAGTAAAAATTTCAGAAAAATATATCAAGAAACGTGGAACTTTCAAATTTCACTCCCAGTGCCCCTTAAATAAAACACGTGTCCTTCACAATTGCCAAAAGGAGAGAGGGTGAACATTGGAACAATGTTGTCCTCTGTTAGGTGCGCAATATATTTTTATCTTGCCCTGAACATCCCATAGTCTTTCTAGATTATTTTCACCCTAACAATGCTATTACCCTTCGGTTTGAGATACATTAAAGTTAAGATTTAATTGATTAACCTAAAATAAACCAAAATAGTCTCCAACGACTAAATAGGCATTTTAGGTGCTATAAAACTGGCTTTAATAGTCATGGATAAGGGCAAAACATGAATGAAGCATATTTTCTGTACACACATGCCAGGAAGAAAATTGGTTTTATCCTAAAGATCCGCGGTTTAGTTATAACCTCGCCTCGCTCCAAGCAGAGGCAAGTGGCATTTGTGGCGGAGGAAGTGGTATCGGGCAAAATTTTCTCTGCATATATTTTCCTAATTGTAGCATCATCACTCTTAATCCGTCAATAACTTCTCATTCATTATAACCTAGAGCGCCAGACTCTTGTGCAGCATTTCAAACCGTGCAACAATACAGACCTCCGGCTCCTTAGGATAAATGTTCGGAAAATTGTTTCAAAAACTGCAATTTTCCTTTCTTGTCATTAAAATTAGTTTACAGTACAGTTAGGCACTGAACTACTGATCCCAAAGTCGTGGGTTCAAAGTCAGTCCAGATCGGTGGTTTTTAAGTGTACTTAAAAGTGACAGCCCCATGTCAGTACATGTAAAAGAACTCCTGCGGGAAAAATTTCACACTACCCAACGCTGAAGTGATCCTGGAAATTAACAGCATTAACAAGCAAACTAATATTTTAGTACCCCTAATAATGGACACTCTCAAGCATTGTTACAATTGAAACACTTTTTTCTTTCTCTACCACGTATAGTAGGTCGAGAAGACCGCATAACTGGCTGGGAGGGCTCGGGGCGCTGACCACGTCCCACCCTCCAGTACTGCACCTCACCAATGACGCCTGTAGTGGGCAGAGGTGGGGGACGCAGCGGCTGGGCGGTAGGCCTTGGCCCTTCGTGGGCTGTCGCGCGGGGTTTACATTTACATTACCACGTATAGTGGGGAAGTATTGTGTTAAACCGCAAACCTTGTAAAACCTATACCTCAAACTAGTGCAGTGGAATGGGGCAAAGGTATCATGTTTTGGAAAAAAACTATAATTACTAATGCTTGTTTACATACTGTGTAAGCTTTTCAAATTTTTCATTTGCGTTTCTGTTTCACAAGATAATGCGGTAGGAATTTTGCTATCAAAGTGGAAAATTTGATAATTGTACATCCAATAATTTTGGAGAAAATGCACTTTGAGGATGAAAAAATGTAAACTGTAAAAAAGATGAGTTAGAGATTTACTTTGATTTTCCATGTTGCAGAGTGTTTCAAAAGTAAAGACCTCAAAACAAAGCGACCTCAATAAACGCAATCTTAGAAAACTGGCAGTCATAACAGCAAGAAATACAAAAATGACACTCTTAGAGGAAGCAAAAAGGGGGTACAGTAACATTCATTGCTACTTATATCATTAGAAGCATGAAACTTCAAGCATGCAATCCTAATACCGTAAACTATTTTAAAAACTATTTCTGAACTATTTAAAAAAAATAAGTCGAATGCAAACTGGGATTTTCGACTTGATGTTGCAATGGTGGAAGCTAAGGAATGTTCTTCCCAGTAGCGTTGGAAAGTGCATTTTTGTGTTTGATTGTGCCGATATGTTGTGATATAAAATACTTCTTTTCGTAGTTCACTGACTGCTCGCGTGTTTTGAATGTGAGTATCTTACGGTCCTTACAAAATACGTCGGATCCAAAAGTATTAACTTTATTTTGTAATTTACTGCGTAAAGGAACTGCATTTCGGCATCTTTAGCTACAGCAACCTCGCAAAGAAGACTGAAAGAAAAACAACAACCAGCACTCATTGTTGCCTTTTAAAATAAACACAAGCGGAAATTCAAACGCTTTCTGTTATCTACACATTTATTTGCGCGACAACACTCATTGTTGCAAACAAAATAATGAACTCAATGAAGGACGCCTATGTTGTCTGCAACTTAAAGGCAGTAATATACATTCGGCGAAGTAACTTTCAGTGCCACGGACTAACGGTTACTGAAATAAAATGTACCTGAAGGAAATGTTTAATAATTCATAAATAATAGATAAATAATGAAATAAAGACAACAAAAAGCATTTATTTCGTAAAATAGGCATTTATATTTAAAAAGGCAGAAAAAGGCAACATAAAACTGAGGTATTTCAATCACAAAGATATAATTCGTACAGATTCACTTTCAAATTGAAGATAGGCTTGACACACTTAAAAAGGCATTCTGCCTTAGTTCCGGTCTCTGATTATCATTCATTCAGCTGTACTTTCAGGCGTGTAGTTTTGGCAGTGCCGGGCAGATGGCGCGGATGGTTGCGCATGGTAACTTGTTCGCGGCGCTAGGTGGCATTAGGCATGCCTTGTCCTCCGTCAGGGGAGGGGGGTGGGGGGCGCTCAGTGTGACACCGGAACCGCGTGATGGCTGCTTGGTGGTACCTGGCACCGGAATGAATAAGTTTAGCACTTGTTAGGGACTTCTGCGCGTCTCCGTGGCCTGTCAGCTACGACCCGGTGCGGCACCTTCGGTTCCCTCATTTCATCCCTGCCTCCATGGGGTGGTAGCCACAATAGATCTGTGTATATCGAAGTGAGCGAGGTGTCCCCCTCTGTACCTGTACCCTTTACCCTTTACCGCTTCTACATACATTTATTTACTTAAGTATTTTTATTTACCTCTTATTTTAGATATATTTTATAATTTATTTGATTATTTAGCTGCATTACATCACTACTCATTTAACCACAGGCGTCCAATTCATGAGTCTGTGTCTTAACGACCTCGGTTCGGTCCTAGAGTGATGAATAGTATGGTCAAGGGCCAGAGGTAAATAATAAGTCCTTCCAGGAATGTTGATCAACTGCTTTTAACGCTGTCGGAGGTAGCGACATTCGGTAGAGGGAGGGATGGATGTCACTGGTTTCGTGAGGGAATGCGTTTTCCCTCCCTTTCTTACGTAGGTACGCTACTACGTTTTGTATGCGCATACGACCCGGGTCATCGTGCGCGATTAATGCGTCCATTGTGGATATCATGCTTGTGGAAACAGTACGCATAATGAGCAAGTGCTGCTTCTGTGTTACAATTGCAGTTTTTGGTTGCAAATGCGAAGCCTGAAAGCACCTAATTGACGAAAGCACACGTCTGAAGAAACAGGCGTCGCGAGGATTGCCAGCTGTTCCAGCAATACTAATATCGTTATTTTATACGCCCGAGTGGAGTTAATGTGCTGCGTTACTTTGCTCTCCTGTCTCATAATGAGATTCGGAGGAAATTCTCTTAATTTCAGATCCATATAAGAAGTTGATTATTCCTGGGAAGGACGAAGTTCTGACTATAAATGCCAAGCTTAGAACGTTTTACGGCCCACAGAATGATCTCATATTTATTATAGTTTCACGGGCGATCAGCCGTGTGAGGTTTGAAAATATTGAGCTTTCGGCCATTCTAAACTCCATGGCCTTCGTCATGGCCATGGAGTTTAGAATGGCCGAAAGCTCAATATTTTCAAACCTCACACGGCTGATCGCCCGTGAAACAATAATAAATAACGTGCGCCGTGAAAGCTTTAAATCTTACATGATCTCATATTGGCCACTAATTTGTGAACATAGCGGAATTAAAGAAAAAATCTGATGTGTAGCACTCTCATGACTTTCTCTACTCTTGTACTAACCATTCTTACAAACTCGTATTCCTATCTCTTCTTCGTGTTATTTGAGATAAACATTTATCATTTCCTTGTAGGTACAAGGGAAATATGGGAATACAGTACACTTAGGGCGATAGTCAAATCTTTTAAAGCTTTTAGATTTCGTTCTCTTCGCACGGGTAACATATAAAAAATAAACAACGATGTTCCATTTGACAGAAGAATAAGTTTTCTGAAATGGTTCAATCTACAAAAACTTTATTTAGACATACATTTTATTGTGCGTTTCAGCAAGATCTACATTATTTGTAAAGTAAGATTTGGTCTATCTCTTACGGTTTACCAATTATGCAAGTCATGCAGAGTAAATAGGACTACATGGATTATAGCCAATTTTTTTTTTTTTTTTTTTTTTTTTCCCCGTTAACTTCCTCCAACGTAATGTGATATCGGACGGGAATGACTGAAATGGGTGAATGATGCGTAAATGAGCCCGAGGTCCTCAGAGCTTTAAGTTACACGACAGTCGTCTTCTCAGGATAAGGGAAAACCACGGAAAAAACCTTATTCGGATAACTTACCCTAAGTGAGATTCGAAAATTGGTCGTGAGGCAGACACGCTAACCATCATGATACAGATGCGGGCCACAAAATTCAAGATATAAATTTCATTTGCCATAAAAGTATCTCAATCATGTGGTATTTTAATCAAAATCGTTAGAGCCATTTTCAAGAAAATCAAGGTGGAGCCATTTTCTTCAAAATGTTCGTGTCGTATCCTTGAAGGACGAACTTAAATACCAACTTTGGCTTATAACCGACTTTTCGTTTTTGAGTTATGCTGTCCATAGTCAGATAGACACAGACACACAAACACTAACACAAACACACACACACACACACACACACACACACACATACACACACGCGCACCTTTTTCTAAAAGTGCTTTTTTTTTATTCGGGCGGTGTCAAAACATATATTTCCAGTGAAATCTCAACCAAAACCTAAAGCTAATAGCATTGTTGTGTTGAAAATAACCTAGAAAGACCATGCGATGTTTAAAGCAGGATAGAAATGTGTTTTGCGTACCTAACAGTGGACTTAATTATATAAGCAAGGTTCACCCTCTCTCCTTTTGGCACGTTGCTGGTATAGTGGACATTTTCAGAGCGGGAGTATAAAGTGACCGAAAGATGCCTAAAATGAGTCGCGCAGCAGCGTGTGTAAGGAGAGGTTGTTTTGGCGAAAGCGTGTTCGATTGGTTCGACCTTCAACTTACGTGACTTTGCACCAGCTATAACTCGCTGGTTTTCATTACACATTTTTGTGTGTTAAAAAAGTGTGATTTTCTAGTAACGTAAAAATGTATATAGAACGAAAGAACACATTAGTACTAACGTTTGTGGATCGTGATGTACCGAAACCGTCACCATACGAACTACATGAATGGATTCACGATATATTCCGATTTGAAGAAGAGGAACTGGAAATGATACAGATCAACAACTACACCCGGCAAATATACATCCAGTGTAAGGAAGCGCTGCGAGTAAAAAGGGCCATAGAGGACACAAACGGTGAGTCAATTTTTACCTATAGTAATGGACAAAGAAGTAAAGTAACAATAACAACGGCAGGTCTAGGGTTTCGTATTGTGAAATTATACCACTTACCCAAAGATTTAAACCAAGAAATTGTACGACAACATCTAGGAAACTACGGCACAGTACTAGCACTATCAATGGATACTTGGGGACCCACGCTTCGATACAAAATCAGTAACGGAGTACGCACTGCAAAGATAGATTTAAAAAAGCATATTCCCTCATATATAGATATTGCCGGATATAAAAGCTTTATAAGCTATGAAGGTCAACCAATTACATGTGCGGTGTGTAGTGAAACAGGACATTTCCGAAACAACTGTCCCAGACGGAGGGTAATCACGCAAACACCACGTCTAACAGACCCGCCCACATGGTCTAAACTAGTGCAGGGAGACTTCCCCATTAGACGGGTACCGGTGGATTTGCCACAAGACACAGCTATGACCTCGGCAGAAATGACGACTACTGATAAAGAACAAGTAACTGCAGCTCAGTTTTCAGGAAAAGATACCGTGGTCGAAACACAGAGGGAAACTGTAATCAATCCTGAACAGGCGGAAAATTTACTAATGGATGATGATGATGCACAAAGTGATGCCCCGATAACGAACTTTACCACTATTCCAATGGCAGAGGAACCATCCGAGGTGACACCAGAAACTTCAAATATAACTTCAGAAACATGTGCATTCGCTCCAATAACGACAGATATGGAAGTAGTGCCCACAATTTCCAATAATAGTAGAAACCGCGACCCACGCGTGAAAAAGAGACGTACGGAGAGTAGCAAGGGTAACCGAAAGAAAGAGAAAACTGAAGAATCATTCGAAAATGACCCGGGTACTCCCACACCGCTATCATAATGCCTGATGTTTCTTCTTGGCTGTTCCTATTCTACCTCATCTACTTAATTTGCATGACTTATGCCCGTATTTATGCCACCTTAAATGTCAATGGTATACGCAGTACTGCTAAACAACAACTTCTCAATAATTTCATTTTCAGCCATGATATTGACATCCTACTCCTGCAAGAGGTGAACACCGATAATTTAAACTTCCTTGGTCCTCAGTATAACTACATTTGCAATGTAGGCATTGACAATAGGGGCACAGCAATAATATACAGATCGACTTTGAGAATTACCCATCATGAGGAACATCCTAGTGGACGCATTTTAGCTATGATAATAGACAATGACATCTTAGTGGTGAATGTGTACTTGCCATCTGGCTCCAATAAACGACGAGACCGTGAATCTCTCATTGCAGATGAGATGCCATATTTCTTTCGTCACAGCTATAATTACTTGTTGCTGGGTGGTGACTTTAACTGCGTGTTACATGCCAAGGACCAACGAGGAACTTATAATCCGTCACCCGCACTACAGCGCCTGTCTTCGGAATTGCAGTTAACTGACACTTGGGAATATCTACATGGAAATGAAGTTCGCTACACTTTCTGTCGTGCTACCTCCGCTTCACGAATTGATAGGATTTATGTTAATGGCCTTCATCGAACCAACATCCGGAATGTCCTTGTTGTACCTGCCGCAATAAGCGACCATCATGCCGTAATTGTGAAGATGACAGCATCCACTCCTTTACCCATCCTTGGTAGAAGCTACTGGAAATTAAATAATGCTCTATTATATTATGAGGACGTACAACAACAGTTTCGTGAAATTTGGGAAAGCCTTAACGTACGAGCGTCCAGGTCTTGCTACCAGGAGCTTCAACAGTGGCTTTTGATTTATAAACCAGCGATACAGTCCTTCTTCAAATGTGTTGGTAAGGCTAAGGCTGCCGAACGAGCTAATAGCCAACACTATTATTACGCCCTGTTACATGATTTAACTAATCAACAGAGCACCGGCAACGACGTCAGTGGCAGGATAACTGCGATAAAATTAAAAATTCGTAAAATTCAGGAGTCCATTTTAGACGGTATACGGGTGCGTTCTCGTGCCCTCTCAATTACTGATGATGAACGTGCTGCTTTGTACCATGTAGCTTCGGAGAAGAAACGACACCAACGTAAATTCATATGTGATATTTCCACTACCAATGCTACTCTCCTACGCACAACGCCTGAAATTCTCCGAGGGGCAGAGGAACACTTCAGACAGCAATATGGTGAACATCCTACTCTTGATTCCTCAAAAAGAGTACTTTTTGAGGCTATCAATAATACTGTGAATCCTACTGATAAGGATGAATTGGACGCACCTATCACCATGGATGAACTTCGGGACGTGATTTTTAAAGCCAGCAACAATTCTGCACCAGGACCAGATGGTATTAGCTATACTTTTTACAAAGTATTTTGGACGATCATTAAAGACCGTCTGCTACAACTGATGAACGCCACTTTTGCCATGAGCGACCACTTGTCAGGGTTTAATGAAGGAATTGTAATTTTAATTCCAAAATGTATAAAACCACACCATTTTAACAGCTTTAGGCCGATAACACTACTGAATACTGATTTTAAAATTTTTACAAAGATTTTAGCCAACAGATTGCGTAAAGTACTGCCAGCCTTGATTGGACCGGAACAAACTTGTGGACTTCCAGACAGGAAAATCTCGCACAATTTGATACAATTAAGGGATGCTGTGGTATATCTCGAGGAACATCCTGAGGAAGAAGCGGCCTTGTTGTCATTGGACCTCGAGAGAGCATTCGACAATATTGACCATAATTACATTTTTGGTGTCTTGCAGCACATGGGTATTTCTGATCGTATCCTACAAACCATTAAACTAGTGTACAAGTCTGCATACTCCAGAATCCAAATCAATGGATATTTTACTAGGCCAATACCCATTTTGAGTGGTATACGACAAGGTTGCCCATTATCAATGTTATTGTTTACAGTTTGCACCGAACCTCTGGTGCGATTGATGAAGAAACACTTATTTTCACCTACAGTGCAGACAAGACTGCTCACCATAAAGACTTATGCCGATGACATGACTCTGCTACTCCGCTACCATCATCAAGTTTTCCTACTTCCGCACATATTACAGTATCATGAACAGGCATCTTGCGCGAAGATTAATTATCAGAAGTCCTCATTGATACCTTTTGGGACCTGGCCTCGGACGTTAACGGTGGATGATGTGCCCATTAAAGACCACGTCACTATTCTAGGCCTCCAAATCACCACGAACGTCACAGAAATGGTAAACATAAATTGGACATCTTTACTCAATCGCATCCGTTACTCCCTACAGCGCAACTTGAGTAGAAACCTTAACATTCTCCAGAGAGTTTGGTATGTTAACCTCATGGGATTATCCAAGATTTGGTATTTGGCCCAAATTCTGCCCATCCCGTTAGAGATTTCCCAGCGCATCGAGCTGGCAGTGTCATATTATTTGTGGAATGGACATGTATATAAAGTGGCAAAATCTCAGCTGTGGCGTCCCATCATGAATGGAGGCCTAGGACTCATTAAGGTCTCCGAAAAATGTTCAGCACTGTTAATTAGAACTTCTTTACAGATGGGACAATTCAAGGACAACAAACAACTTCACTCCAGCACTGGAACATTAATGAACCATGCCATTTATCGCAGGATGGTGAAATGTATTACCACTTTACCTGCGAATTTCGTCTCTGGGGATCCAATTCCAACTACAAAGATCCTCTACCGTCATCTGCTGTTACGTATTCCTTCTACTCCCACAATAGAGGTTAAATATCCCAATATTCCTTGGAAGAATATCTGGAGAGTTTTTCGCTACGCTGATATCCCGACGGACTGGAAGGCCTCTGCCTACAAGATGCTCAATGCCATAGTACCCACAGCAGAAAAACAATATCGCCACAACATCTGCAATTCACCGCATTGTTCTCGATGCCACAACCTTGACACCCTTCAACACCGTCTTACAACGTGCATTCCCGAAACTTGGCAGTGGATACAAAATAAAATCCGCTGCATTACCAGGGCAGATAACCCAAATACCATTCGCAGGGCAATCCTGCAGCTAGATATCCAGGTGAAAAAACACGTCTTTGCCCAAATATGGCTTATCATGGGCTATATCCACTATATGTTGCAGGATCCATCTCCTAGTGTCCGTGGCCTGGAGAGATTTTTAACAGAACATAGGACGCGCCTCAAAAGGAAAAAACGTGACTTTCTCTTGATGATTCACCCTAACATAGATGTCCTTTCTGTGTAAAGGATTATGCCAGCTGGATGGAGATATCACCATCTCGGAAGTGTCATCGCCCAGTTGCCAGATGAAACCAAATGGAGGACCAGCAAAGGATTATGCCAGCTTGATGGAGATATCACCATCTCGGAAGTGTCATCGCCCAGTTGCCAGATGAAACCAAATGGAGGACCAGCAAAGGTAACTTACATCATGCAATGAACTTCTGTGTAAAGGAGTGTGCCAGCTGGATGGAGGTATCACCATCTCGGAAGTGTCATCGCCCAGTTGCCAGATGAAACCAAATGGAGGACCAGCAAAAGTAACTGACCTCATGCAATGAACAGCAATATGCTTTACCAAATGAAAGAACATTACAAAATGCAGAAATGGTTTAGTATTGTACACCAAAAAAAAAAAAAAAAAAAAAAAAAAATTGCTGCATCAAAATTTTCTCTAGTTCAACAGTGGTTGAACGAGCTCCCGTGTTTTACTTTGAATGGTAGTAATAGTAATAATAATACTAATAATAATAACAACAATGACAATAACAACAACAATAACATCAACAATAATAACAATAATAGTAATAATAATAATTACAATAATAATAGTAATAATAATAATTACAATAATAATAGTAATAATAATAATTACAATAATAATAATAATTACAATAATAATAATAATAATAATAATAATAATAATAATAATAATAATAATAATAATTACAATAATAATTACAATAATAATAATTACAATAATAATAATTACAATAATAATAATTACAATAATAATAATTACAATAATAATAATTACAATAATAATTACAATAATAATAATTACAATAATAATAATTACAATAATAATAATTACAATAATAATAATTACAATAATAATAATTACAATAATAATAATTACAATAATAATAATTACAATAATAATAATTACAATAATAATAATTACAATAATAATAATTACAATAATAATAATTACAATAATAATAATTACAATAATAATAATTACAATAATAATAATTACAATAATAATAATTACAATAATAATAATTACAATAATAATAATTACAATAATAATAATTACAATAATAATTACAATAATAATAATTACAATAATAATAATTACAATAATAATAATTACAATAATAATAATTACAATAATAATTACAATAATAATAATAATAATTACAATAATAATTACAATAATAATAATAATAATAATAATTACAATAATAATAATTACAATAATTACAATAATAATAATTACAATAATAATAATTACAATAATAATAATTACAATAATAATAATTACAATAATAATAATTACAATAATAATAATTACAATAATTACAATAATAATAATTACAATAATAATAATTACAATAATAATAATTACAATAATAATAATTACAATAATAATAATTACAATAATAATAATTACAACAATAATAATTACAACAATAATAATTACAACAATAATAATAATAATTACAATAATAATAATTACAACAATAATAATAATAATAATAATAATAATAATAATAATAATAATAATAATAATAATAATAATAATAATAATAATAATAATAATAATAATAATAATAATAATAATAATAATAATAATAATAATAATAATAATAATAATAATAATAATAATAATAATAATAATAATTGTGGTGTAAGTTTATTGATTTTGTATGGAAGCAATATAACTTATATAATTTGTGTAAGCTATTAATAAAATGTTTCAAGCGCTTTGACATTCACTTTCAAAGTGGTTTTAGAGCCTACTTTACAACCTAAACAAGGTGTTGTAAGCGTCTAATTTAGGCGCCTGGAGGCCAAGATTTTAGGACAGAAAGATCCGCGGTTTTGCTATAACAGAGTTACAAAGCGCACATTGGTGTAATAAATTTTACCCCACATATTTTCTAAATGGCCGGTGCTACGGAGAAAGACCACTACAGAGACAGCTTATTTTAAGCATTTCTGTTTTTAACAGCTGAATAGGAGCAATAAGTGTAACTGTTTTAATTTGTATCTATTTTATTTATTTTTTTGAAAAGTCTGGACAGAGCTACATTTTGTCATGGAAATATCTCGATTAATTATACGTGTTATTTAAAACTATTAGCCACACTTTTGTGTAAATAAATTAACGAAACGTTTATAATACAACGGGTTGCTTGGTTTGAGGGGAATAACTTGAAAATCTTCATCATATGTACTTAAAGTAGCCCTGCAATTTAGCTCTTAATCCGAAGTTTTGTTTTCAGCAGTTCACAGACACAAACTCGTTTAAACAGGAAGTAAAAGGGGGCGTGGCACAGTAACCGCCGTTGCTATTTAAATTATTTCTTAATACTCTGAGTATATATTTTTGATAGAAGCATGAAACTTCAGGCATACAATTCCAATACTGTAAACTGTTTTAATAAAAAATAAAATAAAATTTAATTTTTGAATTATTTTAGTGTATATTTCATTATTTGAAGTGTCTGAGACCTTGTGTTTTGATAACTTTGCTTCAAGTATATTTACTCTAGAGAATTGTGCGCTGACCCTCCACATAGGTCGTGATATTTCTCTGTATGCCCCTAGTTGTTTGCTTAACACCTGTATGGAGCACATGCAGTGGTTCACATACGTGTTTCTCTAGACCCTACCTGTATCATTCCGAAGAGAAAAAACAACCTGGTGTGATACAAAAATATGGATTTCATAATCCATTTTCAACTATCTACTTCTATCAAACTTGAAAAAGGTGGCCACATATACTTTTTAGAATGTTACTAAGGTTTGAATACAGATTTATATGCAATGCCAAAATAAAAGATCTGATGTGTTGCACTCACATGACGTTCTCTACTCTTCTACTATCCATTCTTACAAATTCTTATCGCTATATCTCCGTGTTAGTTGACGTAAATATCTGTACAAATTATCTTATTGCTTATTTCCTTGTAGGTGGAAGGGGAATATTACAATACAGCAGGCTTTGTGCGATAGTCAAATCTTTTAAAGCTTTGAGATTCCGTTCTCTTTGCACACTTTAACATATAAAAAAATGAACAACGATGATCCATTTTGCGAAAGTTTTAAGTTCTCCGAAACTCACACACATAACAAGGAATATCTCCGAAATGCTTAACCCTACAGGAAAAATCGTTGAGACATAAGTTGTGTATTTTAGAAAGATCTACATTTTTTGTACAGTATGATTTGGTCTATCTCTAACGGTTCACCAGTTATGCAAAAGTCATCCAGAGTAAATACGACTACAGGGGCTATGCCAGAAAATTCAAGATATACGTTTCATTTGCCATAAAAATATCTCAAACATATGACATTTTAAGCAAAATCGTTAGCCATTTTCAAGAAAATCAAAATTTTCGAAACATTTTCCATGTAAAGCGTAGTTTAGGATGGGGTTATTTTCTTCAAAATCTTCGTGTCGCATCCTTGAAAGACATTAAACTTAAATACCAACTTTGGTTTTTAACCGACTTTTCGTTTTTGAGCTATGCTGTCCACAGACTGACACACGGACACACACGGACCTTTTTCAAAAAATGCTTCTTTTTTTTTTTTTTTTTTTTTTTTATTTAGGGTGTCTCAAAACATATTTCCGGTGAAATCTCGACATCGAATTTTTCTGGTGGAATACAATACTTCCGCTACTTACCAGTAGAGAAAGTAAAAAGGAACCTAATTTTACACATTAGTGCTCTAAGGGTAGATTGTTCCCACTATTTACAGTACTGAATGTTTCAGCTTGGTTTATCCTTTTTCAAGAACCATTCCGTAACAATTTAACGTATTTAACATTACAATGTGACAGAGGTAACGTGTCAAGTTCGCATACGGGCGGTCGCGGGTTCAGTTCTCGGTGATCACCCATTCTGACCTTCTGTTTTTCGCGATTTTCACTGGTCGGTAGGCGAATGCATTCATCTGCTACAATTTTCCTCTCATTCCATTTCTCATGCTCTGGGTTTCCCCCTTCAATGTATCACCTATAACAATTATAACGAACTCATTTTTACTTTTCTACTAGTAAGTAGAGGAAGTATTGTACTCCAGCCAAAAACTCGATGTCGAGATTTCACCGGAAATATGTTTTGAGGCCCCCTGAATCAAAAAAGCATTTTTGGAAAAAGGTCCGCGCGCGCTTGTGTGTGTGTGTGTGTGTGTGTGTGTGTGTGTGTGTGTGTGTGTGTGTGTGTGTGTGTGTGTGTGTGTGTGTGTGTGTGTGTGTGTGTGTGTGTGTGTGTGTGTGTGTGTGTGTGTGTGTGTGTGTGTGTGTGTGTGTGTGTGTGTGTGTGTGTGTGTGTGTGTGTGTGTGTGTGTGTGTGTGTGTGTGTGTGTGTGTGTGTGTGTGTGTGTGTGTGTGTGTGTGTGTGTGTGTGTGTGTGTGTGTGTGTGTGTGTGTGTGTGTGTGTGTGTGTGTGTGTGTGTGTGTGTGTGTGTGTGTGTGTGTGTGTGTGTGTGTGTGTGTGTGTGTGTGTGTGTGTGTGTGTGTGTGTGTGTGTGTGTGTGTGTGTGTGTGTGTGTGTGTGTGTGTGTGTGTGTGTGTGTGTGTGTGTGTGTGTGTGTGTGTGTGTGTGTGTGTGTGTGTGTGTGTGTGTGTGTGTGTGTGTGTGTGTGTGTGTGTGTGTGTGTGTGTGTGTGTGTGTGTGTGTGTGTGTGTGTGTGTGTGTGTGTGTGTGTGTGTGTGTGTGTGTGTGTGTGTGTGTGTGTGTGTGTGTGTGTGTGTGTGTGTGTGTGTGTGTGTGTGTGTGTGTGTGTGTGTGTGTGTGTCAGTCTGTGGACAATATGCAAACTGCAAAATGTTTTGAAAATTTTTATTTTCTCGAAAATAGTTCTAACAATTTTGATTAAAATGCCATATGTTTAAGATATTTTTATGACAAATAAAATGTAATTTGAAAACAAACTTTCGTGAAATGGAACATCGTTATTCGTTGTTTATGTGTTAGCCGTGCAAAGAGAAAGGATTTTGAAAGCTTTGGCATATATGCTGTCATTCAAAGCCTATTGTATTCTCCTTGCGTCTATAAGAAAATTTGCAAAAAGATAATTTCTGCAAATTATTATCTCAACTAACATCAAGAAGATATAGGAATAAGAGTTTGTAAAACTGGTTAGTACAAAAGTAGAGAAAGTCATGTGAGTGCAACACATCAGAGTTTTTCTATACACATACATCATTACCTGCTTGGCCGAAAACTGCCCTGCTGCACATGTTACAGAGTCTCTATTTTCTCTAGTAATCTCTGTCCACAAATTCATTCAAGTTCACCACGTCTTTCCCCTCAATTTGGTTCTTTTGAGCCCGTATTTTGTTCAGATACTCCCGAAAATTTAAGCAGAAAAAGGGCGTTTAAATGTAGTGTACATGGCATTTAAAGCCTGCGCTAGGCCTTTAAAAATGGCGGAACCTAAACAATTTTACTTCCAACCGACAACTGAAGGTTTGAGGAACATTTGTATGTACAAACTAAAAATTGCCAGCTTGATAATTTTTAGGCCATTTTTTAGTCCGAGGGATCGATATGTAATTTCCCATATTCTCTTTTTGTGAATTATCTTCAATATAAAATACATAATCCTGAGTAACAGAAATTTTATATGTATTGTCGTTTTTGAGATCAAATATAATATATTGTTACTTTGACATAATTCTTGAAAATCCGTACTAGTAGAACCTCACCAACGTTTAACTAAGGTGTTTATTGAAATTCTGTACCACAGGATTATCCAGGAAACTGACAGTCAAAACAGCAAAGAAAAAAAAAGGCACTCTTTTAAAGTGGAAGCATAAAGAGGGCGTGGCACTTATGCTACTTATATTATTTTTTGATACTTAGAGTGATGATAGAAGCACGAAAGTTCAGGAATGCAATCCCGATATTGTAAACTACTTTTAATGAAAAGGAAAAGAAAAAATTTGCAATTTTTGAACAATTTTACGTACAAGGAGCCGGAGGGTTGTGCTATTGTACAGTTTGAAATCCTGCACAGGAGTCTGGTAGTCTAGGTTATAATGAATGAGAAGGAGATTGGCAGTTTGAGAGTGATGATACAACAACTAGGGGAATGATTAGGGGAATATGTACTGTGGAAAAGCCCCACTTCGTACAACCCATGTGCCTCTCTTCCTGGAGCGAGGTAAGAGAATGCTTCTGCTTGCTAATCCTCATAGCCGTGGTTGCCAGCGCGTCTTTGGCTCTGGCTCTGGGTCATGGGTTCGAGTTCTGCCTCGGGCATGGTCATGTGAGGCCGGATGAATATGCCTGGCACGAGTGCGTGTTTGCTCCAAAAAAAGAAATAGCGAAGATTTTTGTCTTCTAAAAAATTAAGCAAAAAAGTTGGTCTGATAAAACGTACCCTATATGTTTCCTAAATAACCGGTGCTACGAAAAAAAAAATGGTTACTTCACACCCGAGGCAGGCTTAAAACATTTTAATCAGGCAACAGTGATGAGTGTAATAACCGCAGGAGAAAATACAGGTGGTATATTTTCCGAGAATAATGCCCCTTTTGGTCTAGATCACACACCCTATCGGCTTTGGGAGACACGGTTGTGAGTAAACCTAAATTATAACAAAACCTGCCTCCTTTTATTGTGCCTCTTGTGGCTGTGAGTAGACGGTTATATTTTAAAACCATCCAACAAGGCTAGGAACAAAACATTTAGAAAAAAAAGTTAATGGTAATAGTTTTAATTAAGTGAAAAAATAAATAGTACGCAATGTAACGCTAAGTCCAAATATTAAAAATAATATAAATAGCAAAGATAATTCTGCAGTCCAAAAAAAGCCGTATAGCTACATTACTAAACAATGGAACTAAGTGTAAACAGGAAAACTCTATAGTGTTCTTCAAAGAAACCACTCCACTTTATAAATAGTAATTATAAATAAGTTAGCAAAAGCTCTGAAAGGAAGAAAAGAATTTTACATTATGTTTTCGATTAACCGTCTTATGTAGACGTTTAAAATATTCAGTGAGGTTAAAGGCAAACACACACACACACACGCACGCACACACACAGACACATTTCAGTGCTACTTTTTACATATTTATATTTTACTGTCACAGACTCTTCACAGAAACCGCATAACTTACACAACCATTATTTACACTCAAAGTTCTAAGGCTTTCACGGCCGGTGTCAATACTAGATGCAATAATATTAACCGGGCTTGTGGGCCGTGGTCTATTGGGTTCCTTCTTCTTCCCAAACGTTTCGTCTGCGACTACGGCAGACATCTTCAGTGGCGGCGAGGTCTACACCAGGAATTTCAACACTTAGAGTCAGCGCTCCACTCTAATGGCTACGCAAAACGAGAAATTAAGAGAGCATTACATCCTAGTAAAGGTCCCAACATCACAGAAACAGCCGCAAACAATAGGAAGGGCAAGGCCTTTTTACCGTACATCAGATCAGTCACAGACCGCATAGGCAAACTACTTAAACGCCACAACATTGACACCGTCTACAAGCCCACTAAACAGATTTGTAACATACTCCGTTCCGCCAAAGATCCCAGGGATCCTCTATCCACCGCAGGAGTATATAGAATACCTTGTTCGTGTGGCAAGGTGTACATCGGAACCACACAACGTAGTATAAAAACCCGCATTGAAGAACACAGAAGAAATTGTCGCTTGGGTCAAACTGAAAAATCAGCAATTGCTGAACATGCCATACTTGAAGAAGGGGAACACATCATCCAATATGGTAACACAGATATTCTGGCATCTACATCCCACTACTATTCTCGCTTATTCCGTGAAGCCATTGAAATATACAAGCACAAAAATAATATCAATCGCAAAGTAGAAGGACTCAAACTCAACAGAATATGGCAAACAGCGTTAACAAAAACAAAAATCCAGAACCCCTCTCCAGCCAATCAGACGCCAGCTCCTTGTAGTACTCCACTGGTACAAGTCCAGCCCACTGGCCACCCGGACCTATCACAACGTACTTCCCCTCCAGCCGCCGACATAAATACCGCACCTCTGGTGGTGACCAGCACAGTCGGTGCTGAAATCTCCACTAGGAAACTTCGACCTCGCCGCCACTGAAGATGTCTGCCGTAGTCGCAGACGAAACGTTTGGGAAGAAGAAGGAACCCAATAGACCACGGCCCACAAGCCCGGTTAATATTATTGCATCTAGCATTATTTACACTGTTTACGAATATCACACTTATCTAAATTTTAAAGCTAAATCTCCCTCCTTGATATCATTCCTGCTCTTAATAAACATTAAACACCTAACCAAAAGGGATTCAACAATAATTGACACCTTTAAACTAATCACAAGTGTTTTGAGGTAAACGTGGATTAATTCATAGTTTAACTTATTAGTCCTCTATTGCATAGTGCTGTCTTTGGTAAACAAAGCTCTTAGGATTGTTTACAGTATTTTCAATGCATTATTTTGTGTCATTTTCTTGCTATACAGGCCTCCTTTAAGAATTAAATACAACTATTTGTAATTACTTTATTTCATTAGAATGTTAACTTGTTTCATTAATATTGTATCGTTATTTAATAAAGAACGAAATTCTTGCAATTGCAGTAACATGAAACCCTATGGTCATCTATACATGGCGTCATACCCGTTATTTTACGTGGTCCCTCCCCATCCTTTATCACAAACACATTTTACTGCAGTTTCTGGGATTCAAAATCGCAATGAATTGATAGTAAGGGGACATTCTTACCTGGCCAGTCACTTCCATTAAGGTACCTGTAACAGGATATAAAATTAGGTTTAGAACTAGTGAACTGTAGCATATGTAGCAAAATAAGTCATTCAATAAAAAGTTATGAAACGGAAATATATCCAATCAACATCAAGGTTTAAATATTTTGGAAACTTAAGCAGAAAATATACAAAGTTGAGAATTTAAAACTACAACTGAAACATGTCTCCCTAGTATCGTTGCAATGAACAAACAGCTGAGAATCAGTTAAATGCAGGAGAATATCGAAGCAGGAGCTTTAATTTAACTGCAAGTTTCTAGTCAGAACGACCGTCTCCCCCATAATATAACTACCTGCTAGCAAATTACAGCAGAGGCTTCTCACACTTAGAAAGTTGTGCTAAAGCAAGAAAAGACTTCCTTTAGGTGCGCACGATCCCACGTGCAACAGAGAAGCCACTCATTGTTGATTCTCTATAAGCATCATGTTACAACCACGTTTATATTACATTCAAAATGAAGCATCGTCAATTTACATGATATTCACCCACAGTAAGCACATAGAGTTTTGTAGTACACATAGGCATATGACAGACGTGCTGCTTTTTCTTCAAGTTAGAAGACAAGAAATGGGCTTATATGGCAGCTATGCGGTACTTTTAGCTATTACGAATAACAAAATACGTATAATTACGATAGGAGTTTCGCAAGTAATGTATATAATATTTTTATAACTGTATCTTTATTTCTTTATCTGTTTACAATCCTTCGTGGTCTCCCTGCATCTCAATGGTGGAGTCCCAACATCGCCTTCGCGTACGTCCTTTTAATTTTAAGAAAACTCGAAGTCTGGTGAACTCATATCTAGTCTGTAGGAAGCATCCATAGTCGCGTAGAATGAGTGATCCAATCACGAGTAAATGAGGTCAGATCTTGTGCATTTTCCTCCTAACAAGCAAACGTTCTGAAGGGGCAGAAAAAAACACAATCGTTCTATTTGATGTTCACTATTTAAAATTAAGTACTTCTGCAAATTATGGCCACTCGAACGCAATTGGTTTGTGAGAAAAACGAGTTCATAGAAGGGAGTGAGGAACGTGTTTTCTTCCTGAACGTTAATAATATTAATAATGATGATGATAATAAGAATAATAATTTCTGACGTCAGTTTACGGTAAAGTACACTGTTAGTCTTAAACAAATTGCTGCAATAATGATAGTCGTTAGAAACTGCGTGAAACATAAATTTTCGCTACACCAACCTCATTGGATAACAACTCTTCTTTCAGATGCAGTTTCAAATTTTTGAAGCAATATACAGTTGTGTTCTGAAAATGTTCACAATGTCTCAGCTGACCCCAACAGCACCCACGTGTACTGATGTGCACGCTGAAAACTCGGAGAGAGGCACTCTTAATGTCCTTTTAGTAAAAGGTGCGTGTGTGTGAGTGTGTCTGTGTGTGTGTGTGTGTGTGTGTGTGTGTGTGTGTGTGTGTGTGTGTGTGTGTGTGTGTGAACATCATAACTCAAAAACGAAACAAAAATGTTAAAAACCGAAGTTGGTATTTAAAATTAACATCTTTCAAGTACACGTTACGAAGACTTTGAAGGCAATTCCTTCACCCTAAACCAAGCTTCACTCACATGTTTCAAAAAATTTTATTTTCTCAAAAATGGCTCTAACGATTTTGATTAAAATTCCATATGTTTAAGATATTTTTATGGCAAATGAAATGTATATTTTGAACTTTCTGGCTATAGTCTATGGTTTACTCTTGATAACTTTTGCAGAAGTGGTAAATAGTAGGATATAGACCAAATCTTACTATACGAAATGTAGATCTCGTTAAAGCACACATGTCCAAAAGTATGTTTTGTGGTGTGAACCATTTCGAAGATATTCCTTGTTATTTGTGTGAGTTTTGCAATATTTATACTTTTCTCAAATGGAAGGTCGTTATTCATCTTTTTTTCTCTTGGCCGTGCAAAGAGAATGGCATTTTAAAGCTTTAGATTTGACTATCACTCAAAGTCTACTGTATTCCCATGTTAACTTTGCATCTGCAAGAAAATTAGCAATAAGTTAATTTCTACAAATCTTTAGCTTGACTAACATGAGAAAATAAGGGAATAAGAGTTTGTAAGAAAAGATACTACAAGAGTAGAGAAAGTCATGTGAGTGCAATACATCAGATTTTAATGTATTAGATTTACACTTGATAATATTACGTACTCGTGTTTACTTTCCTTTAGATTGATTAGCGGAGATGGTGTTTGCACAGAAATGACAAACGACTAAGTAAAACAAAAAGTGTTATTTACAGGAGATATATGAGAAGTATGAGCATAAAGCCGCGTTGTATAAGCTTGCCCTTAACTAATTTCACAGAGAGTTTATCATCTTATTTGAAACAAACTAAACGTCTAATTTTAATTATGCGGCACTAAGTTAATGAATTCTACACGAAAGATAGAGAAGAAACATCAGAGAGCAGCTTCCCGAAATAGTCTTCTCTTTTACTATCATTCAGGACATCGCAGAGGACGCCTCTGTAACGTCATGCTTTTCTCTAGCCCGAGAGACAAATGACCCTTCCTTCTCCTCACTCACAACATGCATTAAGAAGTCCGGATGGTACTTCCAGAGTGTACAGCTAGACTGGAACATTTTTCATCCTGGCCGAGACTAAAAACAGTTATATATCAACGATGGAGCCAACGGCCATCGGTAAAAAATACCGAGACCTTTATGGCATTCGATACTTTTTATGTGAGGAAGATTTTATTTTAAATGTCGGAACATTATTTGAGTCTTTAGTGTAATTTGTCACTCATAAAGATGTACTCCCAGAACTGCTACAGATGAAAGTTGTTCACACAGCACTGCAATTCACTAACTCCATTACCGTTAACATCTAAACACGGAACAAATTTGTATTGGTTACGACTTTCAAGATAAAGTCATGAACTTTTAACCAAAGCAGTGGATTATGCTTAAGTTATCCGAGTAGGGTTTCGTATATGACTTGCATCATTGCCGCTTAAAAAGTCAAAATACCAGCGATAAGGTGCAATAATAATAACGATAATGATAATGATAATAATAATAATAACAATAATAACAATAATAACAACAATAATAACAATAATAACAACAATAATAACAACAATAATAACAACAACAATAACAACAACAATAACAACAACAATAACAACAACAATAACAACAATAACAACAACAATAACAACAACAATAACAACAACAATAACAACAACAATAACAACAATAACAACAATATCAACAACAATAACAACAATATCAACAACAACAACAACAATAATAATAATAATAATAATAATAATAATAATAATAATAATAATAATAATAATAATAATAATAATAATAATAATAATAATAATAATAATAATAATAATAATAATAATAATAATAATAATAATAATAATAATAATAATAATAATAATAATAATAATAATAATAATAATAATAATAGAGTATATTGTTCTGCTTTCAAGGATTAAACCTTATTGATTTGTTCTGGCTCTAATTATATTATGTATAATATATATTATAATAGTCATAATATAATATATACGATATTAATGTTGTTAACGATCATCATTATTACTATTATTATAATCTTTTGAATGCTTATTTTTTAAATTATTAATTTATAGGTATCTGTGATTTCGGTATCAAGATAGCAAGAGAGAGAGATAATGAATGGGAAGAGATTGGAAATGGAGGGAAAAGGAGAAATGGGGAAGAGGAAATTAGGGAGAGACTGAAAAAATCTGATATGCTGCACTCACATTACTTTCTCTACTCTTGTACTATTCTTATAAACTCTTGTTCTTCTATCGTCTTCATGTTAAAGTAATTAAACATTTGTGGAAATTATCTTATTGGCAATTTTCTTGTAGGTGCAAGGGGAATATGGGAATACAATAGTCTTCGAGCGATAGTCAAATCTCTTAAAGCTAGTCGCTATATGAAGGCTTTGAAAATCCGCTCTCTTTGCATGGTCAAGAGAAAAAAGTGAACAAGGAGCTTCCATTTAAGAAAAGTATAGGTACTGCAGAACTCACACAAACAACAAAGAATATCTGTGAGATGGTTCATCCCATAAAAGAAGAAAAATGCTTTTGGACATAAACTATGTTTTAATGGGATGTACATTTCTTGTACACTAAGATTTGGTCTATCTTTTACGGTTTACCAGTTATGCAAATTTCATCAAAAGTAAACAGGACTACATGAGCTACAGCGAGAAGATTCAAAATGTACATTTCATTTGCCACACAAATGTCTCAAGCATATGACGTAGTAGAGAAAGAAAAATGAGGGCAAAGGAGAGAGCGGAGGGATGGGAGGGAGTGAGAGAGAGAGAATATTAACTGCAATAATGCTGGCAGAGCTGCGGTAGTAACCAAATAAATAAAATATAATATTTTCGTAATCAGAGAATTTGAAGGACTATTCCACTCATAAGTGAGTTGGTGCCTAACAATTTCAACCAATGACAGCCTTCCGGCGCGAAAAAATTGTCACATTTTCATCACCACCTCCTCTGTTTTTCGTATGTTATGATCAGGTTGGAGAATCTAGCTACAGTATGCTAACAGATGCGCAACGTAATTTGACTCAATAGAGCCGCTATTCAAATGTAAAATATGGCTGACTCACGCTTCGGTGATGTATTTAATCGTATTTAATCCTATGTTTGGAATCAGTTTGATAAATTTTGTATTGAACAAAATTATAAATTAGCCGCAGATACTCCAACTTCTGACATTACTAACATCTTAGCAAATTGGAGCATCAAGAACCAAGGAGGCCGTGGATATGAACACTAGTGCATATATTCCTGCTTCATGTTTCCTTCAAGAGGTTAGTAATTACTAGACCTAGGACTTTTAGTTCCTAAAATTACAAAAATAGGTGCACAAAAAATGGCACTATTTTATTTACCGTCACAAATTAGCCGAAATATTTAACAATGTCTTTATTGTATATGTCCACAATAAAATTAGAATTACAGTAAACTAACACCTTTTCTAAGTTTGCCATTGAGAAACTGCATCGTCTGCCAGATAACACCATCTTATAAGCTGAAAATGAGCGTTCCACATCAACTGATGTCATGGAGCATATTTAAATGTTGGTACTAGACACAAGGGAGCAGCACTTTCATGGTTCAGGTGTTTTACCAGGAAAGATGTCAGCCACTGTGCGGAGAATTGTCAGTCCTGGTTTTGTTTGTAGCACTGAGTTGAGTTTTTCAGGAACTTTTTCACGAACATAACCAGGAACCAAGTTGATGTTTTCTGTCACCACTTCTATCAGTCCCCCTTGAGTGTAGACCGGTTTGCCTGAAGACTAAAGCATTAATATTGGGGACCAGATATACACAACGCAATATCATGGGCAATTTTTGGGTCATGTAGAAGCTCTTCAGCTGAAGTAATACTCACTGCACACTCACCCAGTTTCAAAACAATGTTCTTACTGTCCTCCATATAATGCATTGTTCACTGTGATTGTTGTCAAGGCACGACTGGCATACAGGTTTACACAGCGGTTCCATATTACCAAATGAAGAAATTGAAAAATGTGAAATTAGGTAAAAATACGTTCTAACATGAAATTGGATATTTTTAGATTGTTAAGGACCATCATTTTCGAACATCTAATTCAATAATTAGTATATACACCACTTTTATTTTCTATACCTCATGGGGAATGAAATACATTTTTCCCTAAAATCCGAGGTCTAGTAATTACAATACATCATTTAAATAACACTTTCTAGGCTACATCATCCCTTAATTTATGAAATAGTCTTAAAAAATGTTACTCGTGATAGTCCAATTCTCTAGACAATTGACAATCACTCGTGGCATTAATTATGATAACATTATGAGCTTAATTTCCTAAAATAGCAATGCAACACGGACTAACTGCGATTTAATTTCCCAAGAATCACTGCGGGAAAGGAGCAATGAAATGGCCGACGGGGTTTGATCAGCCCTGTTACTTTAGTGAATGGAACAACGTCTGAACACAACTAGGCTACTCGTATCAAATTACTGGACGTAATTACGATAGGATCTTGTTTCCCATTCACCAAGTCCCGCCCCCTATTATGGATTGACGCTCCGTGCTCTTTGAGCTACAAAAGGCATTTCAATGCTAGACCCTCCAACATTATACCTTTGTGAAAAACATATTAGTTGGTGTCGTTTTACTTCAAATTGGGCATTCACGTCTCTCTAACGTTTAACCAAGGGTGGTAAAGAGCTTCCTTTTAAGTGTAGAAGTGCATTCAAGGTCGGATTCCACAAGAGTGGGTTATGAAAACACCTCAGACAAAAACCTTTGGTTCCTTCCAAGGTGTGGAAGTGCAAGATCTGATGGCAGTTATATGACAAGCGAATTGGGACCGAGGATGACCGAGTTTGCAATAAATATCAGTGTTGGCCAACCGCACAAATCCTGCACCCTCTGCCTCCCTTAAAAATGACATTGTGTATTAATGGTGGCATAGGGTATTTCATGCGCCCAGCATACCGAATTACCATGCTGCTTAGGGTGTTATGCGGGACCAAGTAGCTTCTTAACCCTTATGTAGCGTGTTTTCATAACGTTACTAGTCGCGCGGGGTGTTTCTGACACCCCAAACAAAAGCGGCTTTAACTTAATATTTGTACATTAATACAAATACGTTTATTAAATAAGTGACTCTTCAGAACTAATACCTTACCTTTTATTACTATTTTTATATTAATAAAGTATCTAATTACTTTTTTTTAACTACTTACCATATTTCCTCTTTGCTTACAACCTTTGGTAAAATTATTTGTTTCTGGTATTTTTTGTTCTGCACTACTGATTTAACCCATTACGCATATTCACTAAACACTTAATCTGTCAACTAATACGAAAGTTTTAAGAATTTAGTCATTGTCTGGCGTTATCATAACAGTTTTGAGATACATTTTTCATGCGCTAAGGACACACGGCTTTGAAACATCGGGTACAGCCAAACCATGATAAATCACACTACACTCTGAATATAGTGAAAACATAAGATACGTACATATTCAAAGGGCACACATAATAACAGTAATAATGATAAATTGAATACATTTATTTACTTCTTTACTTATTTATTTACTTACTTATTTATGTCCTTATTTATTTAATTACTCATTTTTGTCCTTGTTTATTTCCTTATTTATGTACCTATTTATGAATCTATTTATTTGTTTACTTATTTACTTATTATTTATTTATTTATTCATTCATTCATTGTTTGAGGATAACCGTGGAAATTCCAATTAGGCCCCATTATGCCAAGTAACTCATTCAAATTTCCAAAATATGGATATTGTGAAAGATTAAATTGCATTTGAAGGGGAGAATAATCAGGGAAAGAAGAAAGAAGAAATTGCATTTGGAAACTCAGAACTTGAACCGCTGAAAACTTTTCGCATTTTATTCGTGTATATTCATCAATGCTCCAAGATTCTCTGGATTACTGCGAGATTCGCAATTTAAGGCCAAATATGGAATGTTGGAAGTGCTTTTTTTTAGATTTTAGTCGACGTTGACCACGCCTACATTTTGTTGTTTCACCGACGATTAAAATTTGAAAAATGTAATGGCACTACCAGAACTTAGTCCATTGATTTTCGGGTTTCCGAGCCGGAAAACCCTGTGAGCTACTGTGGAGAGATGTTTTACAGAGAGCTAAATTTCTATTATTGATTCATATACTCAGTACTCCTGTAACGGCATGTCAAATAAGAGGAAACTGCCATACGAAGTGCGTCGCTGCGGATGCTTCTCTCAAACACTCTCCCAAAGTTCACCAAAGTTCACTAATGCTTATAATAATGGTACAATCAACTTTCTATTCATTCAATCTACATATCACCAAACCAAGTTGATGAGTTCAATGAGGCATGTAAAGGCACCGACATGTAAAGACAACTTCTACTTTTCTTCTTAAGCCACCGAGCGGGATGGCTCAGGCGGTAACGCCTGTGGCCTGCATTCGGGAGGTGGCGGGTTCGATCCCCGTGGCGGTGCACTCTGTTATGGGTTTTTCCATGGTTTACCCATGTCACTTAGCCGAAAAATGGGGTGAATTATTTCATAACACAGCTTCCTTTCCATCAATTCCTTTCATTGCATTTCCTTATCATCTTTCAGGTGGTGCAGTTCCAGGTGTGTAGTGTGGGCAGTGTCGGGCAGATGGCGTGGATAACTGCGCATGGTAACTGCTGTTCTCGGCGCTGGGTGGCGTTCGGTCGGCCCTTGTCCTCCGTCAAGGGTTGGGTGGGGGGGGGGGGGGAGAGCTTGGTGGGGCCTGGCACCGGGATGAAGACATGTTAGCACTTGTTAGGGACTTCCACGGGTCTCTGGTGGCCCTGTCTAGCGGCGAATCTGATGGCTCCCCTTCGGTTCCCTCATTTCATCCCTGCCTCCTGGCGGGTGGTAGCCACAATATATCTGTGTAGGTCGACGTGAGCGAGGTGCCCCCCTCTGTAGCTGCACGCTTTACCATTTACCCCTTTATCCTTTCTTCTTAGGCCAACTCCCCACACTTCAGAATACACCGAACCATTATGGGCATCACTCTTGTAAAACAGAAAAGCCCAATTTGTCCACAGAAAATGATTTTAGACCTATCGTAAGGGTTAAATACTATACTTTATTTTTAGCCAAAGAAAATTTCATATTTTACGACATAAAGACACAATACCCATCAAGTGGAACTTTGCTCTCAACAAAACTGTTTGCTTCGCATATGAAACAAAGCGTTCCAATCACTGAACAAACCATCTCTCATCAACGACCCTGTTTCGTCACACAGTCTGAGGATTCGTAGAGGTGATTCATCATGAAGGGAAATATTAGAGCTGACACTACATATTGCCCAGCAGAGCTCATAGTCTTCAATTGTCACATAACCCCTCTTCACAATAACTGTGAAGGCACCAACCTACTTTTATATTGGCAAGCGACAGTTTTGTCTGGTTCTCGCACTGTAGTAAATGCGTACTCGTACATATTGCAGACTCTCCTGGATGAAAGATGTTTTCTTTCCAAAAACTCAGGAAGTAAAGATAAAAAAAGAACTCTGAACTTCTGTTCCATTGAATAGCGGTGCACGACATACAAACATTAGTTTAGTTCTGTAAAGATACAACTAATCAGCTAGTCTCAGCCACTCCTATCCTGTTTATTTTGTTTGTTGAAATGATGTTCAATATTACTCTTCCCTGCAATGCCACGTCAATTTTAATACTTGAGCTTCAAGGTGAAATAAATGGAAATCCAGTGTTTTTCTAATAATATTTGTACTTCTGATGGAAATGTGAACTAATGTCTCCCTAATGTTCTGGTTGCGTTTTGACTATGATATTTTTGCTCTGATATCGTCTTCTTAAAAAGGTTTTAAGACACGCCAAGTATCTTTGCTGCTTCGTTGCTTTTGTTTATCCTGGTATATATGCCAAGTCCGCCTACTAGATATCCGTTTATAATTAGAAATCAATTTTTTAAAATAAATAAAAAATAAGACTGCGTTATCAATTGTAAGTAGACAGTTCATTATAGGAAATTAATAGGCGATGAATATAAAAGCAGAAAAAAAGACAGATAGTGTTCAGAGCTGAGAAATATACTATTGATAATATTTGAAGCGGCGCCGCGGTCGAGTGGTTATACCGTTCCTAGGTGGCCCGGGTTCGAACCCAGGGATCCGCATGTGGTGGACGAAGCGGCGTCTGGGTGGGTTTTCCCCGGTTTTCCCCACCACTCATTCCACCGATTGCTCTATCATTACCTTTCCATTCATCAATTTCGCCTGCATTTAATATCATCCTCTTCCTCACAATCATATCTGGTGCTTTGCTGACCACCCGCTTCCAGGTCTTCACTCTGTTCGGTCCATAGTTTTATCTGCTCCCCGACAGGCATCTGACCCTAGACACTGACTTGTAAGTCCTTCGGGATGTAACTCCTACATAAGGGGGGGGGGGGTAATCAGGAAAATAATAATAATATAATGTTTGTTGTTTAAATCAAATAATTTAAGAGAGTCGGCTAAAACCAAGAGATATATATTTTATTTGCCAGCCCGTGATTCAATTTCCTTATTTGGACTTCGGAAACGCTTAAGAATGTTTGTGTATCCAGTAAATTAATATATGTAATACAGAGATACTCTTGCAAAACCTGATAACAAAGAACTGCGCAATTGAACGTTTCTAAAATAATATTGTTTACCTCAACATTAAAGCAAATTGGGAGCAAGCTTTGCACATCTGGAACGGAATATAAGTGAAAGCATAGGTGTATTTGTGAGGAAAACAATTTACTGCTTAGCCTTTGCAGATGGCGGAAGAGATTAGGATGATTTATATTATATATCTGGAGAAAATTAATTGAATAATATGATCAACAGGGATTAAACATAAACTTTCAAAAATCAAAATACATGGTTATAAGGGAGGGGGGCGTAACATAACCTAGTAATGGAAGATAAGGAGTTGAACATTGTGATAAATATAAAGACTTGGGTGTTACAAGCATATAATGAAGGGAAAAATAATTAAAGAACACAAATTACAGAACGAAAATTTATTATATCACAGCTTAACAGTGTTTAATTGAATAAGCAGATAAAAGAAATCAAAGGGAAAATTTCTAATTCAGCTGTTGAAGTATACCTCCCCATATGGCTGGAAACTATGGCAGTTAACTAATTAATTAAAAGAAAATGTTTGGCATAAGAAATGAAATAAATATATGGCACGTTGTGCTCAAAACACACAAAAAGCAAAACTTAAGGAAAAATAATCACAACATGAATGTTACAACTGTGTGTGTGTGTGTGTGTGTGTGTGTGTGTGTGTGTGTGTGTGTGTGTGTGTGTGTGTGTGTGTGTGTGTGTGTGTGTGTGTGTGTGTGTGTGTCTATAACGGAAGTCATTACATTAATTTAAACCAGTGGTAGATCTCGGTATTTGGAACACATTTTGTATCTTACGTTCTTGTCTCTATTTCTTACGGAGATATTTTAGTTTTGTCGAAAACAAGCTGGCAACACTGCAGATTGTGTGGGTGTCACTTTCCCTAGCTCAGTATATAAACAAACTTCCCAACGGCGCGTCTTGAGAACATCAACAGATGCCGTGTCTTGTCTTTCCCTGTTTACTGTGCGGGTGTAGGCCAATCAGAAACGTTAGCTACCAAAACATGACACGAAAGTGAAGGCTTCCGACCTGTTTACATCCACAAACAAGGTCAATTCGCTGACCAACCTCAACGCAATGTTGTCGACATGCTACACGTCTGAAAGAGTTGCTCGTAATATTCCTTCACGTATTATATATGGTTAATTATTTGGAAACCCTGTGTGATGTCCCATAATTACTACCGAAGCTGTGTCAGAAATAAGTTACTCTACGAATTTTACAAGTAGCAAACCCTTCTCTTCGTGCATTCTTGTGAAATTGCGCATCTAATTTGGATCAAATATTATTTATTTTTCAAAATGGGCTGATCAGAGAACAAAAAGCCATCCGACTTTTCTGTTTGTAATGCTTCTATGAAGCACATATTAGAAGTACTGTGTGTGCGTGTGTGTGTGTGTGTGTGTGTGTGTGTGCGCGCGCGCGCATAATAAAGCACTGGATGGGTATAGCAGATTGGTTTGGCGCTTCCAACAATTATTTATGTACAAATATTTATATATTCGAATGTTATTATTATTGTTCTTATTATTGTTCTTCATCATCATTATTAATTATTAATTACTTGTTTATCATTATTAATTATTAATTACTTGTTTATCATTATTAATTATTAATTACTTGTTTATCATTATTAATTATTAATTACTTGTTTATCATTATTAATTATTAATTACTTGTTTATCATTATTAATTATTAATCACTTGTTTATCATTATTAATTATTAATCACTTGTTTATCATTATTAATTATTAATCACTTGTTTATCATTATTAATTATTAATCACTTGTTTATCATTATTAATTATTAATCACTTGTTTATCATTATTAATTATTAATCACTTGTTTATCATTATTAATTATTAATCACTTGTTTATCATTATTAATTATTAATCACTTGTTTTTCATTATTAATTATTAATCACTTGTTTGTCATTATTAATTATTAATCACTTGTTTGTCATTATTAATTATTAATCACTTGTTTGTCATTATTAATTATTAATCACTTGTTTGTCATTATTAATTATTAATCACTTGTTTGTCATTATTAATTATTAATCACTTGTTTGTCATTATTAATTATTAATCACTTGTTTGTCATTATTAATTATTAATCACTTGTTTGTCATTATTAATTATTAATCACTTGTTTGTCATTATTAATTATTAATCACTTGTTTGTCATTATTAATTATTAATCACTTGTTTGTCATTATTAATTATTAATCACTTGTTTGTCATTATTAATTATTAATCACTTGTTTGTCATTATTAATTATTAATCACTTGTTTGTCATTATTAATTATTAATCACTTGTTTGTCATTATTAATTATTAATCACTTGTTTGTCATTATTAATTATTAATCACTTGTTTGTCATTATTAATTATTAATTACTTGTTTGTCATTATTAATTATTAATCACTTGTTTGTCATTATTAATTATTAATCACTTGTTTGTCATTATTAATTATTAATCACTTGTTTGTCATTATTAATTATTAATTACTTGTTTGTCATTATTAATTATTAATTACTTGTTTGTCATTATTAATTATTAATTACTTGTTTGTCATTATTAATTATTAATTACTTGTTTGTCATTATTAATTATTAATTACTTGTTTGTCATTATTAATTATTAATTACTTGTTTGTCATTATTAATTATTAATTACTTGTTTGTCATTATTAATTATTAATTACTTGTTTGTCATTATTAATTATTAATTACTTGTTTATCATTATTAATTATTAATTACTTATTTATCGTTATCGTCATCACCATCATCACCATCATCACCATCACCATCACCATCACCATCACCATCACCATCACCATCACCATCACCATCACCATCACCATCACCATCACCATCACCATCACCATCACCATCACCATCACCATCACCATCACCATCACCATCACCATCACCATCACCATCACCATCACCATCACCATCACCATCACCATCACCATCACCATCACCATCACCATCACCATCACCATCACCATCACCATCACCATCACCATCACCATCACCATCACCATCACCATCACCATCACCATCACCATCACCATCACCATCACCATCACCATCACCATCACCATCACCATCACCATCACCATCACCATCACCATCACCATCACCATCACCATCACCATCACCATCACCATCACCATCACCATCACCATCACCATCACCATCACCATCACCATCACCATCACCATCACCATCACCATCACCATCATTATCATTATCATTATCATTATCATTATCATTATCATTATTATTATTATTATTATTATTATTATTATATACTAATTTTACCCTTTGTTTTGAAGGCAACCCGTAATTATTGGAGGATTTATAAATCAGTAAATAAAATAAACATGCATTTTAGTGTGAAGTTCCGACTTCATAATTGTATATCGGTGCACTTATGTTTGACTCCTAGTGATGTACCGTAAAACTGGCTGAATTGTATAATAGCAATAAATTAATACTGAGCTTGGTATAATTTCTTAAACATATTTATCCAGAAGAACCTGTTTCATGATTTGTGGAATCAGCATTACACAAGGTTGTTGCCGGTTTTCCAAGTTGCCCAAAAGAATATATAGTTATGCCAACGTCCTCAGCACCTTCTGCGGTGCTTCATGGTAGAAGCATTCTGAAAGGTTTCTTGCTGTGCTAATCTATCCTGGTTACCTTCAGACACGTCGTCATGTCACTCCATTACATTTTTCATGCCTTGAATGCCGCACCTGTTTTCCATTTTCTCTTTTTATTCCCACCTCTCCACCCCACTATCAGCAGCGTCTCTCCTTCCCCCTTCCTTCCGCTTATTTCCATTTATTCTCCTACCAATTCATTTCCCTCATACCCTCGCTTTCTTCTATTAGTGCTCTCCAATTTCATCCGCTTTTCCAAATGTTTTACCGCTATTTTCCCTCCGTGAAGAAATTCACGCTTCATTACTAAACCTAATTCATAAAAGGAATAAAGTTATCTCTTTTCCATTTCCTTTCCCAAACTTTATCGAATTTTTATCATTTGCCGGCAATCTAGAGAGACTCCGGAAGTTTCCATTTAACCCTCTCCTCCCACGCATCTGCCACTGCAGTTTGTACACACGCGTAGACTATTCGTCAAATTAAGGGTTGTAATACCATTTTTAACAACGTTTGTGCTAATAATGGGTAATAAAACACGACATATAGATAGATTTAAAGTGTCTGGATAATGAACCAGTCAATTAACATTTTTAAACCACCCAAACAACAGGGCGTATTGCACTCTCATGAAAAGCATATGTTACTGAGCTATTACGGAAAACTCTAGTGTTTATGTTAGCGAAATGTTAATATCATGATTCAGTGCTTTTCAAATTAACTTGTACAGAACAATAATGAGTTTATTAAAACGAATGGTTTGATCTCACGACTTCCAAATAAATAGCCGGAAATCTACTGGGGCACAATCACGACAAAGTGCTTATTTGAGATATTTCAGTGTGCTAACTTGATAACAAGTATTATTGACCATTTAAATTGTACAATTGATTTTAATGTAAAGTCTAGTAATGCACACATCTGATATCACCTTAATTATATGTACTTCTAGGCGTATATACATCAGAGAAGTGTGTTTTCATTAACAAAATCAGTCCTTGAATATTTCTAAATTGCATAGTCTTTCTTTTGCAGCTCTTACACATTTATAATTAGTAGCACTGCAATAGCTGTACTAAGAGTTCATTTAAATGGTAATTATTATTTATTTGTGCCAACAAACTTACTATTTTTTTTAATTATTAATGAAAACCCATCTGAAAGTTATTTAATCCCGGGACATAAAGTACTTGCAATAGTAAGTCACCATGGGGTAATTGTCTCTGATGTGAAACTGCCTTTGTGGTTTACCGGGAGAAATACGAACTGGTATGAGAATTCACTGTCATTCTGGCGGGTTGTCACAGTAGCTTAATGGTTAGAGCACCCGCCTGGTAAGCGGAGGTTCTGTGGTTCAAATCTCAGCTCTGGCATTGAATTTTTAAGTTCCAGTTCTACCTCTCATTCATTTAAAACTATGCCATGACGTTCTGCATGACATAGCTCATCCAGCAGCTGAGTATAGAATTTAATCCACCTAGTATTCTGCAGAAGCATATAACTAGCTAGCCCCAGAGGTTCCCTCGCGTTCGTTAATGTCGTTACCATATTAGTACTCTTTGGACTGATGCCGTGCTTGCTAGGTAACTTCTCCTTCACACGTCATCATATTACACCCTGGCCCTTGGCGCCGACACTCGCTTAAAAAAAAATTGACTCAAAACAATGACGTCATGGCAGACTTCGAAACGAACATTCACTCGAGTCTAACGCCGTCTATAACAATGAGTTGTATGTTGTGATTTTCATGCGAGAAACTAAATAATGAGATATTCTCATTCTATCGATCTGCCTAGTACTGATTTCACAGCAGGAATGTTAAAAGGAGAGTTTGTGATGTCACCTAACAGAAGGGTGCATATGGGTAAACCACAAGCGTACTTGAATACAGGACGGAAAATCTGCTTACAAAATAATCACTCGAAATGTCCCATACAATAATATATAATAAGCCGGATGCATAATTAAATTCACGATGCATGCAATGGTCACTCAATTACTCGTAACCTTTTTTTTTTTTTTTTTTTTTTTCCCATTTCATAACTATTCCGAATTTTATTCCTTTTTGCATACTGAAAATATTTCCTATAAAATGATAAGGTAATACGCTTGAGTTTAATTTATTTTTATGTATACAAGCGAATGTAGGCAATTATTCTGCTTCACTGAATATCCGTTCCTTACTGTGTACTAATGAAGATTACTACAGTTCAACTCTAAGACTTGTTTCCACCGATGTTGTAGAAAAATAAAACTAGCCGACACCGGTATGCAATTACTTATGTTTTGTTTTAACTAAATTTTGTGATTTTATCTATACATTTTTTTTTCTATTTCGTTGGCTTTTCTTTTTCCTTTTCCTTTTTTTTTTTTTTTTTTTTTTTTTTTTTTTTTTTTTTTTTTGTGAACGACACGTTTATTTTTAATGTGTGCTTAATGCAACAGAGAAGGGAACTAAACTAAACTCCACGGTGCAACATGCTCATGCAAGTCCAAGGCCTAACGCACGACCTCTGCGTTGCCACCTCTTTTCACAGTGGACGTCATAATTGGGGTGCAGTAGTAGAGGGAGGGAAATGGTTAGCACCCCAAATCCCTCCTGGACGGTGAACCAGGTCTTCGCAACCGAGACACAGAAGGAATCAGTACACTATTATACACAAACAAAGGTTAGTATGACCGACGTTCATGTAAAGAACAAATTATATAACAGCTTTCAGGCCGTGGCTGATTGTTATGTGAACACTCAACGCTTCGTCTGCACTACGTCAGACATCTTCAGAGCTTCACAAGCATTTATACATCAAATTGATCACTACCTAAGGACTCTGCATATACCTAATTTCTATTTATTTCAGATGCGTTTTTTACTGTAAAGCACCTACTATCGTCCCTTTGTGTGTTGAAGTAAATGAGCAACATCTTTTAATTTGGCTAAAATCATTATAAAATTATAAAATGGAGAACTTCTTAAGGTTTTGCAAACTATTGCATATAGTCAGTTGGAACTTCGTATAATTAAAAACGTAAAACTGCTTTATTTTGTAACTTTTAGTTTCGAACACTTATTTGAATATCTGCTATGATTAATGTGATAATTATTATGGAAGAGACAAAATTTAATGGCGGCTGATACCTGACCACTACTATTCTCTTTCCTGTTGTGCAAATAAATGTTGTGGGCACAAATGATATTTATATCACAGGCTTTGCATCATGATTTCAAAGCGTGTGTAACTATAAAACTTAGCAAGGCCTGTGAAGTTCTGATTGGATTTTGTGTTGACCACCTCCTCATGCCAACCACCATTAAAAGTTGTGTCAGCCATACTGTATCTATGATCGTAACTTTCAAGTCTTTCCTTGAACAAATATTTTGGAAATATGTTCTAGACATTGAGTAGACATTGAGGTATTCAACTTCTTAAACAAACTTCTACCCAGAGATATGATTTCTTCTGTTAATGCATGAAAAATACATTTCGCAAGGGTGACCTTAAACCGTTGGTGAATTGTCATATTATTATTTTGTGAAAACTAAGCAACTTACTTGGAAGTAAAAGTAATTTATACCAAACAATTTTTGTTGGCTTTCTAAGGTATATTTCCTATTATTTTACTGATGCCGAAATTATGGGTCCAATAAACAAGTTATCATTTAAAATGGAATTAATACATGTAATTATAATGATAATAAATTATCGATAAAAATTAATAAGGAAACCAAGCAAACAGAATACCTTGAAATATGAACATCAGAGGAATAAGTTTTATTAGGTTAGAATGTATGATTTGTCAGTGCAGGAAAATTGGATTTTTGGTTATCAGATGGTTCGGTAAAACGGCGATTAGAATTCCTTCGGCCAATTCGCAGCATTGGATCGTGTCGTTAGAGTAACATAATTAGCAGAGTGAAACCTGGTTGTCAGATGAACTACCGCGCATGAGCGTCTCACAGATTTCTGACAATTTTATAGAAATCAGGATGGGAATCAGAAGATCTTGAAAATTGTAAAAAATATGTTGCAAATGGCATTAGCGGCTAGGACCGGAGAGGATGAAATAATTTAACGAGAAAGAGGAAGTTGGCGAGAGTAGCGTCAGTTTAGCTTGGATAGAAGTTACTTATTCTGTGGCCGTCCAATCATCTGGACTCGTCTTATCGTTCGGCGCAGAGTAGCATCTGAATTGTTTATTGAAACCAACCGCCGAAATTTATAATACCGCCAGGAATTATATTCATCTAAACATTAATATACGAATTATATTCAAATAGTGGGTTATTACATCGTTATTCATCGGTCGGCAACTTCTCATTTTAGATCAGTTGAAACATTCACTAAAATACTGTATACCAAGAATCCGTGTCATCCTTTCTCAAAACCACATCCACGCATACCCTAAGATAGGAATCTCAGCACTTCAGCAACAGTCAGGAAAAGGAACCAGCTGAGAACTTAGAGACGTTGTGAAGGTAAATCTTCACTGGCGCCTAAACAATTCATCAATACCAATAAGCAGTAATGTTACTGCACCATCAACTATCGAGATTGGGAGCAAAATACTTCAAACCTCGCATCAACGAGCAGCTACAAATTCTCGTACCAATACATAAAATTAGAAGGCAATTCACAGAAAAAGTCCCATTTATGTCGTACTTATTCAAAATTATGAGTTGTTTATATAGAGGGTCTCTTAAAAATGACAACCTTGTAGGGTTCTTTTCCAAATGTTCACTAAGACTAAGACCAGAACACAAGACTGTAAATCTTGCAAACGCATATCACCTTTATAATCTTGTTATAATAAGCCTCATTCCACATTCCACTCAGAGTTTGTTCCACCACTGTGTTCCTAACCATAGACAACAATTAACACAATGTCCATGTGTATTTCCCATAAAGCTGGAAGCCCGCCCCTTTGTCCAGGTGTCATACGAACAGGAATATGCCTGCTCGAAAATGGCTTGAAAAAGTAAACAGAAACAACCCTGCAGGTTGACCTGGGTCAGTCGAGCAGGTGTAGCTTGAATGGACTTACCGTGCGGATGTAAACGTGGTAATGGTTGGCATTAAGCTTCAGCAGGGCGAAACTTAATGCACTTAATGCAGTAGGGCAAATTGTAGGGACGTGGGAGACACACATGCCACTTGAGCAAATATCGTTAACCATTCCTCACAAATTAGCATGACTCTTAAACTGGATAGAAGCTTGGCAGGAACAAGAAGAAATTGTGCAGCAAAAATCAGGCGGAAAAAGAATAATACTTCGAAGCATACAGCTCCAGGACAAGAGGCTATCCTTGTTTACACTACTGAATCATTTCTATTTACTGAATTATTTGACAACGGAGTCAAGATAAACTATAGGCAAACATACGTTTGTTATGCAGACATACATTGAGAGCTACCAGGAGGGATTTTACTGCGTATGCCTAGATAAACAATTGAAAATTTTTATATTTATTGACGTTCTTTAACTGGTACAGTTCTCAGAGTTCCATTCTATATTGGGCGTGAAATACTGTTTCATTTTACTCAGAGGCCACTTTACGAGGCTTGAGGTTCTTTTACGTGCCGTAAATCTACGATATGGGACAAACAATTTTAATTCTCTTCCAAAGGAAACCACACTAAAGATATTTCGGCCCGAAAAAACCCATTGCCCTCCCGCGCCCTTGGAAACAGGGGTTGCCATATTATACCAAGACCACGGAAGACGACATTGCAAACTCTACAACTTTATTCGTATAAAAACAAAATGTAGGCCCCAACGGGCTGATATATTGAACTGACTGTGAAAGGAAACTTGTTTATTGGAGACCAACTGCCTAAAGTTTGATCCTGCGTTAATCTACGCAGTGTACACTTCCGAACCTGGGTTATTAATTGGCTTCGACTCCAGAAAGAGCAATTTCCTACGCTTCTACCAGAACGCTAGAAGTGGTCTTAAGTTTGCTCCTTGTTCCAGAACTAAATGTTCCCGAGAGTTGGATTTGTAGTCTAACCACACATACTGTACAGGACAGAAGCAGTACGCACTCTGATTAGTCAAGACAATCAGATCTCTTGTATGAGGAACGCAAGTTGTGATTGCAACAAAGATTGTGTGGACGTGTTCATGTACACACACAATACATAGGTAACTGGTAGCTCGTAATCACATATTTGCAACAATCGCACAAGTTGCTTATTTGGAAATTCACGCTCGCTGAAACTATCATGAATGTTCCAAATGTGTAAACATTTAGTGTTAATGGAATACGTTACTTTCCATTGTACAGTTTTCGTTCTTAAAGGACATCCCAACAAAAGGTGCCGCAAAGTGTACATAACATTCTTAGAGATTCGATTACGGCAGCAGTGATATTCCAACAATCGTTGAGGATATTGATGTGCATGTGCATCTGAAGGCGATTTTAAGGACTGCTAGAGAAGGCCAGTAGCTCTCAGATGATGTGCAGTTCTGCAAAAGATACACTTCGTTGCTTCACTTTTCATTATAGCAAAATAAATGAAAACGCATACAACACATATATAAGAGGACAAACAGGGGCAAAAGAAGTTAAAATCCTTAAATTTCTGCTCCTATTCATCGTGACTCGGCACACAGCCTTCTTACCAATTAGGGACATGCGTTGATTGGAATATATATTGCATGGAAGGGTTGTGCTGAATCTTTTTTTTTTTTTTCACTCTGAACAGACGAATAGCAGGTAAGTTTACGTGCCGGCGGACTCTGAGACTCATTTGCACCATCGTTATAACTATAAAGCAGCGAGGAGTCTGATGAAAATGCGTCGAATCTCGCATACACACACATGCACCCAAACAGGGGGAGGATGAGAGTGATATAATGATTGCAAAGGGAATCCCTGTTGGGGATTAGGTGGGGGAGTATGCCATTGATCAGTGTACGTGCATTTGTAGATTCACAGCAGTGCGCTTCTATGTCTTCATAATTTACCTTTGGCACACTGATATGGATATTTCACCGAAAGGATGCGAAGTAAACAATCACGAATTAGCATATCTGTAATGGAGAACTAAGTAAATGAAACCTTTACCAGCAAATTATTTCCGCAAATAAACGTCATTACTAGCTTAAGATTGTTTGAAATAGGCCTCAACAAAGTGTCCGTCGTTCCGAGCTAACTTTTCACCACAACTATTCACTCCTCAAAGTGTTTGGCACGAATTAGGATTATAAAACTTGTTACTATAACATTTTTATTTCTCTCTTTCTTTTTCCTCTCCTTTTTTTAATTTTTTATTTTAAAGTTAAATCTAACCATTCATTTCATTATGACGTTGCAACCAAATAGTTATGCGAAATCAAATTCTGAATGTGATGAGGGTGTCCCTTAACCTACAGGTGAATCATTTGCTCCTTCGCTTTCTTTTAATTTACACAACCTGTTAAGTGGCAGGCAGATGTGCCTCAGTCGCTGGCTTTACAGCTGAAAGAAAATCTGCAGGTTTATCCCAACATGAAATTATAAACATCACAACGTAATATGACTTACATATTGTAAAATGTATTCGATTTATTCCAATTTCAGCATTCACAAACTTATCCGCGTTCCTCGAGTACAAGGTTCTTCAACATGGCTGCAAAATGTACATTCATTTTGTGTCATCGTTAAGGGGATGCTACACTGAAAATCTGATTTCCTAGTTTTCAGTAAATTTAACTGAAACTTTATTTTCAATGTTGTGTTATATAAACATAAGAGGCTTTTAAATTATCACTTTGAGTTTCCGAGTTATCACATTTAAAACTTGAATTTTACTACCATATGCAAAATCCTCCACAGAGCAATTTAAAAAACAACAGTTTTTATAAAATTTATTGTCATTTTCCTGATTATAACGCACACGTCAGTCATATATTTTTCTTCAAAAGAAAATAATTTTTAAATTCTTCATTGAAATCTTTAGTTTTTTTGAAGCTTTAGAAGTCCATAAAGATTAATAGCTCAAAAAAACTGTTCAAGATAAAAGAGGACTTATTAGGTAGATTTAATTTCTTGAGTTTTGGAAATCTACATAAGGAATTTTAGAAAAATTGGATGAAAATAGCATCGTGTGGAGCACTATAAAAAAAGTGAATACCCTAAAAACTAATTTCCAAAAACGTTAAATTCCAAACCGAAGACACGTGTTATTTTGGAGTTTTAACCTACATTATATAAATATAGGTATTTATAACATAAAAGACGAAATATATTTTGAATTTACGGGGCTAAATATTCATAGACTAATTGAATGCCAATGTCAATTTTTGCAATATTTATACTAAGTGTCAGTGTGGTATCCCCTAAACTCATTAACAAATATTATATCATGTCATATTATTATACTTATACTGACTAATATAATTATATATATATTATTTGTATTTTTCCTTTTACTGTGAAGAATCTGAGTAATTTAAATGTCCTATGAAAGGGTTACCAGCCCATTGCATATTAGGTTTGTCTCGGGTATTCCTTCCCTTAGGTGGATTGCCTTTACCCAGCTATGGAGTTCCACCTAAAGTATTGGAACAAGTATCCTCCTTCAATTATTTAGGGTGTGAAATCAGCAATGATAAAGATGCAAACAAAAAATTAATGAGATTTCAAACAATCTGTGGAACAATTCACAAAACCCTAAAGAATAAAACAAGGTCTGAAACAAGAATAAAATTTTATAATACCATGGCGGTCCCAACGTTACTTTATGGATGCGAAAACTGGGTACCTACACAAAGAACCATCAGCAGAATACAAAGTTGCGAAATGAGATTCTTGAGAAGAACAAAAGGATGTACAAGAGAAGATCGAATTAGAAATGAAAATATAAGAAATGAATTACAAGTGGAAGCTATCACCTCAAGAATGGATAGGTACAGAAGAAGATGGTTTGAACATGTTGGAAGAATGGATGATACAAGACTGCCAAAAGTAGTTTTCCAATATAGTCCTAAAGGAAAGAGGGACGTAGGGAGGCCGAGGAAAAGATGGAAGGAGACACTGTGAAGACGGAACAGGCTAGAGCCTAATCGATGAAGTGAAGAAGAAGAAGAAGAAGAAGAAGAAGATTTGTATTTTTATTTTATAATTTTATCTGTAAAGTATGTTGTATGTATGAATGTGTAGAATAAATAAATGTTAAAAATCTGGCATATTAGCCCTGATTTAAGGAATTAGGTGCTAGGGTTGTTATACCGAATTTTATTTTCTATATATACACACATGTTGTTTGGGGTGAAACTGCTGTAGTTGTAATGGTAATTGGGGACAATGTAATGATGTAATGAACAGTATTACATCAATAGTTACTTCATTTGTGGCCTTATAATTTTACTTAATAAGAGGAGTGTAACCCCAGCTTGGTTGTTATATCTAGCTGGGTGTGGCACAGAAGGCGTGACGCAGAGTAGTCCCTTTCGCGTTAACGAATGGTGTACCGGAACCGAGTTCGAATGCTTTCTGCAAGGCCAATGGCCTCACAATACCTTGGCCAGTATTTTGTATATACTCATACATTTTCCCTACGCTCTTCATATTCTAATAATCTTCTTTGCATACGTAATGCCTCCAAAGGAAGATCTGGTTTGACTGTGCTTGTTATAAGTAGGGAGATGGCGGAATGGAACTCCGTGCACTCTGGATGAAGTTCTTAACATTTCCGAGAACTAGATTTTAGGTGATAAAGTGCGGTAGCCATTTTAAAGTGTTTTCTAGGTTTGATTACTTAAGCCCGTAAGCACAGATATTCAGAGGGAGCCGAATGGTTGTAAAGTTGGGGAGAGTTATGGTGCAAGAACCCTGAGCCGTGGCTCATAAAACGGCGATAACAGACGGCAGCATCCGTCCAACGGTATTCACATTTGCAGATAAAAGGAAGAGGTATCGAGCAACTCTTTCTGTAGTAGTCTGAAATCTGCTCGTATACTTGGCGGGTTTGTGGTGCACAAATAAAGTAATAACATTAGTATTCAAGCCCAAGAAATTAACGGATGGATACGGAAGTCTAGCGATGTACTGTAACAGTTTAGTGCCGTTTTATGTCCCAATACACTCTGCAATGTTGTTGTTACACACTTAATTGTGCTTTGCCAAATATGGGTAAAGACCGCCACAGTAGCGCACTTGCCTCTGGCGCGGAGGACCCGGGTTCGATGCCCGGTACCAGCATGGGGGTTTAATCCCCTCTGAGAGGTCTGGTACGGCTTGGTTTGGTCCCTGGGGACCAATTAAGGAGCTACTTGATGGAGAAGTAGCTGCCCTAGGTCGTATAACTGGCCGGGAGGGCTCGGGGCGCTGACCACGTCCCATTCTCAAGTACTGCACCCCACCAATGACGCCTGTAGTGGGCAGAGGTTGGGGACGGAGGTTGGGTGACAAGCCTTGGACCTTCGTGGGCTGTTGCGCTAGGGGTTTATTTTTAGTTTAAATATGGGTAAAAAAACAAACTACCTTAAACAGAGTAAAATTAAAGAAAACAACATGAACTACACGTGGTGATGTTTTATGTATATTGGCACTCACAAAAACAAAAATTGACCAATATGCTTGGTATGACACAATAATTATGAAGAAACCACCTGTTACAACGTATGCCATGTTAATATTTAAAACAAAATGTCTATGAAAAATTTACAAGAAAATGGAAGAGTCGGTGGTAAGGTATGTGAAAGGTTTCCATGACTCAATGACAACTTGCGGAGGTGGACTTAGCACCTCGGCCGAAAGGAAATCTTTTGTGGCCATGCACCTGACGGGGCACCCCCCGGTGGACAGATGAGGCAAATGGATCCGAAGGGCGCCCGGTACGTTGCCACTACTGAGCAAAGGACAGTGTCCCTAAAGTTTGCCCAGTTAGAAGCTCTCCGGCGGAGGCTGGTTCAGCCCGCTTCGTCTTCCACCCTTTGGGTTCGTACTCCCAAAGGAGCGCGGGACTCGGAAAAGCGGCTACCCTCACCCCTCGTGCTTGTACCATTCCATAGGGAGCCAGAAACCAGTAGGCGCATTTGTTCCCCCTGCCGTGTTGCTGGCACGACGTTTGCCAATTCTTTCAACCCCGAAAGAAACCTAACGGGATGAAGGATGAAATAAAATGATTAATGTAACGAAATTGAGGGACAGTAAATTCAGAGGATATGAAAATCCTTCCCAGCATTCGCCCGGGGAAACCTCCGAAAAACCCATGGTTCAGGAAGCTCGGCCACGGGGATCCAACCCACGACTTCCCGAGTGCGGGCCATCCCGCTCGGTGAAAGGATACTAAAATAAAACCATTGTACAAGAGGAATAGACATTTTTCACATTTTTAAAATCTCTAACACAAAAGAAAAGTTTGGCTGAAAAGCAAATTGGCTGACAAACACTCAATTTTAGTTCAGAACGTATTGGATTGCAGACCTACGTAGTATACAAAACATTAAACCTGATTTTCGGAAGAAAGTAAGAGTATCAAATGAAAATGTGTAGAAACAAGAATTTTAAGTATCTTAAATGGGAAAAGTCTTTTGACGAGTCCAAATGTATTAAATGGGCGCAAACTGCTAATCAAATCGTTTGATATTGAGACGGTTAAGAAACAACTCATAGGTTATTTAGAAATTTGCTTGGCTTTGTTTGTGTTTATGAGGAAACAGGAAAATAACAAATCAAGTGGAACAATGATATAACGAATAGAATTTCTTTCACTGCAGCCAGCCTACTTTTCTCCGTTATTACTAAGGCTAAGAATTTGAGGAAAAATCATATTTTACTTTCTCTACTACGTATAGTAAAGTAGAGGAAATATTGTATAAGTATTCCACCCAAAAATTCGATGTCGAGATTTCACCGGAAATATATGTTTCGAGGCTCCCTGAATCCAAAAAAGCGTTTATGGAAAAAGGTCCGTGTGTGTGTCTGTGTTTCAGTGCGTCTGTGTGCGTGTGCGTGTGCGTGTGCGTGCGTGCGTGTGTTGTGTGGGGAGCGGGGCTTCTCATTATATTTTCCCTGCCAAATAGGGTCCAATCACAGTTGCAATTTCTTTTCATTAATACACACTTCTAAGATTGGGTACAACAGGTATTTGAGAGGACAATCTCTACTCTAAACAGAGGGAGTATATACGTCCTACGAGAATCTATTGAACCTTCTTTAAATACGCCCTTTGTTTTGCCAGCATCGCAACAATGACATTGAAAAGAGGCTAGGTGTGAATAAGTTGTATGCACCTTATGTTTGACTGCAATTTCACATTTTGTGGAAGACATACCGACCATAAATTTGCCTAAAACTAGACCTAGTAAAACCACTTATTTGCGATAGTTAGTATCTACTGATGGAAGTATTTGTGAGTGCACAAAAGCAATTGCATGTCCAACAGCATATATGGCATTAGAAACACGCAGACAATGCAGAAAACACTTAAATTATTAATTAATTTGGAACATTATTTTATATCCTTTTTTTTACAGGCTTTGGGTCCTCTCTTTAGATGTCTTAGGTATTTTAGGCACTTCTTTAACTTCCAAGCCCTATTACTACCATTACTATTATTTTTATTTGAATATTTTGGATTCTTACCTTATATGGAAAACACGAAAATCGGTAATTTTCTCTATAAATATTGTGTCTTCGCTGTTTCATAAAAGTGAAATATTTAAGCAAGCACCTAGTAGTTACTTTACTTTTGAAGGGGTATATACACCTAAAATGAACCAAGAGGGAAGATTTTATGCTGCACTGCATCGTAGGAATGTGCGCAGAAGGGAGCAGGTGTGCTGGAAGAAAACGAACACCAAAAAGGCACAAAGAAGCTTATCGAGGAGGAACGGTGGGCCTGGGTGCACCAGAAGAATGAACCACTGATTGAATTGAGACGCTTGCCTCTATGGCTTTTCTGCTGGAGTACTGGACCAAAATCTGTACTTTATATATTACAAAGGGGAAGTGCCATGCCTCGGCTTGAAGTGATATTCACACCAAGCCCCTCGGTTTGATACACTTTTGGTCCATCACGCCAATCTTCAGTTTTACTCCGTTCACTTCTTTCTCCCCTCTGCTGCCCTTTTTTTCTATCTTACTGCAGAAAGCCTTCCAAATTTCTTGGGGATTTCCTCATGCCCCCTTACATACACGCATTCATTCATAGGCACTAACCCAAAATTCGTCACGAATTGAACAATGGGAAAGAAAAGGGGCAAAAGTAATTGAAACAAAAGTTGAAGGGAATAACGGAACCAGGTTGTGGTAAAGGTTGAAGAATACAACTGTTTTCATTAAAGGAAATAATATTTCTGGTTCACAAGTATACTCTTTAAAGCTACGGATGAAAAAATTAGCTAAAGATTCAGCAAACCATGGACAAAGAAGTAGATCAAAGGGTTCTAGTGTAGATATATATATTTACATTCTTCGAATAAGCTTCATCTCTAAGTATTTTGGACAGTCAACACTTACAATGTCCTCAGTTTTTCCTTCACAAACTCTTAGCGAACGATAACGGAAAACAATGTATGAAATGTAGAGAAAACATAAAATGCCCAAAATTAATATCAACAGGGCTATTGAGAAAATTTACTCAATGAACTGCATCGCAAAAAAAAAAAAAAAAAAAAAAAAAAAAAAAATCCTGCTAATTTTCAAGATTGATCTTTGTTATTGCAAAAAATGTATTTTTCACTTAAAATTTACATTTTGAAAGATGAACTTGCTACGCACCTTCTATAAACAGCAAACAAATTGAGCGACGCTTTTTTTTTTTTTTCTAAATTAACGTCCTAAAAAAAAAAAAAAGAAACGCTTTTTTTTTCTAAATTAACGTCGTAAAAAAAAAAAGGAATCGCTCAATTTGTTTGCTGTTCATAGAAGGTGCGTAGCAAGTTCATCTTTCAAAATGTAAATTTTAGGTGAAAAATACATTGTTTGCAATAACAAAGATCAATCTATTCCACATTCACAGACTTCAGGGTGCATATATTGTCTTATTTGCGTTTCCTTTCATTATTTTTAAACTCAAATAATCTAAAAACGATTACAAAACATGCATATTATGACGCCGGCTGACCACGGCAGCGCATATCAAAGGAGGCTCAGGGCCGGGCTGCCCCACACCACTGGCGGTACGTGCATCTAAGGTGCTCAAGGTTAAGCTGCCTCATGCGTGCAAAAACGTAACAACAATGAGTGCGGCACGTCAAAGGGGTTTTAGAGATTATTCCAGAAGTGTCTGGCGGCCGGTGTATTTATAGAAGTTCAAGAGAGGTCCTGTTACGTCATCCTCACTATATAAGGAGGCGAGGCAACGAGAGTTTGGAGCCAGTCGATTTTTAGTTGTGTGTGCGCGTATGTCAGCTACGTCTGTTCAGTCGCGTCGGAAGGAAGATAGCCAAGTAGTTAAATGAGTTCCGGGTTATTATGTGGACAAACTCAGCTGTTTCAGAGACCGGGAAAGTGAAGAGACACAGAAAGGAGTGAGTCAAGGTTACAAGAAGAAAACAGTTGCAAGCGATAGTGTTATGAACAACTGAAGACCGTGTAACGTCAGTTAAAGAGAAATGTGCCTTTAGGCATTCATATAGGGGAAAATAAAGTGTGGAAAAAATAACTGGACTGAACGTTTGTCGATTCTGTTACAATATAACAGAATGCGCAACCAAATATTTACCTTGCTAGTAGAATTAAAATTAATTAACCTAATGGTTTGCAACATATCTTTGGTGGTATTTTAGGGAATCATTTATTTTCTGATGAAATGTATTACTGCCATTATGATTATTATTGCAAAATATGCAACAAAACCAACTTTGTATATGGTAACAAGTGATGTTAAAATGTATTTATAGTTCTCTTTACATAACATCTGTAAAAGCAGATAAAATGTGCATTTCCATATAAATCCGAGAACTAATGATAATATAATGTAATATATTTCTAATAAACGTCCAAGAGTATTAATAGTAAAGTTTATATTTTCACTATAACAAATAACTATTCCATATCCTTTTATTTCTTCTCTTGCGTCCTTAATTACACATAACTATTACCTTTTTGTAACAGAGGATTCTAATGGGTTACAAAAATGCATTAAACATATTACTAGATCATCAAAATAATAAACTGTGACAAATTCTGATTGGTATTTCAGTGATAAAGCAGTAAAAATAATATTAAAAAAGTTTCTTTTCCGATGTGATGTGGCATGAATTTTTAATTGTGTTTTCGAAGTATTGACAGAAACTCTAATATACAATCACTAGCAATAACAGTATTAATGCTCCAATAATATTAACAATATTATTGTTATATTATCATCATTATCATTATCATTATCATTATCATTATCATTATCATTATCATTATCATTATCATTATCATTATCATTATCATTATCATTATCATTATCATTATCATTATCATTATCATTATCATTATCATTATCATTATCATTATCATTATCATTATCATTATCATTATTATTATTATTATTATTATTATTATTATTATTATTATTATTATTATTATTATTATTATTATTATTATTATTATTATTATTATTATTATTATTATTATTATTATTATTATTATTATTATTATTATTATTATTATATTAACAAATATTATTCCATTATACGTTAACACTTCATCATTTTAAATGGATAGAATTATTTTTCACAACCAGGTGAAACATACCTTCCTTCAACATAGCTATCCAACAAACGTGGGTAATCTAATTACGCTAGTAACAATGAAACTCGTTCTAGGCAAGAGGAAATTGGAATACAAGTGCAGTAATTGTAATTCTGAAGTTTTATCCCACTATGTGGCTCATAGCAAGTCTATGCATTTTCTCCGAGTTCCTGTTTCCAAATAAGGAGAAATGGGCCATAGTACCGATACGGCTGGCCGTAGAGCAAATGCTGTTATGTTGTCCCTTGGTCAAGGGTTTAAGGTACAAAATAAAATAATGTAGCAAAGATCCTCAAATCAAAATTTATATTTGCGCAAAATATGATCACTTCCTGCAAAAGTCTGCTGCTAGAAAATCTTATAACTTATACTATATAAGAGGGATTCTTCACAGCGGAATATGCATATATTGAGTTGAAGCCAACAGTAGCCAATGAGGTTTTATTACTTACTCTACTACGTATAGTAAAGTAGAGGAAATATTGTATTCCACCCAAAAATTCGATGTGGAGATTTCACCGGAAATATGTGTTTTAAGGCCCCCTGAATAAAAAAAAGCATTCTTAGAAACAGGTCCACGCGCGCGTGTGTGTGTGTCTGTGTGCCAATCTGTGGACAGCATAAGTCAAAAACCAAAAGCCGGTTAAAAACCACAGTTGGTATTTAAGTTTGTCTTTCAAGGATGCGACACAAAGATTTTGAAGAAAATTCCTCCACCCCAAAACTACCCTGTACGTGGAAAATTTTTCGAACATTTTTATTTTCTTGAAAATGGCACTAATAATTTTGATTAGAATACCACATGTTTGAGATATTTTTATGCCAAATTAAATGTATATTTGAATTTTCTGTCTATAGCCCATGAAGTCCTATTTACTCTGGATGACTTTTACACAACTGGTAAACCGTAAGAGATACACCAAGTCTTGCTATACAAAAGATGTAGATCTTGCTAAATCACACAGTTTATATGGAAATAAAATTTTTGTAGATTGAACCATTTTGGAGATATTGTTTGTTATTTGTGTGAGTTTTGAGGTGATATTTTCTGCGTAAGCCCTCTCGAATGGTTAAATGCAAAATTATAGAGGCGGCGGAAAGGCCCCTTAAAATTATAAATAATGATTATAGTCGACAAAATTGTATATTCAATTGACTTCTTCTTCAATAGCTTGGGTTGGCGTCATATGGAAATCGCGAAGACCGCGTATAATTTGGAAACTTATCTGCGTATAATGTTGTATCGGACAAACATTGTGTTGTGAAAGATAGCAGAAATAACAACGCAGAGAACAAATATATAAATTGTTAACCGAGGTAAAAATAGAAGAAGATTACGAACTTACAAATATACGTAGTCTGTGTTAGGATAGTGTGAACCCTGCAGCGCATTATAGAAAGGACGCCAATCCAGAAAATATGTATAAACTATTTGTTATACAACAGAACTATAAACAAACCTTTAACGAGAAACTGTAAATTAATCATTCTTGTTATGATACATCGAGAAAGTTGATAATTATTTTGAGATTCATTTTCGCAAAATGGTGCTTACGCGGGGCCAATGGACAAATATTTTAAAGAATTGTCGTGGATATTGTGGAACCCTCTGCCTCAGTATATAAAAACGTTCCAGTTTTGAAGAACTTGCACTTCTGTCAAATGGAACATCGTTATTTATTTTTATATGTTAACCGTGCAAAGAGAACGGAATTTGAAAACTTGAAAAGATTTAGCTATCGCTCAAAGCTTACTGTATTCCCATATTCCCCTTGCACCTACAAGGAAATGAGCAATAAGATAGTTTCTGCAAATGTTTATCTGTATTAACATGAAGATATAGGAATAAGAGTTTGTAAAAATGATTAATACAAGAGTACAGGAAGTCATGTGACTGCAAAACATCAGATTTTTTTTTATTAACTTTAACACATATAGATCTACGCATTCGATATCATACGTACACCACAGTAAACCGTAGTTATTGATTTGCGGATTTTGCCTTACATTGAATTATATCACATTAAAAACGCCGCTTTTTATTCATACTCCACAAATTGAATACCATTTCAAAATGAAATTCACTTTGAGATGGCCTTTCAATATTAATTATTATTTTGCTATCTCAAGTAAGTTCTCGCGTTTGTTGTGAATGTAAGTACTACAGCTTACCTGATAATGATGCCAAACTATATACATACTCATAAATGATGGAGTTTCTCTATAAAACTGCATTTTGCACCACTTGTATAACACTTCATACTTTGCATTAAGGCAAAGTATGTCTATTTTTGTACCAGCTTTTGTTTCTTTTGTATGCACGTTTTTAGTATCATTAGGACTTAGTTCACTTTTCTTTCTTCAAAAAATTACCCGCCACTTCTTATCACAGACATACACAGTGTACATTTGACAAGAATAAGTGAACTACGCAGACCAGGTCAGAAATGAGCTCCACTACCTTAGAGAGAAAGCGTCTGTTGAAAGGTTGTGTTAATAGCCTCTATCGTTTGTTTCTGCGTCAGGTTGTTGCCGTATTTCTGCGAATGCTGTTTTGAAGTCCTTCGCATTCGCCGACCTTCTATACTGCATGATCCCTCACGTATATTGCTTAAGTAAGCTAGTAAATTCACTGTGCATCACAGTGAAACGACAGAATGCTCTTGAGTCAGGCCAAATGGAGAAAATTTATATTATTTCTATTGATGTTAAAATATTATATTTCGCCGAGTCACTGAAACGTAATAGGAGCATGACGAGAGGTAGAGAGGTAGAATATAGACGAAGGGGATTCCACACTCAGCCAACTGTTTAAGCTATTGTATGTCAGACCCCGGAGGGAAGGGATGAAATGGGAGTGCTTCACGGACGTATTGGAGCCCGGACGAGTAGCACGAATCAGCACAAGGATCCCTAACGTGTGCTGGAAATTCTTCATCTCGACACCAGGTTTCGCCAAGCAGCCACTAGTATCATGGTTTTCGACAGTGGTATACTCCGGTAGGTCATTCGAGTACAAGTCACCCATACGTGGAGAACAGCAGTTACAGTTCACAAAGTCCCCACACAGTAGCGCCAAACTGGCCCATCGCCAACACTTCCGACCCTGAAAGACCACATGAAATAAAGATGAAACGAAATTCTGGGGATATACAAGCTATTAGCCTTCCCAGAATTTGCCTGGTGACCCAGGAAAGCCTCCAAGAAAAGCTATGGGGTACGAAGGCCGGCCGTGGAATTCGAACCCAGCACCTCCTGAATGCGAAGCTCACACGTTAACGTGGAGCTCACTCGCCCGGTACGGTGTGTGTTAGTGTTAGTATTGGTTTGCAAACTATTGAAATACATTACGTTTCGCAGAGAGGGAAATTTAGAGGACAGAGGTAATGAAGAAGGAAAAGAGGAGTATCACAGAGGGAGAGAGAAGTATCAAAAAGAGGGGGGGGGAGATGAGAGAGGGGTGAATGTTAGATGGAGAGAAAATAGTTGTGGTAAGGTGTGAAATACAGGGGTGAGAAGAAATCCCACAAATAATAGGGCAGTTTCATTCCCAAATGATCGATTTTGCTTATGTAAAAGCTTTTGTGTAGCTCATACATAACAGAAATCTAGGGTATCTCCCAACACTTGCCTATCTTTCGCGTGTATGGTACGGAATATATATTTAAAGTTTAGCCTTTCCCATTAATTAATTCTGAGTGTCAATGGCACAATGTCACCATGCAAAGCCCATATCCACAGAAAGTCAGCATGCATACCTTAAATGCTTCGTATACAATATACTTAAAATACCGAAAGGCAAGATATAAGTTAAATTCTTTCCTGGAATTAAATTCTATGCATTTTACTACGGTAGCTGTATCCCTAGGAAAGTCCGGAATCGATTCCCGGATAAGTTGCAGGGCTTTTATGTTGACCCACATTTCCCGCAGGCACTCTTCTTCAAGAGCTTCACACAGTCTGAAATTATTTGCCATGTGACTTTGGGGTGGTGAAATGTCCTTGCAGTTTCCAGGGTATCTGAGTAGTGTGTATCCAGCGTGGACCTCAACAAACGCGAATTGGTCTGGGAAACAACAATCTGCCTTATCCTGAGGTTTTATGTTTTACCATTGTTCAGTAAAGTTTTATTGTAGATGACCAGCAAGGTGACGCAATTTCTGTTAGTCTAGCGTTGCAAGCTGTGTCTTTTAGTATAGACAGTGTGTAAAGATTCTCGTATTTTCCTTCTTGTTTATTCGGAAAGTTGCATCACCCAGTTGTTGTAACACTGGACTTCCCTCATGGAGACTGGAATGGATTTAGTTCTGGGGGCCTGTATGGATCGAGAGCCTTAATCGCCACAACCCGCTCTGATTTTTAGAGTATAGTTTTCGTATCTATACGTAATTTACAGATAGTACTATCGAAACTGTGTTACAAGGCTTATGGCAACCAGTCAGCAGAAGCAATGTGACTATTGGAGTCAATCGAAAAGTTAGCGAAATCAGACAACACGTAGTCCAGTTCCAATATAATGCGACACTGGCCACGGCGAACAACGAAGGATGGTCGGAGTCGGGCTGCCCCACCCCACTGGCGGTACGTGCATCAAAGACGCTCAAGGTCAGGCTGCCTCGCGCGACTGTTGTGAACACGTGACAATTAAAGGGGAAGAACCAAAAAAAGGTTTCCCAGATTATTTGAGAAGTATCATCAGCTGGCGTATCTGTTCGAGTTTGACAAAGATCCGTGTTACGTCATCCTCGCTGTATAAGGAGACGAGGCATCAAAAGGAGTGAGTTAGAGGCAGGAGTCAGTCAGTTGTTATTGTGTGTGTGCGCGTGCGCGTGTGCGTGTCCTTGTATAACTGTGAACAACAGAGACGAAATCTCGGTTAAACAACGAACTTGGTATTTAAGTTCAGGGCATGACACGAAGATTTTCAAGAACATTGCTCCAATCCCAGACTGAGTTTTACATGGGACATTTTTCAAACACTCATTTTTTTTAAAAGTGACTAAACACTTTTATTCAAATACCATGTGTTTAAGACATTTTCCCGTGAAATGAAATTTATATTTTGAATTTTCTGGAAATATACTCAGAAGCCCTCTGTAATTCAGGTACACATCTTGTAATTGGAAAGGAATATACAAAATCGTAATTGCACAAAAAATATAGATCTCATTAAAACACACGATTTATGTTTAATGCATTTTTCTTTGTGAGATGAACCATTTCGGAGATATTCTTTGTTATTTGTTTGAATTCTGTAATACTTATACATTTATCAAATGGGAGGTCGTTATTTTGTTCATGTCTTGGCCATGCAAAGACATTGAAATTTGAAAGGCATCACATAGCCACCAGCTCTTAAAATATTTGACTACTACCGCCTAAAGATTATTATATTCCCAGGTTCCCTTTGCAGCTACAAGAAAACTAGAATAAAGATAATTTCTGCAAGTGTTATTCTGTATTAACTTGACGAATATAGAGGAATAGTTTGTACAAGAGCAGGGAAAGTGATATGAGTGCAACGTCTCAACTTTTTTAATATTCAAGAGGAATATCATTTTTCTGCATTGCCATATTTTATAGTATCCATTTCTCTTCACTTTGTTGTCTTTAATGTTAATTGTATTTCTGGTGGTGTGCAAGAAAAGGTGCGATGACTAACTCCATTATAATAAATAAATGAATAAATAAACAAATAAATAAGTAAATAAATAAACGAGCAAGCGAACGAACGAGCGAACAAACAAACAAACAAACAAATAATATCGAAACAACCTACTCCAAACATCGTGGGGGGGGGGGGGGGGGGGGCGGGGTGGCAATGAAACACGAAGTAAAAGAATTACGTTTCCCTTATTTATTTTATTTATTTTGTCCTTAAAAATATTGAACAACGGAATTTTATAAGCATAATGTTTGTAATAGGAAATGCCATTTACATAATTGCTGGGGTTACATAATTGAAAAGTGGTACCAAATCTTGTAACTCTTACTCGTATATTTAGCAGTTATTCCGGAAAACAATATACAAGTTTCAATCGCATTACAGGGATGAGTTTGTGTGCCAATAAAGCACTTACTTGTTTCATAATTTTTTATTAACTAACCAGTAATAGAATTTTACTATTGACTTCCAAAAGAATACTGCAATTTCCGCAAAAGGAGAGAGGGGGAGAGAGAGAAGAGGCCCAACGTAAAGGAATACACGAAAATGGAGATTCTGAGAGGTGTGAGAGTGGAAGACTAGGAGAGAAAAGGAGAAGTGAAAAAAGCCGAGAAAGAGGGGAAGAGCAAGAGATAACGAGGAGGAAGGAGTGTTTTTCGTACTTAACAAAAAAAATTAAGAAAAAAGCCTAGCAAAGCTACTTTTCTGCTAACATAATAAAAGAAAAAGTACTTTATACTGTGAAAAGCAACCACCCTTCTATGTTAATGCATTTCTGATTTAGTATATGTGAAAATAAGCTATATTGTAAATTAGAGTCTTCTTCTTAAAGTGGATTTATTACTTGGTGAAATTTGAAAACGTCAAAATTGTTTATACAGGGTGTTGAATAAAAGGTATACACAATCACATTTTAAAAAAAAAAAAAACTTTGCTTTGACGCGATAAGCTGAACAATGTGCAAGACGTTGAGGAGGAACTGGCGTGAAAGGAAATTTGGATCATTAACTCACAGATTATTTAGAGGTGCCAGCTAAATTGTCACGGGTTGTAGGCGGACGTTCGACTTAAATACTGCAATATGATTGAATTGCTTGCCATTCACTGCATCAATCTATCGAGGAGTTAATGATGTGTACGGCAATCCATGTGTGTATATGGTCAAGGAGTCCAAAATATGCCAATTGTTTCCCATACGAAGATTGGGAGGAATTGCATTGTACAATATCTACCAGGAGGCTAATACACGCGAGACAGAAAACGTAATACCTTACGTCAAAAACTGTGCGAATAGCGTACCAGACGACTAAATTTAGTCCAGATGGTATGGTAAATAACTGTCTATGCTCTCAATTACTCCCTTATGTTGCCAGAGTCGTTGAACCGAAGTGGGCAGTCCTGCTGATTTCAATGTCCTTTGGTGATTTTATACGGATGGCACTGTTCTGATCAGCTATCGTCCCCGCTAGCTGATAACTCGATACGTTTGTGCAACATTACACTATTTGGAAATATAACTTCTGTCAACTCTTTCCAGAGGCTTCGCCAAGCCCCCTTCTGTAACTTCATTAATGTGAACTACTTCGACTATTCACTGTCACTGAATTTTCTTCTGTGACGTAGCGGCGTAAAGAAATATGCCCGACATCGCCTCTTCTTCTGAGTAGTTCACTGACTGTCGAGTCAGTGATGCCTCCTATTTTGTGCAGTAACAGCACTCGAAGTCACCACAAGCGTAACCAACTCATTCAGGGAACATTGCTTTTAGTCGCACCAGAAACGCACGCACTGACTGACACCCTCCCCCTCCCTACCTCCCTACCTCACTCACTCACTCACTCTTTGAGACTCACTTCGCCGGACTCATTGACTTGTTTCGCCAAAAGTCCTCGCTTATATAGCGAGATTTGAGTTGAGATTTAGTAACAGCTAGAACATTCTAGTCCTCTTGCGAGAACGCTTGTATTAACGCTGAGAAAGCGCGCGGCTTATCTTGTTCAGGGTTCCAACTGCCTTGAATCGACCTCCCGATAGCCTTGGGCATAGCTGCTGCGTCACAATATATAGACTCCTCTTGGAACAGGGTGCTGCTGCCACTTCAGTGCAATTTATTTATCTTGTTCTTTAACGACGCTGTCAATTGCCAGGATCATATCAGCGTCGCGGGTGTGCTCGAATTTTGTCCTCCAGGAGTTATATTACATGCCAGTAAATCTACTGACATGGAGCTGTCGTTTTTAAGTACACTTAAAAACCATTGGCCGGATTTGAACTCGCCACCTTGGGATCAGTAGGCCAGCGTCTATCCACTGAGCCATCCAGATTGGCACACTTCAGTGCAGCTAACTAAGGCAGAGAGTATATGGAAGGCTATACGACCCTTATTCCTGACCCAAGGCGCACCTACAGATAGGAAGCTGGAACCTGTATGTAGCAATTAATGATATCATTCCTATACGAGGTAAAGAGTGGAGACACGGGATGCGCACACAGGCTGACTGTGTTTTATAGGAAGCCAGGCACTCTACGACACCCATTGTGTTGCAAGAATATGGATCCGATATGGCACTGGCTGGTGCGCCGAATAAAAGTGATAGAGGAACAAAGTAAATGTACTACATATCGGATGTATGCTTGCCACAGTTTCCCTGCAAACTAGCAGCAATAAGTGACAGCTGCACGTGGTTCATATTTGATGCATTTGTTTATTTTTTAATTGGAGGTGAGCTGTGATGCTACGACGATGGATTAGTTGTTTTCCTTCGACAGTAGGAAGGTGCGCTCTACTGCATGAAGATTCGTTATCAGTGGGTTAAAGTTTGAGGGATGATCTTACTATAAACAATACAAAAATAATGTGTGAAATATACATTTATCCAGCTTTTCATTTCATACTAAAATATAAAACACGGAATGTAAAACTAAGACTATTATAAATAGAATACAAAATATAAAAAATCTGGTGTGTTGCACTCACATGAGTTTCTGTACTCTTGTACTAACTATTGTTACAAACTCTGACTCTTCTATCTTCTTCATGTTAGTTGAGATAAAACTTTGCACAAATTATCTTGTTGCTCGTTTTCTCGCACGTGCAACGGGGATATAGGAATACACTAGGCTTTGAGCGATTGTAAAATCTTTTAATATTTCAAATTCCGTCCTCTTTGCATTATTAACATATAAAAATGAATAGCGATGTTCCATCTGACAGAAGGATAAGTTCTCCAAAACTTCCACAAATAACTAGAAATACCTCCGGAATGGTTCACTCTACCAAAAAAAAAAAAATCTCACATAAATTGTGTGTTTTAACAAGATCTAAATGTCTTGTATAGTAAGATTTGGTCTATCTATTACGGTTTACCATTTATGCATAGTCATCCAGAGTAAATTGGACTTCATGGGCTGTAGCCAGAAAATTTAAGATATATATTTCATCTGTCATAAACATATCTCAAATATATGGAATTTTAATCAAAATCGTTAGAGCAATTTTAACAAAATCTGGTAGAGAACATTTCGACCTATGATTTAATGTATGGTTTTGGTAAATAGCATGTGTGTTATAGCATGGATTCTTTGATATCACTGTCCTAAAGCAAACTGTGCGCTTGAGCGCAAGCGCGCGTATTGGACCTTAGCAGGCCCACGCTGCCCGTAACAGCAGTACCTGCTTGCTCAGCTTGGGACAGTGTTAATTCGGGCTGTACAACATGCTTACTATGGAAAAAGCAAATCCACTTTCACATTTGCAGTCACTTAATATAAAAACACAAATTCATAAATATAGAGACATATTGGATGCACCCTTAGGAGTTTGATGGAAGATCTTCAGATTTCAAAGCTCTCAAATTTAAGCTGGATGTCCTTTCCTTGCCATATTCTATTGATCCCAAGAACGTTCCAGTTGAACTTCAACTATAACTTACTGATTTTTGCTGTGTTTCAGATTTTAAAAACAGCGTAGGTATAGCAATAACACGATCAACAAACATACCTCGAATTTCTAAGTTTGCTGCAGAAATTGTGTGTATATTTGGCAGTTCACACATCCACGAAAATTATTTCTTTAATGAAAGACTTGCTTCTGTAACTAATGTTTCGCCAAATACTAAGATATTGGTGAAAAGGCATAAACTGGGCAGAGTAAATGCGTAATTCGAAGTGGGACCACGAGTAGCGGTTTTAATGCGGAGCTCTGTGCACACCACAGCCTTTCTCGGAGCGCTTCATGCCCGAGAGTGCTGCCAAAGTCACGAAACTGCGTTTGGGTTAAACCTCTGTTTTAGGGGAACGTAACACATTTAGACTAAGGACACAACTTAAGGCACTCTTCATTTTGCCAGAGTATACCTGAAAAGAGATTCGCGAGGAATCCAGTGACTCTACACAGGTGTTTTTCGCAAAATGTTCCATGGTAGGTTCCTCAGTAATAATTCCTTTGATACGGTTAGTGGTATAATAACAGAGACAGAGTATAACGGTGAATAAATGCCTCGGAGTACGTATGAATAAGCAGTTATGCACTAGAATAGCAATTTGTGTTCATTGTACCTTTTTACTTGCTTTTATACGTATATTCGTCTCTTAGAGTATTGCTTACTCTTATTTTAACTTGCTGTATAACCCTAGGAAGAGACGATGGTGTATTTGTATTTCTATTTGATCTCATTCCTCTTTTCCTTCTTATAGAATTTGCTGTAGGTATTGCATAGCAAAAAGGGGAAAAATAAAACTATAACCTGGAATTCAGTTTCATACTTTACCCTCCACAGTTTGTTTCTGGAGAACTTACCTCATATTATCATTCACGTCATCCACAGCTTTCCGTTTCCTTTTGTCATTTATATATGCACAGCTGTTGACGCACCTAATATATCTTTGTTAAAGGCTCTCTTTTGCCGTTCCTTTGGCGACGTCTAGGTTTTTCCTTGCTCTCTAACATAGGAAAAGACGAGAACCATGTTATTTTTGTTAGGATTGTCGCTTGCTCTCCAGTTCACTTTTGTGTCCCCATGAAACACTCTTTTTATTATGTTTTACATTCGTCACATCCGCTTCTCTTTGGTACAAGACCATTTCATCAAAGTTATGCTACAAAAAATTGTGATGTTACATCAGTGGCGTAGCCTAAAGAGAATGTTTGCCAGTGTTGTAATTTTGCGTAAGCGGTGATGTCAACACTGGCCAACTACACTGACGGGTCTTCTATGTATTTTATGTACACCTGCGGTCAGAGCTTTGGCCATCCGTTTCAAGCTCAGATTGTGTGTTTGTGAGACTTTTAGAAAATACATATATGTGGCCAACCCTGTGAATGTTTAACGTAAGGTTGTATTCTTTTTAAAACTACCTGCCTGAATGCTGCAGTGCTGTGGTTAGCAAATGAGTTGCACAACTGTGTACGAAACCCGTGCGCAAACTGAGATATCCAGTGTGGCACGCTATTTTACTGATGCAAATGGGAGGTAAGTGTATGTCCTTTGGTGCCGTGGATTGGTTGTGCTTTTGCCATTTCCTGGACAATCAATCTATAGATTGGTAGTTCATGAATGCGCCGTTCAACTTCACACGAACTAAGCGTGAAAATCATTCTTTTTTAATACACAGGTATTTCAGCACTTAATAATTCTCATACCTCATGTGTAACGTGTTCACCAGGTGATGTGGTTAGTTTTCTTCTTCTAAGGATAGGATTTAGGATTACTTGAAGTTCACTTCTGGTTAGGAATTTAAGAGAGGTATTCTTTCTGGGATAGGAGTAAGTAAGGAGAAAGAGCTAAGTCTTTCTCACAGAGAACCTGAGGTGGCTAGCAACACAGAGAAATCCGACGAGTCCAGTAGATAAAGATGTATTTAGGCAGCAGACATGTATGTGAGGAATCTAACAAAAGCCAGTTTTCCTAACAAGAGTACAGTTTACATCAATATTTATATCAGGCCAATGTCAGTGTGCATCAAGCCACTGCGCATGTCAAGTGCCGTGTGTAGCTGTTAGCCCAGCACACATCGTGTGTAAATTTAGAGTAGGGGGTACCTAGTAATGACTGATTACGCGTATAACGCAATGCGTAATGAGTAAAGGGTTCAAAGTATTAAGGATTTCGAACCCAGTACTGGACCGATGTTACGCAATAGTCTAAAGGTTATTTGTCCCTCTGGACTGAGAATTGTACTCTGACCTTGGCCTTTACACAAAAAACTTATACTATCTCTGTTGTACACAGAAATGAGTCACATAATTCTAATTTAATTAGTCCTCTTTAAAAAGCGTTCTTTACATCCAGTGCTATACATTACACTCCCCCTCTTATAAAAAGTTATCACCTTAGCTGGTGAGAACTTTAATTACCTAAAGGTCTTTTGCTTACTTCTGGTCCTATTAGAGATGGGTTCCTTACCCATAAAAATTGCTTCAGTCTGTGTTTCTCCATTGGCTGCTTCATTAAGATGTGACAACGAGTGAAGAGACACAGCTGGTGAACTACTCCCTGGTTGAGTGTACTGAACCCTTGCATTGTTGTAATTGTTAACATTAACACAACATACTCGCTCCTGTGTTTGCCGAAGGCAATTATCAGTTACACATTTTTCTCTTATCCAAAATACACAATTTCTGCAACATTTGCAGTAACAGAAGCAACAACATAAACTTACAACAATCACAATAATTACTCCCAGTATTGAACTCCAGGAGGGTATATTTGCATACCATTTAGCAAAATTTTGGCGTTCCTGTTCTTCTATTCATTTTTTGCACTTCGTCGGTCTTGATGCTGGCGATCCGCAAGTCATCCGCTGACGACATGATGTTCACTAATGGCACTTCTAACTGTAACTTATCAAAATCACTGGTTCTGTCATTGTCGAAGCAACAATCAAAATTTAGGGGTGCAGTAGGCATAAAGTCTACTGTGGAATTAATATCAGTTGATGTGATTGCATACAAGGTTATATAGGAAGTGAAGGCCTTGCACCCTTGTGCAAGAGTGAGTTTTCCTTCATCTTTTATCTCCACCTTTTTTGTTTCTAAGGTACACAGAATCGTTACCGTATCTAGGTAAGGAGCTACAAACAACCATTGATTGCTTAAATGTAAAGGTATCCAGAAGGTTTTTTGAATTTTTAACATCCTAAGCTCACAGATGTTTGGAAATTTTATAGTAGAGGGATGCAATAAAGTGGCTTCACAATCTGTGCCAGGTACATAGGTTTGAATTGGGATTTCTTCTTTACACACAAATTGCAAATGGTTTGGCTTGTAACAAGCCGTTAACTCATTGTGAGACATCTTGCCAAAATGTTGATGTATAGGGTCAGAAAAAATGTACTCTTTGTTAGAATTTATAAAAACATAATTGTTACCCTGTTTCACGGGAAAGGGAAGGGTTTTGTACAAATGATATATGGTGCTAGATATAATAGGAATGTCTAATACATAAACTAAATACTGGTTGTATGCATAGGTGTGAGGTACTATGATTCGTTGAAGTTCTGAAAAAGGAAAGTTAGGATAATCCAACCCACTTGGCAGCTTATGACTGTGCAGAATTTTCTTAATTTTTTTAATTGTTAACAACTGAGGCTGAAAGATTCCCTGTTCAGCGTGAACAAATGTATCTATTAAAATTTCGAAACCATGCTGACTCTCATATAATCCCCTCTGAATAACTCTTATTTGCTCATTGATTAGACTTACCATCTTAAATTCTTCCTCTAGGCTACTCATCTGTTTATTAGTATATTTTACTAATTTATCAAGGTCGGATTTTAATGTTCTTTCATTTTGGTCAACTCTTTGTAAAGTTAAATTCACTGAACTAATTGTGGATTTAATTACTGTTAACTGTTCCTTGGATATATGCAAAAACTCGGCCTGTTCATTTTCAAGATGAGAAATGTGTTTATTATACTCTTCTGCGTCTGACTGTGATAGTGTACCAAATAAAATTTTGGCAACATCACCTACAAAATTCAGCACGCCTCTTTTTGTTCTAGTTGACTTCCCAACCTCATCGGCATGATTTGAATTTGAATTTTTAAGGTATTCCCCCACTAAATCTTTTAAATTGTCGATATACCTAATTTTTGCCCTTAGGTATTGTTCAAACGACCCGCAATCTGTCAAATGGTAATATGCTTTAGTCTTTAAATCTGAACAGAATTTAGATATCTGACGTTGGTGATCTTTAGTTTGCTTCCATATTGAACGTGTTGGTTCAAGGTTGACATAAGAGATAACCTTCCATTGCATAGGGTAGAACATGATAGTGCCTACTTCATCGAAGTATATGCCTGTTCTTGATTCAACGCTCTGAACATCTTGCAAGTTTGCACACTTAGTCCATAGTGCCAGCAGCGCTATTATTGCAAACTGTGTCCTTATCATGCTTGCTATTCCCTGAAATTGAAGAGAAATATGGTTTTAGCCTATTCATATGCACTTCGTGTTGTTTTCTCTTTCCTAATTCTTGTACAACAGCATTAGAACCCTTTATTTTCTTAATTTCAAATGGACCCTTCCAGAGAGGCTCTAATTTATTTCTTGCCTCTACTTTTAACAGCACTAAGTCACTTTCATCGAAATTAGCGGCGTTGGCTTTCACTCTTTCACTTTGAGACTTTTTGAATTGTATCAACCTTTCTTTGGCAATCTGGTGACAGTTTTGCATTTTCTGCTTCACTTCCTGCACCAAGTCATCATAATTATAGAGAGGTTGTGGTACTTGTTGTAACACACCCGGTATATTAGCCTTCCTACCGAATATAAGCTCATAAGGAGTGTACTTGGTGACTGAATGAGGAGTAGTGTTATATGTAAAACATGCGAACTGTATCCATTCATCCCAGTCGGGATTTTTAGGCTCGCAGAAACATCTTAGGTAATTCACTAAAGTTTTATGAGTTCTTTCTAAAGCTCCATTACTTTCAGGTCGGTACGCTGTAGTATTTATCTTTTCTATTTTAAGTAATTTACACAATCGTCTAAACATGTCACTCATGAAGTTGGTACCTTGATCTGTAACAATGCTAGAGGTATTCCAAAAATTAATACAATGTATTTCATAAAGGCAACAGTTACTGCCTCTATACTTTGATTCTCGATGGGTATAGCTATGATATATTTACTTAGATTATCTTGGCATGTCAGCAAATATTTATTATTCCTAACTGTCTGTGGAAGAGGACCAACTATATCTAAATAGATTTTGTTCCATGGTGCCTCTTGCGTGTGTGTAATTTCTAAAGGCTGCTTAATTTTAGGTCTAGTATCTTTATTAACTTGGCAAATTTTGCATTCCCTTATTAATTTTGTTACATCTTGCTCAATTCCTGGCCAAGGTGTGTACAGTTTAATCCTCTCAATTGTCCTCTGAATGCCTTGGTGACCCCCAACGGGACAGTTGTGCATTTCCTCAATAATTTTTTGCTTCTTTTCCCATGTTAAACCCTCACTACTAGCTATAAGGCATTCCACTGGGTATCTGCTTAGGCAATCTGCATTACAGTTTCTCTTACCAGCCCTGTATTGTACTTCGTATTCATATTCCTCCAATAGTAGTTTCCATCTCATTAAACGCGAGCTGGGGTCCTTAACATTAAAGATCCAAACTAGTCCACGGTGATCCGTCACTATTTTAAATCTTCTACCAAGCAAATAGGGTCTGAAGTGTTTACAAGTCCATACGATTGCTAATAATTCCTTCTCAGTGGTACTGTAATTTACTTCTGCCGTATTAAGCGTTCTACTCGCATAGGCTATGGGTTTATCTTGCCCCAGTTTACCCTGACTCAAGATAGCACCTATCGCAAATCCACTAGCGTCTGTAGTCAAAATGAATGGTTGTTCAAAATCTGGATATTGTAAGAGAGGCGCATGTGTAAGTTTATACTTTAGTAAGTCAAAACTGGCCTGTTCCGCCTCATCCCAAACCCATTCCTTATCTGCTTTAAGTAAATTTGTTAAAGGTCTAGCTACTGCGCTGAATTGATCAATGAATTTTCTGTAATAACCAGCTAAACCTAAAAATGATTTTATGTCTTTAGGCGTCTTTGGAGTGGGGAAGTTGCTAACAGCACTTATCTTTCTAGGATCAGGTTTGACACCTTTTGCTGTTATTACATGGCCTAGATACTGTAATTCTGGTCTCAAGAATTCACATTTATCAGGTTCAACTTTGATATTGTATTCTCTTAATTTTGAGAGTACGTCTATTAACTTATCATTGTGTTCCTGCAATGTTTCTCCTAAAACTAAAATGTCATCCATATATACAAAGCACCTATTTCCAATGGATTCTCTAAGTACAGCATTCATCATACGCTGGAACGTTGCGGGGGCAGACTTCAATCCGAAGCACATCATTTTATATTCAAAGTGACCACTTCCTGTGCTAAATGCTGTTTTGCATTGGTCTTCAGGATTAATTGGCACCTGTAAATAACCGCTAGCACAGTCTAGGGCAGAGAAGTAACGGGATCTGCCGATCTTATCTAAGATATCCTGAATATTAGGCAAAGGGTAACTATCCCCTACTGTGACCTCATTCAATTTTCTGAAATCTATGCAAATTCTCCATTTTCTTTTTCCCGACGCATCCTCTTTCTTTGGCACTACAATAAGAGGGAAGTTCCATTCACTTTTACTATGAGTAATGATGCCCTGTTCTAACATCTGTTCTACCTGCGACTGGATTTCTTGTTGGTGGGCTACCGGTAATCTATAATTCTTTAGTGTAATTGCCCTTCCTTTTGGAATACTTGGAGTAGGGATTGAATGTTCGGCTGCTGTAGTAGCTGTTAATTTATCCCCTGGTAACTTGAAGACATCGACAAATTGTTGACAAATTTGTCTTATCTCTTCGGCCCCCTCGTTTATATGCTTCAGCCTTAGATTATCATTCAAAAGTTTTATTCTTTGTGCAGTGAGTAGACTTTCTGTTTGTTTTTCAGGTCTTATCTGTGTGGGAGGTTTTATCAATTTGGGAACAGTATTCGCTACTAAAACCTCTGAAGTTACATTAACTAACATACAGGTGAACGAGTCTTCACACCTAACTAGACTAGCTGCACAAATCAAACCTGGCTGTAAAATTTGATGTTCAATATACCTAACACCTTTTTCCTGTGTAGGGAACTGTACCACAGTTTCACTATAAGGAGGTACCGTAACTGACTTAGTTAATACATAGCCATTTTGTGAAAGCCAATCTTGCCCCAAGATCATATTTAAATTCCTTGGTAATTTCTCTACCACATAACAAGTAAGTTGAACGGGTTCTAATGTGTTTGCTATCTCAAGAGAAACCTTTCCTTTGACTTTTAGTTTATTCCCACTTATCCCTTGGATTTCCATCTCACTCTTTTGTTCATTAAACATTTGCAATGAATTTTGTGTAACTAATGAAATTTGTGAGCCTGTATCAATAAGAGCTACTCCTACCTCTCCCACCAATTGTGGACTTAGTACAAAAATCTCATATGGTCCTAGACCTTTACCTTCGGTTTCGTGCCCTGAAACCACATTTTTAACACCTATATTACACCTTGGTAAACTAGAAGCGTCCCCCTGTTTACCTGATGAGCGAGAGGCGTCCCCCTGCTCACCAGAATCCATGTAACATTTTTGTTACCACTAATGCACGCATTATCTATAAGTCGTGACCCCTTGCCACAACTTTCCTTACAGCCAACCACATGGGCCATCTGTGGCTGTTCAGACAGCCCAATCTTTAGTTTCCCTTCCGGCATTGGCGTGTCTCATGCCCTTGCCGGTGACACTTTGCACACTTGGGTGCATTACCACAATTCTTAGCTATATGCCCTTTTTCCTGACACCTATAGCAGTTACCTACTGAAGCTATATTTACTTCCTTCTTTACTTGAGATTTAAAGTCCCTTTTTCCTGCATTACCTGCAAAATTCGACCATCCCTGGTTAGGGTTTCCTTTGAACCTATTTGACCTTACTTCACTTTCCTCCTGCAAAGCAGTTTCTACTAGCTGAGCTAATGAGTCATCCTCACTACGTGTTTTTACAATATATTTAACCCTCTCATCTTTAAGGCCCGCAACAAAAGTTCCTTTTAAAAATTCGCCTACTAGACGTAACCCACCTTCCACTAGCCCCGCATCTATTCTCTCTAATCTACTGCGAGCTTCTCTCCTTAGATCGACTCCCATAGAGTCTATCCTGGATCCCCATTGGGCTACCGTTTCTGCTTGTCCCTGTCGAGACGTAAAAAGCAATCCAGTGTAGTATTCTAATGTTCTTCTAACTGCATAATTCTCTTCAAGAATTGCCTTAACGTGCTCCCAAGAATGTCGTTCTGTTCTAGCTAATAATTTTTCTTTAGCATCCCCGGTAATTTTTGATTCAATGAATTTTAGAAACAGTTGTTGCTTGTGAGGATGTACTACTTCTCTAGCTGCCTCTACACCATCTATAAATTCTCTGAGATGTTTTGGATTACCGTCAAAGGTTCTAGATATAAGTTTAGATGCCTCAATAACAGAAATATATAGTTCTGAATCAATCCCCCCATTGTCATTTTCTGCCATAGTGGATGTGGACTAACCTGGGTTTGAAGGGTAGACAGAAGCCTCGAAGTTCGGAGACCCAGTGATGGCCGTGAAGCTCCCCTCAGGGTAAGTCTCCTCTCGCGTCGAGTGCTGCTGCTGGCTTGTCACCAAAGTTGTCCCTCGGGCTGCAACAATGGTCGCTTATAGCAGCCTTCTGCCTACGGACTCGTTCCCAGCTGCCTTCTTCAGGTACCGCGGCGCCTTCGGAGTCCTCTGGAGCGTTGACTCCTCGAAGTAGGCTTCGTCTCACCTCGGTCAGACAAAGTCCCTCCAGCCTGGTCCAGCAGTCGAGAAGAAATCTCTGGTTGGTAGTGAATGGCTCTCTGCTATCCCGCCGCTGCCACCATGTAACGTGTTCACCAGGTGATGTGGTTAGTTTTCTTCTTCTAAGGATAGGATTTAGGATTACTTGAAGTTCACTTCTGGTTAGGAATTTAAGAGAGGTATTCTTTCTGGGATAGGAGTAAGTAAGGAGAAAGAGCTAAGTCTTTCTCACAGAGAACCTGAGGTGGCTAGCAACACAGAGAAATCCGACGAGTCCAGTAGATAAAGATGTATTTAGGCAGCAGACATGTATGTGAGGAATCTAACAAAAGCCAGTTTTCCTAACAAGAGTACAGTTTACATCAATATTTATATCAGGCCAATGTCAGTGTGCATCAAGCCACTGCGCATGTCAAGTGCCGTGTGTAGCTGTTAGCCCAGCACACATCGTGTGTAAATTTAGAGTAGGGGGTACCTAGTAATGACTGATTACGCGTATAACGCAATGCGTAATGAGTAAAGGGTTCAAAGTATTAAGGATTTCGAACCCAGTACTGGACCGATGTTACGCAATAGTCTAAAGGTTATTTGTCCCTCTGGACTGAGAATTGTACTCTGACCTTGGCCTTTACACAAAAAACTTATACTATCTCTGTTGTACACAGAAATGAGTCACATAATTCTAATTTAATTAGTCCTCTTTAAAAAGCGTTCTTTACATCCAGTGCTATACATTACACATGTAAATTTAGCAAAGTCGGTCCCTGTTTATTTTATACCACTTTAGAGCTTATACAGACTTTAAGGTTCCGTGGACTTGCATAGATAAGCAGTTAACATGTTAACTGCTTCTTTCTTGGCTTTCTGTATGGGCCGTATCCTGTTGACTTATTTTAAGAAATTAAACCATTTAAAAAGAATTAAAACTTATGCCGACGTTTCACAGCAAACTATGTTCGGCTTCTTCAATGGGCGACTGCGAAACTCATCCAATTAGACACTGACTACTCTCACTGGCCTCACTGTCCAATCCCACTCGCAATCCTATTGGTTCCTTCTCCTCTAATAGGAAGTTGAGCTGCAAATAGGATGTTCCATATCGTGTTGAGTGCTTTCCCTGTGTCACGGTTCAGGCTGCTCTTTTCTTTAAATATTTATATGCTTTCCCTCACCATTCTTTGTGAGAAATTATAATAATAATAATAATAATAATAATAATAATAATAATAATAATAATAATAATAATAATAATAATAATAATAATAATAATGATGATGATGATGATGATGATGATGATGATGATGATGATGATGGCGATGATGATGACGACGACCACGAAGAAGAAGAAGAAGAAGAAGAAGAAGAAGAAGAAGAAGAAGAAGAAGAAGAAGAAGAAGAAGAAGAAGAATCGTGCGTAGGTCAAATAGACAGATCTGTCAATACAAGAAAAAAGGAACAAACAAAATACATGAAACTCTCTCAACCAGAAGAATCTGCCATCGCGGAACCTGCAGAAAACACAGGGCACCACATTGACTTTGACAATTTAAAAATTTTAGCAGTCTGTGACAACTTAATGAAAGTAGATGTGGTGAAAGAAAACTTTTTTTTTCTTTCCTTTTCGTTACAGCAGGTAATGCATTTCACAATATACATTAGAAATAAACAATGTGAAAACGAGAAATCCTAACTTCACTCAAGGCTCACAAGCTGCATATCCGTAGGATAAAAATAAGGACGAGCCAAATAATTACATAATCCAAGAGAAGCACTTCTAAATTTTCAAAACAAAGTAGCTAAATGTTTCATTGTATATGTATATAGCTAATCGACATATTAATGTACCATTTGTAGAAACTTTAATTTATTGTATGCCTCTATTTTCGGCTTCAAGTTATTGCACAGTTCTCTCAAAATTTGCTTCCTCAAAGTAATCGCGTAGAACAGCGGAATTAATTCTAAAATATTTCACAAATCCGATGTCGAATTAAAAAGCTTCTGTACACCATGTGATGGTTAATGTTTCATTCAACCTGTGTATGGGCTGTAGAACATACAAGCCCTTCAGCAAGTAGACCTAGATTAATAGGTCTTTATGGCGCATTCTTGCTGTCTCTAAATTCACTGCTTTAGTTGCGTTGCAAAAATAGGAGTTGGGTGTAGAAGAGAGAGGTAGTATTCGGGTTCCCTTTCACAGACTACAGGCAGAATATGACTAGGACGCAAAAAAAAAAAAAAAAAAAAAAAAAAGTGAATGACATGCAACACGTTAATTGCGTTCTGAGGGTGTATAGCAACCTAGAATCGGGCCTAGAATGTAATTATGTTAGACTTTTTCATGCCTGTCCACACGATTGCTAGAAGATACCCTGGAGTTTCTACTTAAGGTAGGTGATGCAAATATGGCCATCTCACTTTAAATTTGTATTTCCATGGTTATGGTACTTACTAAAAGAAAATATATAATGAAACATGCACAGTTTCTGATTGCCTATGCATAGAAAAAATACGTAACGACTTACTTAAAACCCTACTATTTTTAATTTCAATTTTTTAAGAACGTTGCACTCTGAATGTAATATGCCCACGTGAAGGTAATATGACCAACTTAAATAAAAACGGATTATTGTATGGAAAATACATATCTATTTTACTCTCATCTGAAATTAAGTGTAATAGCATTATCTTACATGTAATTATTGAATTAACACTGGCCGATTTAGAAATACCTCGTGATTTGACATGGTGGTGCCATCTCTTGGAAAACTTAACAATTGCTAGCAGGGGAGCAAATTGGCCATATTGGTTGTATTGGCCATGTTTCCATTAAGTACCTTACAAATTTATTACACAATTTAGGCAACTAGCTATTATCCAATAGATGTTTGCATCAGATTGTCTAAATTACCTTGCATTCTGCTCATTTAAACTAAAATTAAAGACTGCGTCTCTGGCTCATTCCAGCATTTAACCAGAGGTGTATTTCAACCGGACAGTATACTCTAAAATAGGGGTTTGTTTCATACTATGTGAAACAAAAAGTCTTATGTCCACAGTTGACTTTCACTAACCACTACCATTTACATTTATAAATCCTTTACACATTATTCTTATGTAAGATTATTTTTCTATCCGCTTCAACTTGATCGAGATAAATACTTATAGATATAGGTTCAATACACACTCCTTTGTATGTATTAGAGAAAGCGCAATCGATAGTCAGATGTTAAAAACCGTCCCACTATGGGATTAAACTCCATAACATCGCGAGAAACAACTGTATAGCGACAGGAGTTAAAAAAAAATTCACGAAGTACTGAAGAATGTAAACCAGTATTAAGGAATATCTCGGAAATGGCGAATACAAAAATGTTATTCAAAATAAATCGTGTTTTAAAGAGATCTACATTTTTGTGTTGAACGCGTATATCTTTTTCTTAACGTTTAACAATTATACAAATATACAAACAGTCCTTCTGATTGAAATCTACCTCAGAGTCTGTTCACATAAATGTCGAGGTAAACACTTAATTTGTCATGTAAATATATTAGATATGTAAAATTGGAATCAAATTCATTAATGCCATTTTTGAGAAAATAAAATTATCAAAAAATGTTCTACGTGAAGAGTAGTTTGCGGTGGAGGTAATCCTAAAAATTATATTTTGAAATTAGTGATCTTAAATACCAAATATGACATTTATCCGACATTTCGCTTTTGAGTTATGTTGCCCCCCCCCCTCAAACACACATACACACACACACACACACACACACACACACACACACACACACACACACACACACACACAGACGGAAAGATACATGATCACACGGATATTTCTTCTAAAAATACGTTTCTAAATTCAGGGAGCTCAAAGCATGCATTTGTAGTGAAAGCATTGTATTGGATATTTGAGTGGGATACAAAGCTACGTTTACTTAGCACGTGATATTGAAAGTAAAAAATAACTGACGTATAAATTTGTAAGTAAAGTAATGTGAAGCACGAAAATTGACAGTGCGTACCATTTGAGTGCTTGGGCATGCGAAAGTACTAGAAGTGTACTTAATATCTCCACAAGTGGAAAGACACTTTGCAAAAGCAAGAAAGATGAAAGCTGAATGGAAAGTAAGCCTTGAGCCACAGAAATAAAAAATGCTCTAGTTTAAAACAAAGTAGCGGATATGACAGAAGTAGCTGTAAGTAACATAAAGAAGTTAAACGCCGACTCTTCATTTAAAGCTGGACAGAAAAAAGACACCTTAAATAACTGTATAATTTGATCTCCTTTTAAGCTTCTGGAGAACAAAGGAAGAAGATTAATATAAAAAGAATTACAACAAATGATATCGCTGCTGTTAGAACAAGCGAGAACATAGACTGCTTTCCCAACTGGAGTACCCATTAGAAGCTTTTAGGAAAGGAAGGTACTAACAGTTAAAAAGTTTTTCTGATACTTCGAAGCACAAAAACTGATGCTCTATCCGTTCTCAAGGAGATGGGCATATCTATTAATCAATTATACAATTCTTTTGTGTACAAATACAAATTTGATATACCTAATAACATGTCTCTTTAAGGTACACTGGGGCATGTTTTAGAGAAAAATGGCAGAATTTCGATGTTTACATTCTTTATCACGTACATATTGCAGGTCACCCTAGAAAATCTATATCTAGTTTGCACAACAATTACAGGTTTTTGAGCATTGTTAGAAAAAGGTTTATGCGTGTGTGTGAACAAAGCGCCAATATCAATAGTCGGTAAAATGTCAAATTTCCTATTAAAGTTCAGGCATCTTTCAGATATGGGATACGAAGATTTTCAAGAAAATACCCCACCCCAAAGTACACTTTACATGGAATATTTTTCGAAAACTTTAAAATTTTGAGATCTACAAAAATTTTCCTAACAATTTTGTTTAAAATGCCATATATTTAAGTTATTTTCGTGACAAATTAAATGTTCATCTTGAATTTTTCTGAGACTGTCCTCTGAAAGCTTCTTCATAATGCATGATTTTTGCTTAACTGTTAAATCATAAGACATAGAGAAAATCCTGTTACAAAAATAGACAAGTTTTAAGAAGAAAATTATATTAAATACATCCTTTATGTAGTTAACAATGTCCGAGATATTCCTTGTTATTGGTTGAGTTTTTCAATACCTATAGTTTTCTAAAATGGGAAGGTGTTAGTCAATTTTTTCCAATTCCTCTGGTATTGCAAAGAGAACGGAAATTCTAGTTCATCCCATAGCTAAAAGGTGTTAGGAATTCGGCTATCGCTTATACCTAATATATTCCCTTATTTCCATTGTACCTACAAGACAATATTAAATAAACCTTTCTACAAATTTTTCCCCCGATTGTGGATGGGAAAATAAGGTTTTTAAGAGTAGTTTGGTAAATAACGGGTAAAGAAAATTATGTGAATACAGCACATCAACTTTTTTTAATCTTTATAAGGACTTAACATCCCTTTAAAGACTCAGGTGTGCAGAGATGATAAATTCTATAACACTAACTTTTCCAAGGGTCCACTGAGCTGAATGTTGCCTTTCATTTCGCCCCCGGAGAACCTCACGAAACTCACCGCTCAGAGATTCGATCTCGGATTCTCCAGATTAGATTATACACACGATACCTGGGTCCCATGTAGCTAGACAAAAGAGAGAGGATTGTTTCGTGTGTGTGTGTGTGTGTGTGTGTGTGTGTGTGTGTGTGTGTGTGTGTGTGTGTGTGTGTGTGTGTGTGTGTGTGTGTGTGTGTGTGTGTGTGTGTGTGTGTGTGTGTGTGTGTGTGTGTGTGTGTGTGTGTGTGTGTGTGTGTGTGTGTGTGTGTGTGTGTGTGTGTGTGTGTGTGTGTGTGTGTGTGTGTGTGTGTGTGTGTGTGTGTGTGTGTGTGTGTGTGTGTGTGTGTGTGTGTGTGTGTGTGTGTGTGTGTGTGTGTGTGTGTGTGTGTGTGTGTGTGTGTGTGTGTGTGTGTGTGTGTGTGTGTGTGTGTGTGTGTGTGTGTGTGTGTGTGTGTGTGTGTGTGTGTGTGTGTGTGTGTGTGTGTGTGTGTGTGTGTGTGTGTGTGTGTGTGTGTGTGTGTGTGTGTGTGTGTCTGTGTGTGTGTGTGTGTGTGTGTGTGTGTGTGTGTGTGTGTAATACCTATGCATTTTAGTTTTCTCAAGAGTATCTGTATAGGGGTTCCGTGCTGGCTCTACAAAATACCATTAATAATAATCCCGGGGCACAACAGTCCTTTCCGGGGCAAGGCCTACCACCCGACTGCTGTGTCCCCCACCTCTACCCATCACGTGCGTCATGAGAAGGGTGCAGTACTGGAGATGGAACGTGGCCAGTAACCCAGTAACCCGGTCACTCCCGGGCAGTTACGTGGTCTGCGCAACCAGGAAGCGCAGCATTTCAACCAAGTAGCTCCTAAATTGGCCTCTCAGGGACCTAACGAGGCTGAGTGTACCCCGGAGCAGGTCTCGCAGCGGGAGAAAATCCCCACGCCGGAACTGGGAATCGAACCTGGGTACCCCGCTTAGTAAGCAGTAGTGCTGCCACCGCACTAAGGAAACGACCGAAAGTTCCATTGCCGATGGAAATTTAAAAACAAAGCAGGTTATAAATTGTAGGCTGAAACTAAGCAAACGTGCTTTTCTCAATGTAAACAATGTTTTCTCAATATTTCAGTTGTTTCACTACCTTCATTTTGTGCATTTAAGTTTTGAAAAGTATGTACGTTACAGAAGAGAAACAACTGAAGTGCTCTGAGCATATGCACACAAGAGGAAGAAAATGAAGGTTAAGCAGGCAATAGAGATGAGAATAGAAGGGAAAATAGGCAGACGAAAACCAAGCATTAAATGTAAAAACACAATTGAAAAGAGCACAGAATCGAGGGAAAACAATGGTTGGAATAAGATGATTGGGTATATCTGGAGATATATGGAAGAAATGAATGAGAAGAGGTGAAGCCAACACCTGATAATAAAATTGTTTGAAGCAGAAGGAAATTATGATTAGTTGGACGGTGGTGGTGGTGGCGGTGACCGTGACGGTGGTGGTGGTGATGGTGGTGGTGGTGGCGGCAGCGGAGGTGGTGATGGTGGTGGTAGTGGTGGCGGTAGTGGTGATGGCGGTGGAGGTGGCGGTGGTGGTGGTAGTGGCGGCAGTGGAGGTGGTGATGGTAGCGCTAGTGGTGGCGGTAGTGGTGGTGGCAGTGGTGATGGTGGCGGCGGCGGTAGTGGTGGTGGTAGTGGTGGTGGTGGCGGCGGTGGTGTCGGCGGCGGCTTTGGCGATGGCAGTGGCGGTGGCGGTGGCGGTGGCGGTAGTGGTGGTGGCGGCGGTGGTGGCGGCGGCTTTGGCGATGGCAGTGGCGGTGGCGGTGGCGGTGGCGGTGGCGGTAGTGGTTGTGGTGGCGGCGGTGGTGGCGGTAGTGGCGGCGGTGGTGGCGGCGGCTTTGGCGATGGCAGTGGTGGTGGCGGTGGCGGTAGTGGTGGTGGTGGTTGCGGCGGCTTTGGCGATGGCAGTGGCGATGGCGATGGCAGTGGTGGTGGCGGTGGCGGTGGCGGTAGTGGTGGTGGTGGTGGCGGCGGTGGTGGCGGCGGCGGCTTTGGCGATGGCAGTGGCGGTGGCGGTGGCGGTAGTGGTGGTGGTGGCGGCGGCGGCGGCTTTGGCGATGGCAGTGGCGGTGGTGGTGGCGGTAGTGGTGATGGTGGTGGCAAATTGCAAACAGCTCTAACTTTGGCATTACCAGTCAATATATTGAAATTGCAGATATGCAAGCAGCTTTGAAATGTGTCAGTTCAAAAAGAAAGTTCCAACTTCGCTTTGTTGATCCCAGAGGCAGCCTTAAAACTCGCAAAGTCAAAGACCAGGAAGTAATAAAGTTTGTGCAGAAAGTATGGTTAACTGAATTTCAGACACCATATTCAACAGGGAGAAGTATAAACATTGGGGAAGATTTTCTGTTCAGAGTGAGCCGAGTGGGTCACCAGCACAACCAACCGACAAGAAATGGAGAGCCTGTTCTTGTAAAAAGCAATTCCTGATTTACATCACGAGTCAGACAACAGGAGAGAACAGCGGGGAGCCACAAAAATCATAGGTGGCATGCAGCTATCGGCGGAGCTGTGTAACATTTTTCAAGCCGCTCTGTTGTGGTTAGGAAAAAGTGGAGTGAACACACTATAAAACACTTGGGAAATGTATTAACAGCCTTAGGAAAACATGGAACATTTCGCTTTCTGTGACAAGTGTCGTTAAGTGTCCATTGAGAAATAATGTGCAAACAAACATAGCATGTCCAAGATGTATGGCAATGTTGAACATATTTATTGTCACAAAGGGACCATATCCTAATAATACATCCGGGCTTTGGCTGCAGCACCTTGTCTGACATTTAAGGTTCAACTTGTTCCCTTTATACGTAAGCTAGTCTCCTAAGAATTCACTTTTTTTTTTTTTTTTTTTTAAAGTTTAAGTGTACTTCCAATCTGAGTGCTACACACTTTTCATAGCCAACTTATACCTACAGACTTAAGGACAGATAGGCATTAGTGTATTTGTGCTGCTAATTGAGGACAGGGTAATGGACAACATTACATCAATATTTGGTTTATTTGCTGACTTGTATTTCTACCTATTGGGAGTAATATCTTTTAGGTTGGTTAGTAGCTTAAAAAGGCGTGCCACAGAAAACATGACGTAGAGTGGGCGGAGGTATGCTGTAACGCTGGCAAGAATGCTATAATGGAACTGGGTTCGAGTGCTCTCTGCAGGTCCAATGACCTTACAATATTTAGGCCAGTGGGTCGTGCATTGAGGTGTGATTCAAAAGGGATGGTCTACCTCCCAGGCGCTGTTCATTTCTCGGCACAGTTATGACCATGCAAAAAGCATCAAGTAGTCAACTGTGTGATTGATCTGTGGAAAAACTGTTAGACGGAGAGAAAAAACAACTGATACACGAAGCGAATACATATTAATGTACCATTTATGAAAATAACTGCGCTTATACCCCTAACACTCTATATAGCAACCAGGAAAATGAGAAAACTAAGAGAAATCTCGTGTTGGGCAAAGGAAATGCAAAAACATTTCAACCATCTTGATCACAAATGTAGGTATACGATGTTATTGGCACTCGTCTTATGAATATAATAGAGAGTTGACGCTTTATATGTTTACTTATTTATTTATGTTGCTTATAGCTTGGTCTTATACTTATATTCGTGTAAAACGCGATTATAAAAAGCAGTTTCTTAACTGCTCTACCAAATAATCAGGGATTTCAGATTGTATTTTGAGATTAAAAAACAGGGCTCATGCTTTAAACTATACATGTTTAATGAACATGATGCAGTCTAACAAAAATGAAGAACACATTGAAGCTTCGCTATTAATGGATTTCAATAGCTTCAATAATAACAATAAGAATAACAATAACAATCCCAAGCCCTTGCCGGGGCTAGACCTACCGCTCGATCGCAGCGTCCCCCATCTGCGCCCATCACAGGCGTCATGAGTGGGGTGCAGCACTGGAAGCGAGACGTAGTCAGTGCTCCGGTCCCTCCGGGTCGGTTATGCGGTCTTCGCAACCAAGGAGCGTTACTTTTTCATTCAAGTAGCTCTCCAATTGGCCGCAAAGGGACCTAATGAGGCTGAGTGTAACCCGGAATAGCTTCAATGCTACAGTAAAATCTTCAGGATGATTCTGTTAACATGATACAGAACTATGAAAACCAGAGGGAGCTAGTCCGCATTCCACGTGACAACCGAGTGGTGGATTATCCGCCCTAATCGTGGCATTTCAGTTAAACCAACAAATCCTCTGAAGTAGTGCGTAACTGTGTCACTATTCTGTATTCCCGAGCTTTTAGATAAACAAGGTAATTTTACTTTGTACTCCCTAACACAGACATATGCCGTCAGAAGGATGGCGTTATTTCTAATACTGAAATTTAGATCCTTCACAAAAGGTTAATTATTTCAAAAAATTAAGCATTATTATTATTATTATTATTATTATTATTATTATTATTATTATTATTATTATTATTATTATTATTATTATTATTATTATTATTATTATTATTATTATTATTATTATTATTATTATTATTATTATTATTATTATTATTATTATTATTATTATTAATAATAATTAATATATAATTAATAATATATAATATATATAAATAATAAATAATAAATAATAATATATAATATATAAATATAATTAATAATAATAATAATAATAATAATAATAATAATAATAATAATAATAATAATAATAATAATAATAATAATAATAATAATAATAATAATAATAATAATAATAATAATAGTAATAATAATAATAATGATAATAATAATGAGAATATTGATAATGGTAGTCATAATCATAATGATAATCATAATGATGATGATGATGATAATAATAATTTTAAGTAAACAATAAACATAGAGAGAAAAGGAACCAAGAGGTTGTAGTCTGGCGAGTGGGAATAGCGAAGCCAACGGATTTCATAGCTTGGCTTCTCTTGACAGAGCAAAACGAACATTGGTTGATGGTCTGTCGAAGGGTACAGAATTATGTCGAATTACTTGAAACCAATGGACATAAACTGAACATCTTTAAGATTATTTGTGTCTGCAAACAGTGTTGATTGGTTAGTGAATTACACGAGAACACGTGTATGTTGGTCGGCAATATCTCAATTGAAAAGAATAAAAATATTGATTCTTCATTAAAAGATATTATCTATATTCAAAATATGTGTAATCCTTTCGAAACCACTCACGCAAACCCAGAGCGAGAGAGAGAGAGAGAACCTTCATCGCTTCTATCGACGGCAAAAGGGTGGATTCAGACGAGCTTCTAGACAGTGTTAAGCGGCGGACAACATTGTCGATTCAAATAGTTGACAACGTTTGACCGACAACAGTGTGTGTGATCCTATTTCGGGGTTCACATCGACGTGAATTGAAAATGATACTTCAAACTGTCGCTCCAACATTTGGCAAGATAAATGTTATTTACATCGGAAATATTGAAGTAATTATTTTGCTTCATTTCCTCATGCCATAGTACATATTAAGTCGCAGCGTTATTTTGAACCTATAGGGCGGGGATCGGGGATCACGTATTGCTCGAGATCAATGCTTTTTTACCGTCCTTTGACTCCAATGGTAAACACGTAGGTACATTTGGAGGGAGGAGTTTTCAACTATATATACACCTGGAAGTATAGGTATATGTTGTTTCTGTTTTTCTTTCTTGGTTTTGGCAGCCCGAAGAGTGAGCAGTCTTGGCCAGAATCTGCGCCACTTCTCCCTCCTTCTTTCTTGAATACAGGAACACTTTCCAAGACGTCTTCAAATGGTAATAATAACACAATAATCAACAATCATTGCACTTAACTTCGCGAACTTAACCAGCTGTAGTGCCACTAAACCAAACGGTGGCTAGTGACAATAGCTCAAGCTTTAAATGACCAATGACAAGGATGCGATAGTGGGACTAGTATGTTGCGTATAAAACTACTAATGCCATCTTCAGGTGGCAGAGGAATAGAGGGATTAGTGCTACATTGAAAATTATTTAAGCTATGTAGAAACAGCACATACAGCACTTTATTGTAGGTATTGTGACGCCGGGAGCGGCATAAAACAAAAGACTGCTGAGGCTAAGCTACTTCACACCACATGCCGGGTCGGCGAGAGGGCAAACGCATTCAACGTCGGGCTTCCTTACGTGACTAACAACGACGGAACTGACTACACAAAGGAGGCTTTCTCCAGAACTTTCGAGAGGGATCTGGCCACCTGATCTTCGGCGTGTGTGTAGAAGTCCAGAAAAGTCAGTGTGACGTAAACAGGCAAGGAACAGCAGAGGAGTGAGTTTTATGGTTGCAGATATGAGTCGGTGAGTGTCTCAGTGAGCGCGAGACAGCTGTGCGTGTGTGCCTCGTCGGGAAGAAGACTCTAACGGGCGCTGAGTGATTGAGAGACAGAGAAAGTGAAGAAAGGCACATGAAAGGACTGAGGAAGATTACGGAAGTAAAAGTTGTCTATTGTGATGGCACCAAAAACTGTAGACTGTTAACGACGAGAAGTAAACTGTGTATTTGTTATAAAATTTTAGAAGACAATAAGGTGGTAGAAAATTAGCCGGACTGATTTTTGTCAATTTGTCACAGTATGTTTTACTGTTAAAAAGCTTCACTAAAGAAAAAGTTCCGATAAGCTTTCTCCGTCCCACTGACCGAGAATTTGTAACCCTTTGCCTGTATAAAAACAGCTCCGTTTGACGTTTTACAGCGTTACAATTTGTTTCACACCGCAATTACCGGAATTATGCACTGGCATGATTGTCCAATTCAACTTCACTACGCACTTTCCTGTGAAGCTGCAGAATCCGATGCCTAAGTGTAAACAGATAACCACCAGATGAGATTGAGCGAGCGCTCAATAGCTACAAGATTCAAGGTTTCAAATGAGGTAAACGATTTCCACATAGAACTGCTAGTTTACATGGAAAACCACAAAATAAATAATATCAGTAAATTTACTCCATATTGAACTTTGTCACGAAATTGGTGTTGTTTACAGATATGTAACGACTCAATGTAACTAATTACAACATTTCCATTTTCAGTCAGCGTAAACAGAAGTCTTAAAACACTTGTTCAGCAATTTCAAGTATGTCCAACGTTTGCGAAAGCGGGGAATAAGGATTTACCTCCTCCCACCTTGGGCGGACTTTGCCTCTCTTTAACCCCCAGTACCTGGAGGTGGCGGGTTTCTTATGTGTACGTTTCGCTTGATTTACGAAAGCACTTTCAAATCTTATGCGATAAATGTCTGTTCATTAGTGATTTCTTTGGTATTGCTTACGTTTGAGATGTCTATCAATATTTGACATAGACTTAGAAGCTCCACCAAGTGATCGTCGCGTAACATATTGTGATATAGACGTTTAATATGGTTCAATTTGGAGAAACTCTACTCGCAAATATGTTTATGCAGAGCTATACTCACTCTTATACACACTATTCTTGCAAATGCTTATTTATCTAGTACATTTTAACTGACATAAGCATTTTCAGAAATTACCTTACTGCGAATATTCTTGTTGGGAAACATGGGAATACGGCAGGCTTTAAGCGATAATGTAGTGTTTTAAGAGCTGGTTGCTATACTGTGCCTTTGAAATTCCATTCTCTTTGCAAGGCCAAGGAATAAAAAACAAATAACATATTTGTATTTGAAAAAGTATAAGTATTGATAAATTCAAACAAATAATAAAGAATACCTCGGAAATGGTTCACTCAAAAGAAAAACGTATTTGACATAAATTGTGTATTTTAACAAAATCCACATTATTTTATTTAGTAAGCTTTTGTTTCTGTTACTGTTTACCATTTATGCAAAAATCATCCAGAATGAAGAAGTCTTCTGAAAACATTCCCAGAAAATTCAAGGTATGACTTAGATATTTCCATGGAATTGCCTGTTTGTGTCCGGCACTGGATACTGACTGACTCTCCCTCCAACTGAGCAGTGAGTTATTGCGTAAGGTTCTCCGAAGAGAGCAGGTTTGACATCCCAGGTACTTTTAAAAATAGGATTTTGTATTCAAACTCCAGCTCCGTGCTCAAATCGAAGGATTCTACAACGAATTTGTTTGAAAGCCCTATGTTTTCTATTCTGACAATATTCTGTGAACTCATAAAAATAACAAACGCTGTGAAATGAACATTCTGAGGAGATTTCCACGAGCGCAGGCAGTTAAACTGGTTGTTAAAGATCTATCTGCTTTTAGGGCAGGGGTCCTAAAATCCACTTGGGTAAACTAATTTCAAACCCAAAAGTCAAAACATTACATTTTTGACCGAAAATACTTTTCAATTCGTTATGCCCTTTACAACCTAGGCTACGGTGATACTTCTTCCAGAGTGAGAATGACGAAACTGGAATCACAACGGAGAGAAAAGTCCAGATGGGGAATGAGCTTTCAGAAATCAGTAGATATATATCTTCTGGTAGAAGCAATAAACATTCTCACACTTCTTCCCACTAGGAACACAATACTGATTCACAATCGACCGAGCATTTGTCTGGCAGAAGTTCTCAGATGAATCCTCGGAACATAATGGAAAGAGGAATGACGAAGCGGAATTATATTGTTAGACCAGACTGTTCTGAATTCAAGTAGTGGGCAACTTGTAAATCAACAAAGTCTACTTTGAATAAAAAAGCAAGAGATGAAGGGGTGGAGTAGCGAGTTGATCCAAGTAAACCCAACGCTCTATTTCATTTTATCTTAATAAAAGGAAACGGACAGAAAAAGCTGCAATCTTGTTGCTGGCACATCAGATGACACTTGGAGCTGCTGCCTTATCACACTCGGGGTTTATTACAAGTTTAGAGGGACTATATACTCTCAAGGAGGCAATTCGAGGCTTTTCTCAATAACAGAGCATACACTTGAAATAAAAACACTTAGCATAGATCTATATGGGCAACTGGCTATACAGGATGGTAGGGAAGTCATTACATTCCTTCTAATATGTGCTTCATAGAAGCATTACAAACAAAAAGGTATAATGACCTTTTGTTCTTTCTTTTGTTCAGCCGATTTCGAAAAAATAAATGGTTTTTGATCCAACTTGGATGCGTAATTCTACAGGAATGTACGCAGATAACAGTTTGTTACTCGTAAGAGGCGTAGAATATTTCTGACATAGCTTCGGTAGTACTTACGGGACATCACATAGGGTTCCGAAATAATTAATCACTTAAAAGATGTGAAGGAATATTCCAAACAGCTATTTCACACGCACAGTAAGTCGACAACGTTGCGTTGATGTTGGTCAAGGAATTGAGCTGGTTTGTGGATGTAAAAAAAGAAATTATTTTAATTTTTTCGGGCACTTTCGCTTTCGCTTTAATGTTTTGGGAGCTAACGCTTGTGATTGGCCTACACTCGCGCAGTAAACACAGGAAAAAGCAGGGTATTTGTGTTCTCAAGATGCACCGTTACGAGGTTTGTTTATGTACTGAGCTAGGGAAAGCGACACAATCTGCAGTGTTGCCAGCTTGTTTTCTACAGAACTAAAACACCTGCGTAGGAAATGGTCAGAGACAAAAACGTAAGATAAAAAAATGCGTTGTAAATAGTCATATCTACCACTGGTTTAAATTAATGCAATGACTTCCCTTCCACCCATTATGGTATAAACATGTTAATTAGATGTTATAAAAAGCGTTTACGCTAATTCTCTATGGTCGAGTTCCAACAATTTTAGCACCTATCAACACCATATTTGGTAGATGAGGAGAACTATATGACTTGTACAGTTGAGTGAGGATGGTAAGCATCACAATTTTATAATCCATTCCCTTAGATTGTAATTTTACTTTTTTTTTTTTTTTTTTTTTTTAACTTTCTCGACTAGGAAGTACAGAAGTATTGTATTCCACCCAAACATTCCATGTTGAGAATTCACCGGAAATATATGTTTTGTGGCCCGCTGAATCCAAAAAAGTGCACTTTTAAAAACAGGTCTGTGTGTGTGTCTGCCTGTCTGTGTGTCTGTCGGTCTGTGGACAGCATAACTCAAAAACGAAAAGTGGGTTAAAAACCAAAGTTGGTATTTAAGTTTAATGTATTTCAAGGATACGACACGAAGATTTTTAAGAAAATTCTTCCACCCTAAACTACCCTTTACATGGAAAATGTTTCGGAAATGTTTATGTTCTTAAAAATGGATCTAACAAATTTGAATAAAATGACATATGTTTAAGATATTTTTATGACAAATGAAATTATATTTTTAATTTTCTGACTGTAGCCCATGTAGTCCTGTTTACTCTTAATGACTTTTGAATAACTCGTAAACCGTAAGAGATAGACAAAATCTTACTATACGAAAAATGTAAATCTTGCTAAAAACACACAGTTTACGTCCAAATAAATGTTTTTGTAGCGTGAACCATTTCGTAGATATTCCTTGTTATTTGTGTGAGTGTTTAAAAACAAACTTTCGTCAAATGGAACATCGTATTCACTTTTTTATATGTTAAGCGTGCGGTTTCTTTCTTATTATCATCTGTGTACATGTCTAGATAAGAAGTTGATGAAACATGAACCTAACAAACAGCTAACTAAAATAAGACATTTTTCTCTCATACGTATAAGCAAACAAGAAGTTTTGTATAACAAGGTGGAGAAGGGTGGTGAACCCTTTGTCACAGTCTCTTCCCATATGCCACGACGTATTATTTATTGTACTTGAATATGCCAAAGCATCTCATTAAAATAAATGTTTTGCTCCATCGTAAATACAGGAAGTACGTGCATCTCTTCTTTTCATGTCTGTCATTCATAAAGTTCAAGAGAAGGTATCTAGAGCGGTAACTAAAAATATAGATTCATTCATTCCATTCCCTCTTACAGCCTCAATGAAAAGAATTGTGTCGGTTAAAGGTGAGGAGGAATCTTTATATACAGCAGGTCTTTTGATTGAGTTCTGAACCACGTAATTGGATGCAGATTTTTCCACTCCAACACTTCCAGGGTACAAACATCTGAAGAAAAAGAACAATTCAAATTTTATTGGCATCTTTCTTACTTCCTTCCATTTTTCGAAATATAAAAGGAACGAAAGCGGAAGGAAAATCTTGAAAATGTTTTGTCTGCACAGGAATAATACAGACAGCGAAGAGACCTTCACATCCTTAATTATGAAGTTTCTTGTGGGTGTTACTTCTGTGAAGCCCTTAAATGAGCAGGTGTCCATATTCAGAACACCCACCTGACAGTTTCTTCCAGACGTCAGTCAAGTTTTGATCACGTGGCGCCATACTACGGCAAAGTTGTATTCAAACAGATCCAATTAATTCCAAAGTTTTTAAGCACACGTTCCTACTAATTCTAAAAAGGTACTTCATATTTAGGTAATAACGCAGCGAGTTCCCTTCTCGAAACCCATCAGGAACATTTGCTTAGCATTTTTTAACATTCGTTATTTAAAACCTCCAATTGTTCTCTGGTCATTTAAATAAATCCTACATTACTGATATGTCGTTTCACTTCCTTTATCAGCGTACAATCCACACTTTTCAAGCATACCTACAGGATTGAGGTTTTTATGGTTATCTTATGTGTTAGGGTGTTTTATAAATTTATAAGATTTCCCAATGTTTTATTTATATTCAATATTCGCTTTTATGTTTCTTTGATTGTATAATACATCTCAAGGGACATTTCCGGGCACGTATCGATGAATCTGGGATATTCTTAATGTCTCAATTCATGGAAATGTATTGCCCTTCAGTCAAGTTACTGATAACAAAACTACTTTAACCCATATAAAGCTTCGAAGGTAGATTATAATTTAAATACCCTCTTTGAAAGTCAATGAAAATCTCCAACATAAGCGAACAAAAACCGCTGTACAGTTCGAATTAAGGGCCCTTAATCACGTTAACATTTCAGCCATTATCTTTGTATATGCAGCTATATTCTTCTCCTTATGGTAATAAAAACAAAACTGCCATATTATTTCAGTTCAGTCAGTTACGTATAAATTCCATGGGGGCATCCGATCCCCCCGATCTGAGGTACCTTCATCTTAAATACCTTAGTTTTGTACCAAATAGAACCAAATTTTAAAAAGGTATCAACAAACGTTCTAATCCAAGAAATTAAATCTCAGCTGCCTATGTCCTGTAACGCATGGCTTGTGGTTTGATGCTTGCATGCAAACTGACAATGACACTGAAAGGTGATTTAATATTAATAACAATAACAATAACAATACTAATAATAATAATTAATAATAATATAAATGAATAATAATTGGAATTACTTCTAATAAATTAGAATATTTTACACAGTTAAAAATGTGTATATACCTTATTTTTATCTTTTCAGAATATTAGAAAAAATTTTTTTTAAGATTTTGATATTTTCTTTTAGTGATTTTCAAATTATTTGAAAATGCATTCCAACTATTAAAATGTGACGTTTTTCTAATTTTGTACAAATTTTTAAGCTAACTGAACCAAAATTGGTACACTGGGAAGAATTTTAGTGTTGAAAAACTTAGTATTGAGGAAAAGTTAATTCTATAAAATGCATTCAAGCTGACAGATCTGTTTCAAAAGATCCCATACATATCTCTTTTCTTGACCTTATTCTCTCCTGTTCAGCAATTTTCGAAAGTTTCCTACCCATTTTTTGGAAATTTTTCCCCTCTTATTTGTTACCACACTTTCTGGTTTTCTTCTTTTGTGCTGATCACCTCTTACAAATTTTTCTAACAGAAATGTGCTTTTTCAGTTTCTGGCAGGCAAGTACACCCATATTAAATTCACACACAGTATTTCCAACTGCTACATCTACATTTGCTTTGAAAAGAAGCACTTGTTTGGGACATTTGTGCCGAATAAGAGAGTGTAAAGTCTCATTTGAGCTCTGTATCTGACCCTTGCACACTTTTTCAAGAGTTCATAATTTGCTAATCTCTGATGCAGGGGCACTAGCTTCAGAACTACTTCTGGTGTAACCTGACATTCATTTTTTCATCACTCTGTAACGTATCACGTTTGTTTTAGCTTTATTATAAAAACACCATGAATCGACAGCGGCTGGATGTCTCATATGTTCTGTTTTCATTTGTGGGCAAGCAGTATGGTAGATTCATATAAGTCTGTTGTTCCATCTTGTTTACATCAGAAATATTTGCTGTATTTGCATTTCTGTAGTAACACGTTAAAGCATTTAATGTGCTTTTTTCTGGGTTGCTGCTCCAAGCTTTATCCCTTTAGCTTGCTATTCTTTGATTAAATTTCTAAGACCTGTGCCCATCCATTAGGACATGTGATTCACGCACTCATCTTTCTCAAAAAGTGTTACAAAAGTCAACCAGATGGGACAAGACACAAGGAGTAAAAGGTAAAAGGCATAAAACTTTTAATATTCCCGCATATTTGCTACATAGGGACGTGGCCTATTAAAGAGAGATGTGCATGCTAATTAAAAGTCTCTCAATTACTTTTAAAGATGGCTCCACAGCTAAAGTAACCATATGTGTGTGTGCTTCATACAATGGGGCAACTGATAATGCAAAAACCTAAGTTTTGGTTTTTAGACCATTTTGGTCTAAAATTTCAGTAAAATGATGTCTTTATGATCTTAACATTCGTTGACATTACCTAAAAGAACAAGAGATGAACTAAAATTACCTTCATTGGTTGATGTCCCTCCACATTTTACTAATACTTTATCACTGAATGCTGACTTACAATTCTTCACCAACAGTTTTTAAGACTTCAAAATTGAAGGACTGTCAATCATCAATACGGATTTGCAAATTGAGAAGGTTCTTGCAACGGCAACAAAAGCTATAAGGGTATACTTAATGTACCCAATGCTGCCTGTTTCCAGCTCTCCTTCATCGAGGGAATATTTCTTACCTGACAGCCCGCCAGCAATCTTGCGCATTGCGTCACATTCATTGTTATTGTTCAACGCATCATGCATTTTATCACAAACAAGCTTACCCACTTTACCTTCTACATGACTTAGATTACTTGCAAGCACTTTCAACAATTCCATTTTATTTTCAAATTTGCTGAAACACTTGTTTTTTACTGCCGGCGTGATGAAATACAAATATTTCATAAAACACCAGCTTCTGCTGTGTGAAGCCTACACAGTAACAGTAGACGTGGTGCGACCCTCAAAAGTAGAACGTAGTTTCATCGCTTATCCTCAGAGGACAGACAAACCATTTAGTTGGACGTATTAATTTATGGTTGACGAGACCAGATGTTGTTCAAAATGTAAATATGGGAGCCGCATTTCAGCAGATTGCCAAGAAGTTTTAAATTTTGAAGCTCAGAAAACTGATTTTATTGATATAAGATAATGCAGCCAAACTATTTGTAACGATTTTAATGCAAACCCACGGCTGTATTTCCGGCTTGGGCTCTACAACCATGGTCAGGCGTCTTATCTCTTCCAGCTGTCTTATTTGTGCTGCCATCTGTCGTCGCTTTAGCAAACCATTACAAATATAAGAGAGTCGGTAATATGAGCAGCTCTTGTGCCATTTTCCGGGTAGACAGTTAACTGTTACGTTTCATGTTAAGGTACAAAGGTTGCCTCGATTTCTGCGATCTGAAACTGAAATTGTGGATGCAATTAATGAAGCACTGCAAAAGAATTCCACTAGAGAGCTTTTTGAGCTTTCAGACCAGGAATGAGTTTCCTTCACTTATCTGTAATGCTTCGACAAATGTATTTGTCTTATATCGTGAAATATCGCAAATTTTATGCAAAGGGCGGCTGAGAAATTTGCTGAAAAATGACGTATGTTAGCCCAAGGAAACACAACCTCCTCAAGTAATTATAACAATAGGCTTATTGGAAGACACTTTCCAGAAAAAATACCTGCCACTGATAAATCACACCCCACTAGAGTGTGTAAGATTTGTTCTGACAGATCAAAAAAATTGTGAAGTAGAAAGCTTCCAGAAAAGAAGCTGGTGATGTCCAGACCACAAAATTCCCCTTTGCATATCAGAATGCTTCAGAGTGTACCATCCAAAGCTGGAAATGTGTAAATATGATTTAAGCTGCAATATGCAGATTTTTTAAATCACAATTTGATACCTCTTGTAAATTGAAAATGAAACATTAATACTCAAGTTATGACTGTGTTCTTATTTCTTGGGTAATCTTTAGAGACCATACTTTCATAATATACTAAGATGGCTTAGCCTTATTCATTGGTGTACTGCAAATGACTATTCTTAATAGGTGAAAAAACTCCAACTTTTGGGGCCCTTCAACTGCAGAAATGCCTGTTAAAAGTGAATTGAAAACTCTTAACACCTGTAAAACACCCTGATAAATGCCTAAAAATGCAGAAAATGTTCCTTAAAAGCGGTTTCAATTCAATCAAAATGTTATAAGCTACATATGTTTTCAAAATAGCATCGCCCTATTACCATCAGAAACAAGATGCACAGTCATAGATATCCGAGGCCTAGTGGCATGAAGAGATCGCAGTTTACCGTATCATTCCATAATTTTAAATTTGAGCTTAGTATAAAACAAATAAATTGTTGTGCAAGCCTTTCTTAGTTTTAATTATTTTCAAAGAAAGAAGGTTTTCAATAGTGAGTTATGGAAAATAATGACTTCGAAATGTTTAATATATTTTAACAAAGTTCTGAAAAAATGAAGCTAATAAGTTATAGTCTGTGATCCAAGTTGCACTTTGAATAGTGAAATAAATGGAACCGAGAAACAGTTTCACGTTTAACATGGTGTTTTCTCTAAATATTGCAAAAACATTTGTGATGAAATTCTTGGTGTTAAAAAAACTTACTTGGCAGCATGAGAGTACAGGTTACAAGTAACAAATATTTATTTCTTCTTTTACCAAACTTTAAACGTAGATTAGCTTAAGGTGTACAGTTGCATTACAATTATATAAGTCGCAGTAGCTGCGTGAAATACAATTACTATGAAACCAGTCAATCGCACTATTCCCTTTAGACACTGACGCTCTTTGCAATGTGGGTACCTGGTGGAAAGTTCCATCTGCTACCGTGGAGAATTTGAGAAATAATAGAATGAGCGCCGAATTAAGAAGATGGAGTGTGAATTACACAGAGAAGCCATGTCTGTGAATAGAGTACTGGAAGATTTACTGTCCGGGTATATTAAAGCAAATTTATTATTCCTTGGTTTCACAATTAAAACTAGAAACCAAAAATATATAGCTGTCATCGTTTTATTCATGAAGTCCGGAAAGTATTTCAGAAGCGTTTTGAACACCGCAGGGGAGCCGGCAAAGCTAAAATCCAAACAGTTTTGTCAAAACATACTGGTTTTTATGAAAAAAAAAAAAAAAAAAAAAAAAAAAAAAAAAAACAGGTAGTTGGTGTTACTCATTAAAAATGAAGAAGATAAGATAACCTTCATTGAAATTATGTAGTGTTTATGTACATATAAGTACAAGTGCAGCGACTAATATATTTACCAGTAAAACTAGCAGCTCAGCTCGCACGGTAGCGTTATGAGCGGAGATCCTTATGGCTATCTCCTCACCCTAATCTTTCTATTATTCTCACTCTCTCCCTTTTTCTCTATCTCGCATATTGATACCGGAATTATTGACGGGTAAGGTTAGTAAATTTACAACAAAAAATAGAGAGAAATAGATAGATAAATAACTGCATCAGCCGCTCTCAAAGAGCCGCTCACGGTTAAGTTACCTCACACCACGACGTTGCCAGGTCACGTGCGGCCGATAAACAATTCTGTAATTTTTCTTCCGAATGAAGTGGACTTCATAGGCTATTCCGAACAAAATTCTGGCAAAACCCTTTAGGAGTCATTACTGATAAAATAAAACATATGGAACAGTAAAGGGTAGATTAGAGAGCTAACGATTTTCCTGAAAATATTCGTTTCTCATCTTCCAAATATACTGAAATTCAATACCAACTTTGGTATTTACCCGAATATTCATTTTTGACCTATGCTGATCACAGTCCTGGTCTTTCGGAAATTCTAAGCCACAAAGTTATTTGAAAGAAATGTGTTCTAAAGTATTATGCGTTTTATTTTATTTTTAGTTATTTATTTTTATCATCATCACTATCACCATCACCACCATCATGGGCATCGCGAAACGGGGGCAAGGGGGGGCCGCGGCCCCCTCTTGGAAGTTGGTGAACTTAATGTGCAGCCAGTTACTGACTATTAAACTATTATTTTAATTTTGATGTAAAGAACAATTTTTATTTAGCACAAATTAATACGGTTATCTGCAACAAATATTATAAATTTTGACAATAAAATAATGATTTAATATTATATGATTGCAAATTTCCAACATGTGGCCCCCCCTGGAAAAGTCTGCCGACACTCATGACCACCATCATCATCAGTATCAGTACCTTAGTATTGGTATTGGTATTGGTATTGGTGGTGGTGTAGGAGCAGGAGGAGCAGGAGGAGGAGGAGGAGCAGCAGCAGCAGCAGCAGCAGCAGCAGCAGCAGCAGCAGCAGCAGCAGCAGCAGCAGCAGCAGCAGCAGCAGCAGCAGCAGCAGCAGCAGCAGCAGCAGCAGCAGCAGCAGCAGCAGCAGCAGCAGCAGCAGCAGCAGCAGCAGCAGCAGCAGCAGCAGCAGCAGCAGCAGCAGCAGCAGCAGCAGCAGCAGCAGCAGCAGCAGCAGCAGCAGCAGCAGCAGCAGCAGCAGCAGCAGCAGCAGCAGCAGCAGCAGCAGCAGCAGCAGCAGCAGCAGCAGCAGCAGCAGCAGCAGCAGCAGCAGCAGCAGCAGCAGCAGCAGCAGCAGCAGCAGCAGCAGCAGCAGCAGCAGCAGCAGCAGCAGCAGCAGCAGCAGCAGCAGCAGCAGCAGCAGCAGCAGCAGCAGCAGCAGCAGCAGCAGCAGCAGCAGCAGCAGCAGCAGCAGCAGCAGCAGCAGCAGCAGCAGCAGCAGCAGCAGCAGCAGCAGCAGCAGCAGCAGCAGCAGCAGCAGCAGCAGCAGCAGCAGCAGCAGCAGCAGCAGCAGCAGCAGCAGCAGCAGCAGCAGCAGCAGCAGCAGCAGCAGCAGCAGCAGCAGCAGCAGCAGCAGCAGCAGCAGCAGCAGCAGCAGCAGCAGCAGCAGCAGCAGCAGCAGCAGCAGCAGCAGCAGCAGCAGCAGCAGCAGCAGCAGCAGCAGCAGCAGCAGCAGCAGCAGCAGCAGCAGCAGCAGCAGCAGCAGCAGCAGCAGCAGCAGCAGCAGCAGCAGCAGCAGCAGCAGCAGCAGCAGCAGCAGCAGCAGCAGCAGCAGCAGCAGCAGCAGCAGCAGCAGCAGCAGCAGCAGCAGCAGCAGCAGCAGCAGCAGCAGCAGCAGCAGCAGCAGCAGCAGCAGCAGCAGCAGCAGCAGCAGCAGCAGCAGCAGCAGCAGCAGCAGCAGCAGCAGCAGCAGCAGCAGCAGCAGCAGCAGCAGCAGCAGCAGCAGCAGCAGCAGCAGCAGCAGCAGCAGCAGCAGCAGCAGCAGCAGCAGCAGCAGCAGCAGCAGCAGCAGCAGCAGCAGCAGCAGCAGCAGCAGCAGCAGCAGCAGCAGCAGCAGCAGCAGCAGCAGCAGCAGCAGCAGCAGCAGCAGCAGCAGCAGCAGCAGCAGCAGCAGCAGCAGCAGCAGCAGCAGCAGCAGCAGCAGCAGCAGCAGCAGCAGCAGCAGCAGCAGCAGCAGCAGCAGCAGCAGCAGCAGCAGCAGCAGCAGCAGCAGCAGCAGCAGCAGCAGCAGCAGCAGCAGCAGCAGCAGCAGCAGCAGCAGCAGCAGCAGCAGCAGCAGCAGCAGCAGCAGCAGCAGCAGCAGCAGCAGCAGCAGCAGCAGCAGCAGCAGCAGCAGCAGCAGCAGCAGCAGCAGCAGCAGCAGCAGCAGCAGCAGCAGTAGCAGTAGCAGCAGCAGTAGCAGCAGTAGCAGCAGTAGCAGCAGCAGTAGCAGTAGCAGTAGCAGTAGCAGTAGCAGGTATCATTATTAGTAGGTATCATTATTAGTAGGTATCATTATCATTATCATTATCATTATCATTATCATTATCATTATCATTATCATTATCATTATCTTATTTATTTATTTATTTATTTATTTACTTATTTACTTATTTACTTATTTACTTATTTACTTATTTATTTATTTACTTATTTATTTACTTATTTATTTTTGTGAGTTTTCATCTATCTTTACTAATGGTTTATCGTTATACATTATAAAATAACCACATAAGCGAAGCGAACTTCAGAGACTCTTTTAAGAATAATCTAGATATAAATTATTAATATTAATAATATTAATATTAGTTCAAAATAAATATAGCCACTTTTAAGGAACGAAATATTTAAAGGGTAGTATGTGGTAGAGAAAGTAATGGCTTTAAATTCCACTCTTTGCATGACCATGAGAAAAGAAAAAGTGGCCAATTAAATTCACTTGACCTTTTCTACCCACTCTTCAGCAAACTAAGATACAAAAACTATCCACTTAATTTAATCTTAATCATGATAGCATATGCGGAAATGGTTTTATTACTTTCGTTGAGGTACAGGGGGAATATAGTAGCCAAATCCCTCACTGTGTCATGTCTTTGAAATTCCATGCTCTTTGTATAACCAAGAGAAAAAATGAATAGCGACTTACCACTCGAAAAAGATTAGCAACTTTTGAAAATTCAACGCAATGACAGAGAATATCTCCGAAAGTTGTTAACGCCGTAGTATATTTTATTTGACATAGATTGTGTACCTTAAGGAGATCTATAGCTTTTGTGTCGTGAGACTTCTGTATCTCTTACGGCTTACTACGTTTACAAAAGTCACTCACAACGAAAAGGATATCACAGGCTATTCCCAAAAAATTCAAGATGTATGTATTATTTGTCATAAAGGTATCTTTAATATGTCATCAAAATCGTTAGCAACATTATTGAGAGCCTAAGCAGTAACTAACTATTTCTATATACAGGATGGTTTGGATTAGGGAGATTTTCTTCCGAAGAAGCACACGCACGCACGCAGACGCACACGCACAAAATTACTCATAATTTTTTTAAAATGCCTTTTCTTTATTCGGGAGCCCCAAAATTTCTGTTTCCAGTGAAATTTCAACATGGTATTTTTTTTTAATACAATATTTCATCATTTGACATATGAAAATGTAATAGCTATTTTGTTCACATACTTAGAAATGTTAAATTTTACTAATTCTTCATGTCACTAATAAAGATTTTTGTTATCATAAATGTTGAAATATTGAAAGACACGGGAAAACTAAATTGTTTAATAAATAGTTGTTACTGTTTTTCTAAAGTGCACGCAATTAAAACTATTTCCCGTGTTGGAAATCAGCTTATCTGTGCTAAATTTTAGCTGAAGGGGGTACTCATTGTTGTTCCAGTTCAGGCGATGACATCCCATTGCATTTTTCAAGTACTATAATTAAAGTCTCTAAATTGGAGGTGATATAACTTGTTTGGTTTAAGGGCGCTCAACTTCGAGGTCATCAGTGATGATATAACTCATGACCATTTTCAGCATGAAGTATTGTATTCAACAAATTCCGAAACAGTTGTTAATTGAAGCGCAACCTACGCATGCAAATAAACTGACATAATGGTAAAGTGATGTGTGACACTTTTGACGCCGTCTCCTATCTGCTCCCTGATGAATCTGCTGCCAGCTGCTCCAATGCTGAATTATGGGACTTTTTCCCTCAGTTATGCATTGGCTCATAATTTTAGAAGGCTAACAATGAGCTCTTTGAAGATGTTTACTACTGCTTGAGTTTGAAGAATTAAATTATTTTTTGAATCCTATCAGTCGAAATTGCCACTATTGAATTAAACCTGCGAGCATCTCATATATTTAAACTGTAAACTTTGGGTATGACTATTTCAGTAATACTAATTCCAACCGTAAGCTGCTATAGAAATACTAAGCATGGTGGTGATGGCTAAATTTCTATAACCCCTGCACGGTCTTTAAGCACTGCGACTGATGATAATTGGCTGCAGTAAACGCTTCTGCAAAATTGTAAAACACGAAGGGAAAACACGCGGAATTTAGAAATACGTGCTCATTTCTTAACTTAAGTCCTGCTTCCTAAGCATCACTCGCCACCAACATTCCTACTTAAGTGGACCAATCCTAAGCCAAATCTAATTCGCATCTGAGACGTCACTGTTACACCATGACTCGTTAAATAATGATTCCAAGAAGTCGTTTACCTTTCAAATTTTCAGAAATTCGCCAGGTACCTTAATAACACCTGTGGTAGCTGAACATAACTGAGTCAGGAACTCCTTGAACTAATGTTTTTCTGGGCTGCGCTGCCCTCGCCATGGAATTCGCTGATGATCTAAATCCTCTAACAAACTTTCACATTGCCTAGCTAACTCAGGCTTATTACATTATGCATTGATTTGAACATACAGAAAATACCTACTGCAGTTATTTATCTATCTCCCTGTCATTTCCTTATAGAATTATCTGTCAATAATTCCGGTATCAGACAGAGCTAATGGTAACCCAATACATAATGTGTACTAAGGTGTACAAAATTGACAGTTACCGTGAAAATGTTATGGTTTTGTTATACATGGATAGAAAAAGATTGCTGTGTTAAGCTGCGGTTTTCGCGGCAGTAAAGAACTGGTGGTTTGGTGCGCACGTGGACCAGAAGCTGTGAAACAGCCTTGCACTCCCCTCTTAAGCTGAGGACAGAAAAAAAAAAGCAACAGAAAAAAACTTCTTGAGTCAACAGAATTCGCACATAGGCCTTTGTTTTACCCAACGCCTTATGCAATGTCCCACGAGGGAGTTTTAATTTAAATATAGGATAATTCTTGAAGGTAAAGTAGAACCATCATTTTAGGAAAAGAAAGGAATGCTTACCCCAGCTATATGATGACAAAGAAAAGCAGAGTGTCTTCATTTAACATATATTGTACTTCAAACAATTGCAAGGCGCTTTAGAGATCAGCTTCTCTTTGAATACTGCATATAAAGTAATTTCAGTATCTGTTACACTAAGTAGATATATCTTTTTCATATGTTTATGTACGCCTGTCTGGTCTAAATGAATTAATAAAACATTTCTCAAGAAGTTTATATCGATTAGTTATTTTAAGGCACACAGAAGCCTTTGGGGAGACCAACACGCTCATTCCAGAGGAAAATCGATTGATTGTTTGTTATTCACCACTTATCAATAGTATCACCTATACTATAGTGAATAATATTTACAGTAGTATGGATCTAACAATCATTTCCCCTGATTTGTTCATTTAGCTGCTGATTTTACATAACCTTATTTGATAACCTGTTCCACTGCAAATGGAAAACAAATTTAGAAAGTTCTTAAACACCTTACTGAAATTTGGACAAAGCTGACTAGATAACACGAAAATTCATAATAAATAAAAATATAAAATTGCTTCCACTGCAAACTCACTGGATAAACCCACAAATATGTGATATAACTGAGAGATCATGAAATTCTACTGAGTGCATTATTCCTAAACTGAAAAATCTATAGAGTTAAAGAAAAGTACCGTGGTAAAGCGAAGTGTGTAAAACTGCAATTAATAACTAAAATAAATCCCATTACACCTATAGAAGAAATCCTTAATGTGAGAATAAAATTGTACCTTTAAAATATCTATCCAAAGCAAAATAAATATATCAATAAACAAGCAAATAAATTTAAACCAGATCTCGGTATTTAGAACACATCTTGTGTGTTACGCTTTTGTCTCTGACCATTTTCTGCGGAGATATTTTAGTTTTGTCGAAAACAAGCTGGCAACACTGCAGATTGTGTGGGTGTCACTTTCACTAAGTCAGTGCATAAGCAAACACCGCAGAGTGGTGTCTCGTGAACGTAAACAAATATCATGCCGTGTCCTTCCATGTTTACTGCGCGGATGTAAGTCAATCAATCGTTATCACCCAACCTGCAAACGACCGACCTGTCGATATCCAGAAGCCGGTTCAATTCCCTGACCAACCTCAACGCAAAGTTGTTGAGTTACTTCACGTCTGAAAAAGCAGCGCGGAATATTCCTTCAATTCTTTTAAGTGATTAATTATTTCGAAACTCTGTGTGATTTCCCATAATTACTACCGAAGCTATGTCAGAAATAAGTTATTCTATGCGTCTTACAAGTAAAAAATTATTATCTTTGCACATTCTTATGGAGTTACGCATTTAATTTGGAACAAAAACTATTTATTTTTTCGAAATCGGCTGATCAAAGAACAAAATGCCGTTAGACATTTTTGTTTGTAATGCTTCTATGAAACACATATTAGAAGGAATATAATAAATTCCTTTCCACCCCGTATATATTTTTTTCAGCAAGAACCCTTGTCATTCGGCGTTATAAAACATTAGAAGAATAAATCTCGTTCATCCTGCATCTAAATTCTGATTTTGAAACATAGTGTTACAAAGCCACCCTGAAACGGTAATTGCCAATTAGTAAGGGTGATGCTAGGGAAACTTTACCCAAAGATGAAGCTTTTTCCCCTTCAAAACGCCATCTTATTCTTCGCGGATATAAGGATGCTCTCCCCTAACGTGATTATTGCATTACTGCTAACCGTCAGTTTCGTGGCTGGATATCCAAGAATTTTGTAAGCAGATTACTTTCATTCTAACTACTGAATAACTTACATTTATGAACCATCGTGGGTCTTCCTTAATGAAAATTCTCTGTTCAGTAACAAATAATTCATGCAAATATGAATTGGAAAACAAAGCACCATCACAACTAAGTTCTCGTCGTATACTATAAAGTTTTGGATCAAAAGTCAAGGGTTTTAAAAATGTTTTTTCTGTTGTAAATACTGCAGCGGCACATTCTCTTGCGATGGGAATTCTACAAGACTAACCTCCAGAGCAGTCAATCAGCTGGTCAATGGTTCAGTTCTGAGCACGGTATTCGCACCTGATGGCTGGGGGATGCGCGATGCTGGCCACATTACCTCCCTTGTTAGTTTGTTTGTTCTTGTCTTCTATCGCTATCAAACTCTTCGCCAAGCCACTTACTTCCATCTCTGTTAGCTTCCATTGCTTAAACCTCTTGTGCCCTTCTATTACCTGTTATTTAAAATATGTCTATGCTTCACCTTTTATAAAAGAGGAGTTAGTTATTTTTTGTGACTCTTGATTCCTAGAGAGTGTATTCTGTATTTAGTATGTGTTAATTAACCCACACATGCAGAAGAGATTGGTGAATACAATATCTAAACGGAGGAATTTACAAAAAAATTCAGAACAGTACCAAAAGCAAACTATATAATTAATTAAGGATACCCATCTGTGAAATTTTGAAAATCTACAGTTTTCATTGGATTGATTTGAAATTTTAACACAACAATCACTGTATAGTGAGGAGCAACTGTGTTAAATTTCATATATTTAGTGAGATTAGTTGCTAACATATTAATATTTTATTATATTTTTTAAAATATTTGTATAAATGGTTCCCCATGATGCAATTTTGATTTGGAAAGCTTAATAATGTTCAGTTATGTCCTGTAATAGAATGTTAGCAAATTGACGAGATAATTTTTTAATCTTGTTATTTGTTTGGATAAAAATAAATTTTAAAGTTTAAATTCATAATTTCTTTCGTTTAAATTTCGAAATGTAAACTTTAATATTTAATTACTCAGCAGTTATTCACGTTATGAAAAAATTATCTCATAATTTCTTTTTAATGTTATTTCTAAGCAGATACACCAAATTTCATGCATAAAAACTGAAAATTGCATCGTGTGGAGCATTTTAAAGAGCAAATAGTGTTAAAAATAAAAACATGGAAAAACTAAGTTTGAAGTCATAGCAAGGATAATGGAACTGTATGGATTTAGGCGGCCACGTGACATAGTTAAAAAGGCCGTAAGGCTATAAAAAACATATAAAAATAAAGCAGAAGATTTAAACTATTTGATAAAACAAAAATCCATTTGTGACAATTTTTTAAATTTTTAGCCTTTTTACACAAAAGGGTATCCTTAACAGAACAGAAGCAACGGAACCTCGCCATTAAGAATTAGACAATGTATTCGCTTCAGTAGTTCTAGAATGCCATTTCCGAATATTTTACTGTAACATTTTTGGGCAGAACCTAATTTCCTTTGTACACAACTTAAAGAATTAGGAGCATATCCCACGTATCCTGAGATGTGAAAGCGAAACCACTGAGAACTTCTTGGTTACATTTCCTCCATTAGCATTTTAGCACCTTTGCTGAATTATCGTCACGGGAATGTAGTTTAATTGACCAATGCAGTATAATAACGATGCTTTCACAGTTTACGTCACAAAAATCTTTACCCTCGCCAGCAGGTTCTGTTCAACTCTGGACATGGTGAAGCTCTGCTCACTGGTCTTTATCTCTTAGACATAGGATATACTCGTACCTTCCACCCTACTCCTCTGTAAAGCGCATCTCCCACAAGCTGTCAAGCACATGATAAAAGCTTAGCAATGATGATCTTTTCTCTTCAGGTCTAAATCCTTCCTTCCTACGCTCCATCACCCATTCTCATTTCTTTCTCATCCTTTTTGGGCCGGTCAGCCAGATCCCTTGCTGCTTTCTTTGAATGTGTCCTTTTAAACGTCTTCTCTATGTAGGTGGTTTATTCTTTTACCAATAAAACAGGCCAGCAATAAACTTAACAACGGCTAATATGATGCAGATGGAAACGTATTAATACCGACTGAAAATATTTCACATTAACAACATACACTAACCATCCAACATCCTTGCTACTGAGGATATACTGCCTTTCCTTCCGCTTTTTTTATTTTTATTTTTGTGGTGATTAGCGCCTGTTTTTACTATATGCGGCACCACAGGCGGTGACACTGATACATGGAATGAAGTGAGATTGTGGGGGAAACCGTAGGGAACCCGCCCCTGAGCCGCTTTGTCCACCAAAAATCCCACATGCAGTCACCTGGGATCGAACTCGGGTCACTTTGGTAAGAGGCGAATGGTCTAACCACTCGGCCACGGCACGGCCCTTTCCGCCGTTACAACTTTATACTTATTACAATACAGTTTACAGTGTAAATGCAATATTAATAAACAAAATGCTATAATAATTTATAGGTAATAATATACGTACATTACCAACAGCAAACTTATGCACACTCGTGCATTTGTGTATGTGAATGTGGGTGTATGTGTGTGAATGTGTGTGTGCGTGTGCGTGTGCGTGTGCGTGTGTGTGTGTGTGTGTGTGTGTGTGTGTGTGTGTGTGTGTGAGAGAGAGAGAGAGAGAGAGAGACAGAGAGAACATCAGAGACACGGGGGAGCATGAGAGAATCTGGAAACCGTTCGATCAATTTTGATTACTGTTTCACTATGAATGACATTCTTCTGGACATTCTAAAGACATTGGGACATTCTGGAGAAACTCACGTTTAAAGTAGTGAGGTTTAGGGAATCTCCTTCCAATACAGGTTGTTTAAAAGTGTCCGATATTGCAAAAGGAGTTGGGATTGGTCAGAATTAGAATAAATGTTCCTATAAACATATGTCCAGAAACAAATACTTGTTGAGATGTGAACCAGCTTAGAAAATGTTACTTTATGCACATTTTCGATAGGTTTGGCATACACAAATGTCTTTAAATGTTCCCATAGACAGAAACCTAATCGACTGAGGTCCGGCGAACGGGAAAGCCGTGCTACTGGACCTCCTCGACCAATCCATCGTCCATTAAAGGTTTGGTTTAAGTATCGCACGATACGTACAAAATGGTGTGGTGTCCCGTCATGCATAAACCACACGCGTCGTCTTTCCACGAGCACAACTCCTCCAAAAGCACGAGTAACTCATTGCGCACAAATTGATGATACACAAAACCTGCTAATCTGTTGGGTAAAATGCATGGTCCTAGGAGTCTGCTCACACATTTGTCGGTGTGGGTGGCTCAGTTGGTTAGACGCTGGCCTACTGATCCCAAGGTCGCGGGTTTAAATCCGGCCCAGATCGATGGTTTTTAAGTGTGCTTAAAGCGACAGCTCCATGTCAGTAGATTTACTGGCATGTAAAAGAACTCCAGCGGGACGAAATTCCGGCACACTGGTGACGCTGATGTGATCCTGGCAATTAACAGCGTCGTTAAACAAAATAATTTTTAATGCTTACACATTGGGACTAAAGCGCTCCTGATACATACACCAAACATTTAATGGACGATAGATTGGTCGAGAAGCTCCAGCAGCATGGCCTCCACGTTCGCCAGAACTCAATCCATTGGATTTCTATCTATAGGGACATTTAAAGACATCGGTGTATGGCAAATCCATCAAAATGTGAACACATTGCTAATTTTTGTAAAATGGCTCATATCTCAACACCTATTTGTTTCCGGAAATATGTTTACACGAAAATTTATTCTAGTTTCTAGTATTCTAGACCAATACCAGCTTCTGTTAAAATATCGGACACCTTTTTAAACATCCTGTATATCCACACTAATCCGAAAAATTCCTTCCTAAGTGACAATTGTTATTTGCATCATTTACATTTATTAAAAATCTGAAAGTTCTATCACGCATATATTCAACATAACTAAAGTAAAAGATCAAGTTGAAGTTAATTATGTACCCAACTTTCCAAGAAGATGGTTTTCAAAGAGTAAAAGTTGAGTATGACGTGAACCGCCTCTAAGTAATACAAATTTGTAGAGTAGAAAATTGTGAACTATGCATGTTATTCCTCTTACATAGGTTCTTCACAATATAATACTAAGTTCTTCCCTGGAAACACAATAAATGGTGTGCCACTTTTAGATAATTATATACAAATCAAGCAGGCATTTATAAAAACCTAACACCTAAAACTGTTAATGATTTATAGGAAAGCTTCTTTAATCTGACGCAAACGTTCCTCTCCGTCGAAGACGTCTACTTTAAGACCTATAAGATCTCGTATTTGATGTCCGGACTAGCTCTAGCATGAGGTCCTAATCTGCAGGGTGTGCGTGGGTTATGGTAGGAATGGAACCAAACAAAGAATTAACCAACATATCACTTTATTTGTAAATTTCCAGATTTGTAGAGAACTGCCGACAATATTTAAATAGAATGCAACTTTTTAACTTCAACTACAACGTTATAACACTTTAACTTAGTCACCCTTTAGCAACCGCCGAATTATGTATACGCGCTAGCTTACGTACAACTCCCAAGTTGCACGTGCGTTATCTCGACTCGATTCAAGACGAGTGTGTGTTGCGTTGCATTTGTTTTTTCGGCGAGCAACACGAAGGAAGCGATTTCCATTGGCTAACTTTAGAGCACGTCATGGTAAGATAGGAATCAGCCTGCGGAATCACTATGGCTTAGTACAAACAACAATTGTAACCTTATCCGAAAAATCTGAAACAATTTGCATCATGCCTAGCTGTTCTAATTTGCAAAAATGTAAGAAAACAATAATACAAGAAAACAATGTTTCTAATTTCTGCTGGCAATTTACACACACCGGTGCACGTCAGTTCGTATTCTGGTATTTATATGATGTAAGAAAAAGTATGTAGGCGACACTTTAGTTCATAAAAGAACGTGTATTTCTAAATACGTGTCCTTTTTGTGCCTTAGAGGTGTTTAGTGTGAGCGGGCATGCTCATATAGATTCAGTGATCACCGGCAGGGAATCTTAAGCTTGGTACTTTCGCGGCTCACGATAACGACACTTCGCATTTTCATTACGGAAATAGCAATCAGTTTTTTAAACCATGAGGTATTGATCCCACAGAAGATAGCAGATGTAACACGGCAATTACAACTTCCTGTGATAAGATGTAGAAACAGTTTAATTCTTCAACCTCAGTCACTTCAGATAGATCTTAATTACCCTCCATCAAGTTTATCACCCAACTTAGCTGTTTTTTTTTTTATCCTCACACCCGCCCACACTTTCATAAAGGACTTGAGATCAACATGGTTCTTCATTGAAGCAACTGGTAGCAGTTATACCGGAGAACGAGATTGGAGACTGAATCTAACTTGACACACATTGTTGGCATCAAAACACACAGACACACACACACACACACATACACACACACACACGCGCGCGCACACACGTACACGCACACTCACACGCACACACACACACTCACACTCACGCTAAGACTCTCACATGTCCTCACATGCTCACACAGTGTCAAACAAACTCGCTCCCCCTACTCTCTCCCTCTCTCTCTCACACACACACACACACATACACACACATACACACACAAACACACACACACACACACACTACCGTTAAGCACTTAAGCACTACAGTTTTCATAAGAAATAGTAAAGCCAGGAAGTTTCCTTAATTCCATATAGATTACATTTTACCTTTAAGAATGGTTATTTGCTAAGTTAAAGGAGGGGCATACACATATATAAGCAGTGTTTTTTTTTTTTTTTTTTTTTTTTTTTTTTTTTTTTTTTTTTTTTTTTTTTAAGGAAATCGCACGTTTTGCTCGACTGCCCGCGGTATACCAGAGAGCGCCAATCCCTTGGCCTGGGTCTGACCCGGTATCCGTAGATAAGGTATTGCGTTTCGCTGCCAAAATTCCATTCGTGAAGCAAGTTTAACTTTTATTTCATTCTCTGGTTTGTGATTTTTTACAGTTTTAGGCTATGAACGTTGATTTCAGCTGTTTTATTGTTCGTTTTTAGCGGTTTAACTCCTTACTATTTCAACGTTTTAACTTTTTACATTTCACTTTTTAATGTTTTATCCCTTTGCCATTTTAATCCCTTCTTTTTTAGCTTTCATATTATAGCCACACCAGTTTGTGAATGATTTTAGACCTTGAGCTTTGACTTCGGGTCTAAATGACCTAGCTGTCGACGGGCCCTTAAACCCCACTCAGCCCTTGATCAGCTTTGGCCTCCTGCACAGTCCTTCTCCACAAATTTCCATATTCCACTTTACTTGTCCACCCACTAATTCTAACCATTATTAAATATTCTATTACATCATATAATCATCTTGTTTTTAGCCTTCCATTTTTTCTTCTTTTCGATATTCTTTTTGGAATACTATCTTCTGTCATTCTCTCAATAAGTCCCAGCCATTTTATTCTTTCCGCCTTTATAAACCTCACTATGCTTTGTTTATGTATTAGTCATCCTAGTTCATAGTTATATCCTGTTCTCCATTGTTCTTTATCCACTATTGGCCTAAAGATTTTCCCAGTACCTATGTTTCTACAGCATGCTACTGTGGGTCTTAATGTTTTGTAGAACTTTTGTTTTGTCCCTCTACTAATTAATTTATTTTCAACAGCTGTGAATTAGCATAATAAGCTTCATTCCCACTTTGAATCCTTTATGTTAAGCACTCACTCAAATTATTACTATCTATTATTGTTTATAAGAGCACCAAATATTTAAATTAGGATACTCCTTCAAATGTTCTTCTCTTCAACTACGAGATTTGTAGTAATTGTTCTTTTAACTTTATCAGCAGTGACTTCCAAATATTTTATTTTAATTTTTTTAGTTCTTCTTACAAGTTCCTTATATACTTGCACTAGTGTGCTTTTGTCTCTTGCCAAATTAACTGTCCTCTGCATAGGCACGGATTTGGGTGGACTTGAGGAATATAGTTCCTTTTGGAGTCTATTTTGTCTATAGCTCTCTGCAGGGTTAAATTAAAGTGCGTAGATAGGCAATCTTCTTGTCTTACACGGTCGTTTAATGCCTAACATTATATTCCTAACTACAAATGACTTTACAGCCCGTCACTCTTCATAAAAAGCTTCCGTATGTGTCACTAAGAAAAAACAAAATATACCGAATACCATACACGTGTATAGTAGAAAACGAAAAGCATATGCATGAAAACAATTCTAATGAAAAATCATTCCAGTTTTAGTATTTTAGCCTTCACCTTCTAGCTTTATATTTCCTTCTTGACAAAAAAGAAGGGGAAAAAATGTTACATGCGACAGAAAATCCAGGGCATAACCCCACTCCCCAACGACAAGCAAAGGAGCAGCTGCCCCTTCTGACTCTCCCCAACTATGGTGCCTCTAGCAAACATCCAGATCATGGATACCATCGAGCAAGGGAAAAAACTCCTACCCTTAAACCAACAGCAGAGGATTTACCACTTGAATGGAAGCTCCATGTCGTATAAAACTTTTTTCTGCAGCAGACATATCTACATGAACAACCTCGCTAATGAGCGGTTTTGAATTCGCGTGATGGTCTTGGTCATCAATCTGTCTTACGGAGAAGTGTTGTTTTTCTTCCGTATTGCAACAAATACGATACACCATGCTTGGGATTTCTCTGCTTTAATACTCTTCAGTTGTTGGTATATATTTTATGTGATAGACTGTCAACAGAAGTATCTTAAGGTCAAGCCATTTTTGGAGGCCACAAATAAACATTTGCGTTCACGAAAACGTTTACGCAGATTTTTTTGGAATAATTGTAATAAATATAAAGAGGGTAAATAAAATTAATCTTCACTGCTTTTAATATTAAGAACACTAGAAAGTGTTTGGGCGACTTTTCCGTATAAATATACTGTATCTCCAAATGAGAATATCGTTGCTTCTTATTAAACTTGTGCCACAAAACGTTTACTGCTCGTTCAACAGTCTTTTATTATTGTGACGCCAGGCGCGGCGCAAAACAAAGGACTGTCGGGACTAAGCTACTTCACACCACATACCAGGCCCGCGAGCAAGCAAACGCGTAAGATTAAACATCCCCACACCGCTCACGCTAGCGAACACCTGACTAACAATGAAGCGGCAACACAAAGGGTTTCCAGAGCCTTCAAGAAAGATCTGGCCACATCATCGCCCTCGCGTTTGTAGAAGTCGAGAAAAGTCCTGTGACGTCATCCCCGCTATATAAGGTGGCAAGTAAACAGCAGAGAGAGCTAGAGTTAGACGCATGAGTTGGTCATTGTGTGAGTGACCGCGAGACAGCTGTGTGTGTGTGTGTGTGTGTGTGTGTGTGTGTGTGTGTGTGTGTGTGTGTGTGTGTGTGTGTGTGTGTGTGTGTGTGTGAGTGAGTTACGTCGGGTCGAAATCAAGAAGATTTAACGAGCATCGAGTGATTGTATTCTCGGAGTTACTGTATGAGAGGCACAGAAAGTGAAGAAAGACACTGAAAGGACACAGTTAAGATTACGATACGTAAACAGTGTAAGTTGCGATATTCCGAAAGATTGTAGACTGTTAACGACGAGAAGAAAACTATTTGTGCAAAAGCTTAGAAGACAATAAAGAAATAGGAAAGTAAGTGGATTGGACTTGTCGTTTTTGTCACTCTGGTGTCAGGTGTGGGATTCGTCGAATTGTCGTTTTGTCACATCGTTAAATAAATATGAAGTTCAAATCCCCAGGACTACCTATGAATAATTTCTGTATGCAGCGATCTTCTTACTTTTGTTTTTTTCCCGCTACTTGTAACTTCTTATATTGAGGTAAAAATTAAAACGAAATCTACTTGAGATACGAGTTTAAAACTTTGTGCAAATGTATATCCGATAGCTTCTTCGTTTGAGGACAGAATTTTTCAGGCTAACATGAATATTTTTGTAAATAATCCTCTTTAGCTTAAAAGCTTTCACCTAAAATTACATTAGTGTTGCAGTTTATTTTAAACCAAGAAGATAAAAGACTAAATGTACAAAGGGATTCAATACCAGAACAGCGTTAGAAAATATAATTAAAAATAATTAACTCAGCCAAATGAATTCATTTCTATTTTGGGCTTTGCGTGTTTCTAATTAATTATCAGATACGGGCAGAAAAATTACCCCAGGGATCTAGATTTCATATGGATTTAGTTCATAATGGTTGCTAAACTGGTGGTAAAAGTTTGGTGATTCTACCTCAAAAGCCAAGCAGAGCTATTCTCTTTGAAAACATAGCATATTTATGTTGAAAAGTCACCTAAAACAGCGGTCCGGGTTCGATCCCAGGCAACCGCATGTGGGATTCATGATGGACGAAGCGGCACTGCGGCGGGTTTTCTGTGGGTTTTTCGGTTTCCCCCGCCGTCTCATTCCACCGGTGCTCCATCTTCATTCCATGTATCATCAGTGTCACCGCCTGCGGTGCTGTATGGAGTAAAAGCGGGAGTTAAACACTACAAAAACAATCCTCTAAGACCTTTCCTAATATGTGTAGGACAAGGATAGACAACATTTAATTTTTATTACTGCACCATTCCTCTAACGTTATACTTACATAGAACCAATCGTATTCAATGAAAAACTATTACTTCATCACTGATTAACTGTCTACCCTGCTCAGCTTCCACACAATTGAAGGTCTACTAAACCAAAGTTAGCCATCTGAATCATATGCGACGTATTCGAGTCGTGTGATGTAACACCGTTTCTGGGATTCTGCGGTAATGAAGGGGTTTGGAGGGGGAGAAGGACTTTATTTCTTACAACCACGTATGTTCTGCAGTATTCGCATTTAATTCCTTTCTGGTAAAAGGAAAATTTAAAATAGTTTGGTTAAGCTTTATAGTTCGGCTTCTGTATTCGTGGCAGTATTTATAACATTATTTTATGTGTATTAAGTAGGACATCTATATAAGACGGTGTCTGTGTTTGTGAATATCTGCGTGTCTGTCTATGTGTGTCTGTCTCTCTGTCCGTGTGTCTGTCTCTGTGTGTCTGCCTGTCTGCCAGTCTGTCTGTCTGTGTGTGTCTCTGTCTCTGTGTGTGTCTCTGCCTGCCTGCCTGCCTGCCTGCCTACCTGCCTGTCTTTCTTTCTTTCTTAAAGGTTTCTAAACTGTTGCACCGAATCCGACCGGACCCATTACAGAAAATCTCTGACAGAAGTCGAAAGTAATCGTCCTGCTTAGAATTCCAAATTCCACTCAATTTCAGGCAATTCATTATTCAATTTTATGTAATGCCCACAACGGCCCGCAACACTATCCTTATCTTTCAACGGTGATATTTTAAGAGCATGCCAACAGAAGAAGAAGAAGAAGAAGAAGAAGAAGAAGAGGAGGAGGAGGAGGAAGAAGAAGAAGAAGAAGAAGGAAAAGAAGGAAAAGAAGAAGAAGAAGAAGAAGGAAAAGAAGGAAAAGAAGAAAAAGAACAAGAAAAACAAGAAGAACCAGAAGAACCAGAAGAACCAGAAGAACCAGAAGAACCAGAAGAACCAGAAGAAGAACCAGAAGAAGAAGAAGAAGAAGAAGAAGAAGAAGAAGGAGAAGAAGAAGAAGAAGAAGAAGAAGAAGAAGAAGAAGAATTACATATTCACAGCCCTCACGAAATAAAAAAGAACAGCGAATCCACCTAATATTCGTTCATCTCTCTGATGTTGATCATGGAGTAATAACAACCAAATTTGGCCTTTCTTTTGTTTCAAATCTCTTGTGTGATCTTAGTTGACTGAGAATAAACAAGGAAATACGTTACTTAAACTGCTATTATTTCTTCCCGGTGAGCTTTTCTCTAGAAATAGGGACCAGGTAACAGGAATGCGACAATGTGGGAGTCATTCAGCTGCATTAACAAAAATTATTAAAATCTTTAGTATATGTGGTTATTTAACTGGGCTTTTGCGATTGTATTTTCTCGACATTTTTGTTACATATAATGTCCTAAGAGCTTTAATTAAACCTTTCAATGTCTTGTATATGTTTTAAACGTCTTCAAAGAAACGCAAGACTTTTGGGCAAGTGCAATCTATGGCTAAACGTTGTGGAGATAAATCGTACCCACGGGCAACGCCAGGCAATTAATGACATTAATCTAATTTGGATACATTTCTATAGGGTTTCACATAACACACATTTTGGAAAAGCTGTTATACCTGCGTCGAATTTTCTCCTATATCTATTCGCAGATGACCGTAAGACGCCTAAGCTACTATGTATATGAACCAGATGACAGCTCCCTGTGTTATCGAAATGTAGTGTTAGCTTACGACGCCTTGGTTATTCTGTGTATGTGAACGGGATGACAGGGTCCTGTGCTATAAGACGCAACATCTATTCCTGCCATCAATAGCCAGGTATTCATAGCACCATACTTCAACTCTTTCTCCACTTTCACAAATTGGCGCAGCTTAGTCGAAATTTTAATATTTTTAAGGGTCTTGGGATCTCATTGTGAGGGGAAGCTATGTTACCTAGCACATGACACTGTTATTAATTCTGGTTACATAACTATTGAATGAATGGTAACCAGTTTGACTTGGTTATGCTTTATGTGTTTCTCCGAAGGTGTGTAAAAGTGGCATAAGTGACCGGAGCCACTCCTGGAGTCGGGCGATGAACGAAGTAGCCTTTTAGTGTCTACGGGGATTACTCTTTCCTTTAAGGGACACTGGGAGTGAAATTTTGGTCAAAAGTGTCAAAAAGTCGAAAATTGTTTTTTTTACCTTAAAATGTTCCTGATACACCTGTGCATTTGGATCAGCTAACATTTTTCATATCCCCCACTCCATGTGGCCATTACGGCCCTTTCAAATAGCGCTCTTCCCTTAACGTATACAGTATGTTCCTATATAAAAGCCTGTTTTTCTCAAAAGTACATTTCTGCACATTCCAAAAGAAGGTCGCGCCTGAGTTTTGCTTCAAATTCAATGAAAACTTCCAAAAGTATTCATAAATAATAGCTAAGCAAAATATGCTTCAATATTAATGTTATCATTAACATGAATTCCAAAAACATTTTTTTTTTTTTGTATGAAAAAAATCAATAATTTTGAAGATTAAATTTTCTTTGTTATTAAAAAAATATGTACAGCATAATCAGCAAAGGTATTTGAAATATCTCTTCATACAATTATTACCCATGTTTTAGAGCACCAGTTCTGCCAATATAAATGAATTTTGAAAAGTCAATAGACACGAGCTCTATTTTGAAAATGTGCCTATTAAATTCATAAAATAATTTATATATCATAAACGAATTATCCAATTTGGATGAAATTTGGTGTACCTCCTATCCTCATATAAATACAAACACAGTAAAAATTTCAGAAAAATCTATCAAGAAATGTGGAACTTTCAAATTTCACTCCCAGTGTCCCTTAACACTTTGAAGTCCAACCCCGGGTATAGTTCGAAATGTTCATGAGACCCACGCCCGAATATAGCTCGGGCACACATTTCCAACCATTTCAATGTACTTCACAGCTGTATTTCCGGCTTAGGCTATACAGCCATAGTCAGGCTTCTTGTACCTTCCAGCTCTCTGACTTGTGCTGGCATCTGTCGTCGCGTTAGTAAACTATTACGAAACATAAGCGAGTTGGTAATATGAGCAGCTCTGACACAAATTGCCTAGTTACTAGTAGATAACTGTTATGTTTCATGTGCATAAATTTTAAGATGGAGCGGTTTCCTGGATTTCTGCTATCTGAAGTTGAAATTATGGATGCAATTAACGAAGCACTGGAATACTCCGATTCCAATGGAGAGCTTTCTGAGCTTTCAGACAAGGAATACGCTTCTTTCACTTCTTTGTAATGGCTCTGGCAAATCATGTCTTACATCGTGTAACAAGAGCCAATGAAATAAGATTGTCATTTGGCAATTTCTATGCAAAAGGTGGCTGAGAAATTTGCTCAAAGAGATGTATGTTAACCCAGGGAAACAACCACCTCAATAGGTTTATTGGAAGACATTTTCCAGATAAAACATTCCACTGATTAAAAAGCATATTCCACTTGAGTATATAAGGTTTGTTCTCCACAAATGGCCCTATACGTGCCAACAGAATGCACAAAATTCGCAAGATGTCGACCCAGAGTATTACGGACAGCTCCTATGCCATTGGTACTCAATACACTTCAACATCGTGGAGATAGCTGCCTTCTGCACAATGCAAGATTAAAATATTACTCTTAATGTGCACATTATTGCAAATTCCCCCGTGATAAGTCCCATTGCCAATCACGGGTTGTACTCAATTCTGAAAATAACAAAAAAGCTTTGTTCTGATAGATCAAAAAGTTCTGAAGGAAAAGCTTCCAGAAAAGGAACCAGGTGATGGTGTCCAGACTGCGAAATTCCCCTTTGTATGTCAGAGTGCTTCAAAGTGTACCATCCAAAGTTAGAGAAGCGTGAACATGATTTAACCCCTAACTGGTACACCTAAATATTTTAACACATAAGGTACTTCCAGATCCTCAGGACCCACATCACTTATGAGGTTGTTTTGGTAGAAAAGAAAGCTATTGGGTGGAATGTAAATAAAAAACATGTAAGGAATTATTATTAGTAATTTAAAATTATATTCAACGCTTCTTTTCACCTCTTACAAAAGTTATACAATAGGACAGTGAGGTGCATCAGCAGAGAATCTGAAAAACGTGGACATACAAAAGCCCAATCGTCTACTGTGAATATTTACCTAAAGAAATAAAACTTTCCATAGTAATTTAAAATAGGCTGTTCTTCAAAGGTGTAAACATCTCAAAAATGTTTAAATTGAACATAACATTTCTTTAGAGATAAATTATGGGGGATTCAATTACAATATTTTCAGCTTAATGACATGTTATCTCATATATGAAAATCGTGAACAATAACAGCAATTGCGACAAAATCTTATAGATTATTTCGTGTCATTACCAGCCAAATTTGGTCTTTTCACTTATCTAAAATGCTTTGGACACAAATCTGTGGAACTTTCCAAACACAAAAGTGGTGCTCTACATCTGGCACACTCTCTTGATACTTTCCTGTCCTTATAGCGGCACGCCGAGCACCTTTTCCTCTTTGATCCAGTAGCTTGGAGTATCTATCTCTTCATAGGCGTCGCGAAACGGGGGCAAGGGGGGGGGGGGGCCGGTGAAGTTGGTGAACTTAATGTGCAGCCAGTTACTGACTGTTAAACTATTATTTTAATTTTGATGTAAAGAACAATTTTTATTTAGCACAAATTAATACGGTTATCTGCAACAAATATTATAAATTTTGACAATAAAATAATTATTTAATATTGTATGATAGCAAATTTCCAACATGTGGGCCCCCCCCCCCCCCCTGGAAAAAAAGTCTGCCGACACTCATGTATCTCTTCCCCACTTATTTTTGTACACTCTAGTGTACACCATACATTTTTAAAACTACTTTTAAAGGGCTTACTAACCAACTTCATCAAAGAAGATGCTGAACCTGGTCACCGTCGTCCATACATACATTTTTGGCACATCTCTAGGAAGCTATCCATCACTCGCCGTAGTTCATGTTGAGAAATGCTGGCAATTTGCTGGCAGGTATTTGGTTTGAATTCTTCCAGGGTGTGTGCGTTTATTTTGTACACTTTATGTTTTAAGTTGCTCATGAGATACGAATCGCGAGGGGTTAATTCGGGGGACCGAGGGGCTACAAAAGTAAAAATTATATCTTGAAACACACTTTTAAATGTTCTCATCGAAAGATTGCCGTATGAGCTGTTGCAGAACATAGTTGAAAAAGGCAAAATCACGCTCCCTAACTTAAATCTTTATAAAGAGGGGGAGGCCCTATAACTCAGAACCTAATACTGTACATGAAGTAACCCTTCATGACGAAAAATTTGATGTATGGTGTGCCATTAGCGGAGAAAAGTTTCTGAGAGCTCCAATAAGCTGGAGTAACTTAAAACAAAGTGTACAAGACAAACCCACACACCCTGGAAGAATTAAAAAATATATCCGCCAGGAAAATGCTAGCTAAAAATGTATGTATGGACGACGGTGGCCAGATTCAGCATCTTCTTTCATAAAGTTGGTCAGTAAAACCTTTAAAAGTAGCAGCCCGTCCGGAGGTTTTTTGCTCTCCCGGTGGCAGAATACCTGAAATGTGAGAAGGAACGGAAGTGAAAGGGAAATTACGGAAAGGAAACTGTGGTAGATGGCAAACCACTCACCATTCGCCTACCGACCGCGGAAATCCAAAGGTTAAAGTGTGCGGTTACGGGAATGGAACCCGGGAACTCCCGAACGCAAGCCTCACTGGCTACCACGGAGCCATCTCTCTCGGTTTATTACATGTCCTTAAAGCAGCATGCACAAATCCATAACTAGGCAGTCAAAGACGGGGGAATGCAACACTGAATCACCTCGCCAGCACGGCAGCAGCAACCTGCGTAATGGAGCCGGTTATTATGAATGTACATTTGATGGTTATCATTTGTATCTTCTGCCACATACCATGGTACCAGTTTACGTAGGTTACAAGCTTCATTCCCATTGCTATTCTTCATATCGTCGCCCACAGAGCAGTGGGCCACAAACAAGAAGCATTAAATTACGTAAACTAGCTGTCTCGGCAGAGAATCGTAAATACCAACTGCCATCCCAAATGAAACAGCTAGCAGCGGTGCCAGTATTCTGCTTTAATCCTTGACTTTCAAGCAGGTCGTTAGCATTTCAAAATCACTAAAGTCACATTATATAAGACTGAACGAGAGAAACTTAAAAATAGGGTCTTGATTGAATATTTCCCCTGTAGTTTATGTCCCGTTGTGGTAAATCTTGAAGTTGGAGGTTATTATTCGGTACTTTGTAGAATTACTAAGTTATTTGTGTTTTCGGGGGTTTTATAATGCGCATTTACGTCATCTAGCCGACAAGGTCATAATTGGAGCGTCATACAGGCTGTATTGGTATTCCGGAATTTATTTTAAGCCCTTGGTGCACAGTGTTGCACCTTAGCATCAAACATGTTTAATTAAATTTTACAATATTTAGCAGTGGTTCTTTGTTCATATTACGCTGATATTTATGGATAAAACACATATAATTATACTTTCTTCCTCTTCCTCTTCCTCCTCCTCTTCCTCCTCTTCCTCCTCCTCTTCCTCCTCCTCTTCCTCCTCCTCTTCCTCCTCCTCTTCCTCCTCCTCTGCCTCCTCCTCCTCTTCCTCTTCCTCCTCTTCCTCCTCTTCCTCCTCTTCCTCCTCCTCTTCCTCCTCCTCCTCTTCCTCTTCCTCCTCTTCCTCCTACTCTTCCTCCTCCTCCTCTTCCTCCTACTCTTCCTCCTCCTACTCTTCCTCCTACTCTTACTCCTCCTCTTCCTCCTCCTCTTCCTCCTCCTCTTCCTCCTCCTCTTCCTCCTCCTCTTCCTCCTCCTCTTCCTCCTCCTCCTCTTCCTCCTCCTCTTTCTCCTCCTCTTCCTCCTCCTCTACCTCCTCTTCCTCTTCCTCTTCCTCTTCTTCTTCTTCCTCTTCTTCTTCGGATTACCCTCATATTTGGAGGACTTACACTCTCAAGAAGGCAGTGGCCTGTCGAGGAGTGACTAAGTGAGTAACTGAGTGAGTGACTGAGTAATTGAGGGAGTGAGTGCGTGAGTGCATGAGTGTGTAAGTGCGTGACTGCGTGCGTGAGTGAGTGAGGTTTAAGGGCCTCGAAAACAAGGTAATTTGGGCTCGGCCTATCGAGGAGCAAGCAAACTTTGGATCAAAGGAGAACCAGGATAAGTGATTACTTGATAAGCCCAATCATGGTGAAGAAGAAAATGAAATATAGTGATGAAAGGAATGATTCCTGGATCGAATTATCTCAACCAGATTTCGCGAAATAGCCTTCGATTAGATTGGTTGGCCCCGGAATTTTGAAGCTGGGACCCCCAAATGGAGTCCCTCGTGTTACACGATATCATCTCGCCCGGTGTAACTAGTTTATATTCTCAAATATGAAATTATTTGAATACCATTGTGGTGTCCTTGTGCCGTTTGGATTTTAATAAATGCCAGTCCGTTTTATCTTCCTTTAACGATCACGGCTATTCGAATTACTTCATTAAGGTTCCTGTGGCAAGAAACTAAGAACCAGTTTATGAAAGAGGAGAGTGACATGTGCAGCAAAACAATTAATACAACAAGGGTTTTAAAGTCCCTCTCTCATACGGCTGAGTGTTTCAATTGCAGACTATCATGATAAACGGGCCAAATTCCAATAATGGGGTAATCATGTGCTCCATTAAGTAGCGTTTATTCTCTCTGTGTTACTTTCTTTTTACACCTTCATATCCCACATCACATATGATGTTCTGCAATCCCTTTCTTGATAAACCCCATGTTTTAGCAGCACCAGAATAAATAATACACATGCTTTGTAAACCATTCCTTATTAGTCTGAGATAAGGAAGTTAAACATGCAGTGTGTGGATTTAAAAATAATTGAAGTGAAAACTGTAATAAATTATTATGGGTATAGCCTCGTATTGTACTCTTCAGTATTGAGCATCATAATTAAATGATAATAAAACACAAAAAGTAAATAAACCCTGCTATTTAACAATACTGTCATTTTTCTTACGTTTGTGTTTAACACCAGATAGGCCGCATTATTGATGTTTGTCACCCAGGCGTTTCTGTTTTGTTCCAAACCTATCTAGAAGTCTCAATTTTAGCTATTTTGGCAGTTAAAATGAACATTTCATACCCACAATACATCACTATAGCGATTGATTGACAGATGTACCCCATGTGCGTGATCACTACCGATTGATAAAACTCACCAAAGCGGCCCTGGTTTCATCCCAGGCAACCGCATGTGGGATTTGTTGTGGACGAGGCGGTGCTGGGGCGGGTTTCCTCAGGGTTCTCCGGTTTCCCCCGCCATCTCACTCCACCGGTGCTCCATCTTCATTCTATGTATCATCAGTGTCATCGCCTGCGGTGCTATAGTAGTAAAAGCGGGCGTTAAACACTTAAAAAAAAAGATTGATACAATCTGAATAATTTTTCACTTTTCATAGTTCGCAAACTTTTACAGGATTAGGAAGTGTCATCCCATAGAACCTGTGCTGTGGTAAAACTTTGTTTTAGCTATTTTCCTTACTCAATTTTAAACTGTGTGTTTAAATCTACATAACTTGGTAGTAGAACCAATGAAAACAACGGTAAAGTGTCATCTAATCTAGGTGAAAGAAGAATAAAGTTGGGGTTGCCGAGGTTGCCCATGTTGAACATGTTACAGTGACAGTTGGAAAATAACTCCTCTGAGGTATTTCTCGAGATCGGACAGATAGTCCAGCACAGGTCGGAAGATTCGGGTGTATTTCCCATTCTGTCGACCGTATGCCAGGCTGAGGCCAACGGTTATGGATTGGGACTTTATCAGTAATAACTCCTCTGCAAACAACTCCTTCAACATCTGTCTTTCCAGCAGATGTGTCCTCCTTGAATCTTACAGGTTTTTCTCAGTCCACATGTTGACAACTGCCAGGGAGGTACCCAGAACTTCGGCCCTGGAAAGTTTCTCTCTAGAGCTTCCCTTCCTGATTATTGTTTCATTTTATGCATTATAAGTGTGCAACACCTGTGGTACCACATGCGATATGAACGGGCATTAAATCCTACAAAACAGACGAGAGAGATTGATATCATCTGCCGTGCAAACAGCGTCACGCGATGTCGGAATGGGAACTAAGCAACACGACTAACCAGCGACTAACCACGAGTGCTAAATCTGTTGGACCATGCTTCTAGCACTCACAAAATGTTCGCGCCCGAGTATAGCCCGTGCACGTATTTCTAACGATTTTAGTACAAATCCACGGCTGTATTTCCAGTTTGGGCTATGCAGCGATAGTTGGGCATTTTGCATCTTCCAGCTGTCTGATTTTTGCTGCCATCTGTCATCACTTTAGTGAACTATTAAGAAACAAGAGAGTCGTACTGTCCCGCCGTTTTCCTTGTAGATTAACGCTATCCAACGAGGCACCCCTGATGTATATTTCTGGCGCAACTTCATAAGCAAATTTTTACTCCGGCGATTTCTAATATTAATTCAAATTTCAGGAAAAAACTATTTCATTCCAAATATCTTCCCAGTACATAGCCATGAGGTATGATTTGGTACACCTATTCATTACCACCCTTTTTCCTCTCAAAAGAAGGGTATTTACTTGCCCTAACGGTGGTTGTGGTGGCGCCCGCGCCTGCTTAGGTATGAGTTAAATGTGCCCAGGCACATAAGAAAGTTGGACAGCACTATTATAGATGGTTCACTGTTATGCTTCACGTGTATAAATGCTAAAATGCAGCAGTTTCCTCGATTTCTGCTTTCTGAAGCTGAAATTGTGGACGCAATAAAGGAAGTTCTGGAAAACTCCAATGCCAATGGAGTGCTTTTTGACCCTTCAGACGGGGAATAAGTCTCATTCACTACTTTGTAATGGCTCTAGCAAATGGATTTGCGAAACAAGAACAAATAAAAACTATTGTCACCTGACAATTTTAAGCAAAAGTTGGGTGAGAAATTTGCTGCAAGTAGATATTTGTTAGCCCAAGGAAATACAACTATCTCAAATAACTATGTAATACGTTTATAGAAGACACTCTCCAGACAAAATACATCGCGGTGATAAAAAAGCACGTCCTACTAGGGTAAGTAATGTTTGTTGTGACAGAGTAAAAAAAAAAAAATCCTGAAAACTCCAGAAAAGAAACCAGCTGGTGGTGTCCAGATTGCGAAATTCCCCTTTGCATGTCAGAATGCTTCAAAGCGTATCGTACCAAAGCTAGATATACGTATGTAAATATGACGTATGTTGCATTAGGCAGACATTTTTTAAAATCACATTTTAATACCCTTTGTAAATTAAAAATAACATCAATACAGAAGTTATGAGTATGTTCTTATGTTTTTTTGGAAAATTCTTAAATATCATACTTTCATAATATAGTCATCCAACAAGTGGTTGACCACCACCCAGTAGCTGAATATTTGTTATTAATCATTTTATAATAAGCAATTGGCACATGAGATAAGGCTGTTTATTAGCTGCTTTGAATCTGTGACATCATAAGATGTTATGAGTTAACTGTTACTGCTGCTACAAACAAGATAAATTTGTTTGGAAGACCCCGAAGTGAGCCCTGCACGAGCTAGTGGCTTGGCTTCTGTTGGGAGAAGACAGGTGACTTTCTCTATATCCAAGATAATCTAAGCAAGTATCAATTGTTATGTATTTATTAAGTTTTATTACATAAACCTACAACTTACCTTGATATTTTGCAGTCTCTGTTAATCAACTAAATTATTAGGTAAATTAAAAGGGGGTGGTCATCTACTAGCGTGTCATTTTTATGCACAAAGCCAGAGCCTGACCAGGTGGTCAGGTACAGGGAATTTTCAAATGTAGATTTAAATTAAAATTCTTATAAAGAATTGCAATCGATCATATAACATAACATGTACCAAAGATATTGGTAAATATCATCTGGAACCAGTAGGTGACCATGTTGGTCCATACTTAGCCAGGGCCTGGTCAGCCATTGGGTAGACCATGGGAAAATAACTCTAAAATTAAGTAACCCTAGATATGAATTTTTTTCATACAAACGATTTTGTTCTTTTTAGAAACCAGCTAACGTACAGTGCCACAGAAAAAAAAATGTTGGTTCACTCAAAAGAAAAAAGAAGTATTTGACATAAACTGTGTTTTAACGATATCCACGTTTTTTATTTAGTAAGCTTTTGCCTCTCTCTTACTGTTTACCATTTATGCAAAAATTATCCAGAATGAAGAGGTCTTCTGAGGACATTCCCAGAAAACTCAAGGTGTGACTTAGAAACTGCCATGGAATCGCCTGTTTGTGTCTGTCACTGGATACTCACTGTCTGTCCTTCCGACTGTGGAGTGGAGTGAGGCATTGCCGCTCACTGCGCAAAGTTCTCCAAAGAAAGAAGGTTGGGCACCCCTGTTGTACATTGTCGAGACAGGGGAAACAATCCGCACATTCCTTACCAGTATCTGTATGCTAAAGCTGCGATACCTCCGCATGTATTCTGACCACTTTGACTCCACACCGTTTTTGCTGATTCAAAAAATCATATGCTTCTCTCTCGGGTTCCGTTTTCGCTTGCTGGTTTGGAAGTTGGGCGTCTTGCCTACTGCCTTTGCCAAGGAGTGCGCTAGTGCTGCTCTTTGGTTACGAGGAGAGCATACTTTGAATTTTGATTTTAAGTCTACATCAGGCCCAGGGTACCTAATTCGATCATTGATTCTGCATTTTGTGAATCTGAAGTTACTTGTTTATGCTGACGGTGATGATTCTCACTGCACTGTATTTACCACAGAACTGTTTGCTCTTTATTACACAGCTTATATGTTCGGCAGAGGAATTTCACTTCCTCTGTTATTTGTTTACACTCCCCAAGCTCCTCGTAAAGCCTTTGGGCGATTTACTCGTTTCGTTTTTGGCTCCATGCGTGCAGGATTATCGCCATGCGCGTCAAGTTGAACACACACTCTTATCTTCTGCATGGGTTCCTTAGCACCCAGGTATTTTACTTTCAGAGTTACCTCTGATGATTTTATAAGTTGTCCCCGCCGAACTACTTACGCCTGCTGGTATGTGGAATGGTCTGAATCTCAAGGTAACAAATTACGGTAAATTGCCTGGTTACCTCCTCGGATAATTGCAATCGCACAATGGTTATTTTAATATAATTCCGCATAGAGCAATGTAATTGTATTCCATTGACATTTGTAACACAATCACCATCTGTACTCTTTGTGGGGAAAGTCCTTTCGTCCTCCACGTTCGACTGAAATTCCCAAATTTGAATCCTCTTCGTCATTTTATTCCCTGCATTCCTGCGGTCGACGCATCCATGGCTGAGTGGACTTTTAATTATTTTCGAACTTGCAAGTTCTTTGACATAATTTAGTTCTGTAACCTACAATATATATTTCTACTCTTCACACAGCTGCTCCTGTCCTGTTATTAGATTTTAGCTACAATTTTAATATTTTAGGTAGATATATCTCAGAGAGGACTACTACCCGATATTTAATTTTTGTTTTTTGTGACTAATCACCACAAATCCTTAGAGCTCGGATTTTTAGGTAAATATATATTTGTTTGTGTCCTAATACGAACTTGAAACTGAGTTTAATGTTCTGGATAGTTACACCGGACCAACAATTTTAAGTTTTATTGCACATAAAGATTCATATTTTCTGATTTTTCAATGTAAATACATATTTTCGAATATTCACATAAATTTCACAAAAATTGTGTATAAAGAAAATCTTTTAAAACTAATTTTAACATATTTACATAAAATAACATAAAATCATCACATTTATTTTTAAAAGGTCACTTTAATGCTCAATTACACAGGCCAGATGTCGCAATTCGTTATATAGTATTGAAGAACTGATGTCAGCTATGGTATTCCTTAAGTTGGAAGCTTTCTCAAGCTACATAAGCCTGCAAGATAAGAACGACAGACCAACGTTCACAAGTAACATTTACTTGGTGATCCCTTCCAGGGATAATATCTGGCAAGTACCTCGTACGTTTATATTAGCTCAGAGACTCAAATTTTGGCAAATATTGACATTTTTATCACCTAAAAATACTTGCCCTACTAATCACCTAAGCAGTTCTGAGCCTTAAAACCTCACCTCTTCTACAACTACGTTAGAAAAGAATAACAAGAATGTCATATATATTAATGGTTCCACCAAGTTTCGGAGTCATAGATTTTTAAGGTAAAAATTATTTTTAAAAATAGACATTTACAGTTACGCCATTTGGTTAATTTTTTAGGGTAAAATTATCACAAACATACGTGGAAATTTAAAGAAAAATAATTACTAAGGTATTATCGCATGAAGTATTCGGTAAAGGGCAGTAAACATTTATTTTTACCTACTCAGTAACTTGAAAACTAAAAGGTTGTTTCAACAAAGTTTAAAAACATTCAAAATTTCCGTACCAAAACTTTAAATTTTCACCCAGATTTACTGAAAGCTTCCTTGAAGTGGATTTTTAGCATTACACTTCTTTAATTACATTAATTTTCGATAATACTCGTTTTTATTTTGTAGACCTTTATAATGAAAAGGACGGCTAAAGTCTAGAGTACAATCAGTGAATGCAAAAATTATCACAACAGCACGCATATGTTATTAATGACAGGTTTTAGTATAAAACGAATATATTTTTGACAAGTGAATGTAAGTACAAAGGCGTCCGATAATATTTTGGCTTTTGCGAAAATGTTAATCCACAGTTTTAAAATGTGCAAACAATAGCTATAGTGATACAATATACACTATTGACTAAGTGTCTCTTTCTGCTATACACTTCACAAAACATCCATTGAGCCCACTCTAGTCTGTTTGCTCGAAGTTGAACGCTATCGATGGATGTCTGGATTGCCGGTCTGGTTTGTATCAGCCTCGAAGTCTGTATTACACGATACGCTTTCTCTTTGCTCTGGTCTTCATTTAGAAAGGTCGATAGCAGATATGGTAACATTTTGACGGTACATCAAAGAAGAAACACGTCAACGAATTCCTGCATAAAATGCATTTAAATAGAATCACTTGCTTGTGCAAGTAGTAACACTAAAACACCTATTGGCATAAAAAAGTCAATAACTGAGTATGCTAACATGTAATTTTGATCTGCATATGGCCAATTGGCTGCAACATTTGTATTAAATTAAAAAAAATATCGAAATCAAAAACACTTATCTTTCAGAGAACTAACACATTTCATAGAGGGCTGCTTGGTGTAGCGGTCGTTTATCGACCTCTCTAGGCAGCCCCAGTAGTGAAACAGATCTTCGAGCCTAGAATTGTTAGAAACTTCCGAGTGTCTCTTTGGCCTCTACCATCCTGTGGTTCCTTAACTTCATCCCTTCCTTCTGTGGGGGATAGTAGCTACAGTAAACTTACATAGGTCGTAGTGAGCGAGGTGTCCCCCTACGAGAATAACCTATAACTATGTATAAGGATTCATCATTATAAAGAATAAAGGAACTAAAGTGAATCCTAAATGACTACAAAGTAAGAGAGAGTTCTGACTGCATACAGATGCTTTAGGAGTGAAAGGGTTAAGTTTAGAAATTAGCTTCTGAAAGGTTATCACTGTGAATAATAGGCTGTAAGAAATGTCTTTGCTACAGTCTCACTCACTCTCAGTAAACGAAATATTTTCACTCATAATAAAACGGTTTGGTGTTATTTAACCTAAGTGAAATATCGGATTTGTTTCTATGTAAATGGTTATGTATGGTGGAGGATCTTTAAACATTTCGCTTGGGTGCGCATGCGATTCCTTAGCTAAAATGCTTGCTTGCATTTAGGAATCTCAAAACATACGTTTACGATGAACTATTGACATATAATTGTTAAGTTCAAATGCAACACTTCCGCTATCTTTATTATCCAAATGGTAAAGGAAGTAAAATAGTGTAGATGTGTCGAAGTCAATTCTACCTATTTCTTGGGTAAAGGCATGGAAAGCTACTACAGATTAAGTTGGAACATCAGATAGCGGTATGAGAAGGCCACATTAAATAGATACACAAATAACAATGCATAAATGTGTTTTATCTATGGAAATGAAACTTCCACAGATGGAGCTCAAGATAAAACCAAGAGGAACAAGAATTCTTAACTCCATCTATGGAATTACCAGCCGAGTGAAAAATGAGCGCTGCCTATGAACAGAACGAGTTGAATCTATGATGCATAATGGGCGAGATAATGAGCCGATAAAGATTGTATAAATGTGGTACAACAATAATAACTTAGCTTCAAATAAACGAATACAGATTAACCACAACATGCGAGTTACAATCCAACTTTAAATCATTACTGCTATTCAGCGAGAACCAGTTTGTGGATTTCCAGAGACAGATTTGGTAGCATACACTGTACTGTGGCTTAATAATGTTTCTGAGAATGAAATGGGCCTAGCAACGCAAGAGAAATGAAAACACTCCCAAAGAATTGACATAGGTATTAGAGATATTTAGTTTATGATCACCTGGCCTTATTTGTAGACGTGGGGTGAATCTTTGAGACAGAACACAGCAACGGCCAATAACGCTACCTATTATCGAGATTTTCCAAACGTTTAATGGACGTACGTTGCAAAAATTACCCTTAAAATACGCTAGAAGCCCTCTCATGTCATTCGTCTCAATGGTAGAAGGTGTATTCCGCTGCTTGGCAAGTTAAAGATAGAATAGTGGCGCGTGAACAGTACTACTTCTTTTCGGGTTCTGTGCCCTTAGTTTTGATATTGGTTAGCTAAAAACGAATTGAACGACGTGGAGTGTGGAGCTTAAGGGCCCGTCGACAACTGGGTCATTTGGGCCTTGAACGACGTGTATATTTCAGTTCTCATTTCCGAGGGTGACAAAAATTACTCTGTACATTTCGTTATCTTTTACATGAATAGCTGCAGTATCAATGTGGCTAGTACAACAGACTCCCCAAACATCTGACTAATTCTACACCAGATGCACTTAATCCAGAAGATGTGATCTGTTAGAACGTGGTGTAACCAGAGAGCAACCCATCCTTTACTTTCTTCTACGCGTACAGTGAAAGAAAACTGTGAAGAAAACTTACGAGAAAAATGCAATATGATCATATTTGTTATAAACGCTTAAATGCGTTTCAAATTTATTATCCACCTACTCCTAAAATAATGTATTCAAACTCTAAATAGCTGAAGAAGTTATGGAAAGCAGAGAATTATTATTATTATTTAATCGGCTTTTAATCTAAAATTAAAAAAATTATTTTCTTGTTTAACGACGCTGTCAATTGCCAGGATCACATCAGCGTCGCCGGTGTGCCGGAATTTTGTCCCACAGGAGTTCTTTTACATGCCAGTAAATCTACTGACATGGAGCTGTCGTTTTTAAGCACACTTAAAAACCATCGGCCTGGGCCGGGTTTGAACCCGCGACCTTGGGATCCGTAGGCCAGCGTCTAACCAACTGAGGGCTTTTAATCTGCAAAACATCTTCGGATAGTCCTTATCCATACTTCTCTGTTGTTGCAGTTTCCATCTTCCAAATTCAATCTCTTCATTGCCTATATGATATTATAGTTCCAAGTTGTTGATGGTCGCCCTCACATCCTGTTTTTGGTGGTACCCATTCCAATATATCTTCGGCATTCTGTCTTAAGGTGCTTTTATATGCCCATACTATTACAATTGCTTGAATCTAATCTCATACAACATTTTTTATCTTAATCCCATAAAATTCCTAATGACCTTTCTTACCTTATTTCTGTTCCTTAAAAGGTGGTCTACATGGAGCATTATAAAAAGTATGACATTGAATACTTTGATCTCTTCACCATATTTTCCACTGTTTATTTTAACCCCTAAGTATTCTACTTCATTGCAGCCTTTAATTTTTATTTCCTCCTTCCATTTCCAAAGCTTCTTTTGTGTCTCCAATCACCAAATATTTGGATATAAACGTGTTGATGTTTAGTCCACATTTACTCTATTCTTCTAGTAATTTTCCAATATTATTCCATTTAATTATATATTCCATAGGATTGTCCATCAGAAAATCTCAATTGAAAGCCGGTCGGTAATTGTTTGTTAGTTGCATCCATTGATGTTGATTGTAATATGCTTTACGATGAATTTTTGAGCAGAAAAATTGGAAGCTATGAGCAAGGAAAAAAGTCGCCCTTCAATTTTATTGAAAGCGTTCTCAGACCTTAATGTCTTATGGATCATGGATCAACTATTTCATATGAACAGTGATATGGAAATGGCCATGTTTGACCTACTCGGAGTCATACTTGAATGGTTCTTCTTGTTGTTGTTCTTCTTCTTCCTCCCCCTCCTCCTCTTCCTTTTCTCAACTCGTTCCTACCAATTAAGTATAAGGTAAATAATAATATAGTACATTCATGGAGTTAGTTCCTTACAGAAAATGTTGTGGATACCTCAGAATGGTTGTCTGGAAGTCCCTTCTGTCCTACTAAAAGGTGAGTGTTATTAAAGGATATAGGTCCTATTAGTTATCCGAAACACCGAAATTGCTATGTAGGATTATCAGGCAAGAGAATTGTACGAATAGTTGGAAAAGTTGCGATGGAAGCCAAGAGTCGTACAATAACCAGGAGTCTTGGCTGTGGGTGTGAACTCCGGTTCTTCCCCAAGATGGGTCGCAAGGGAAATCTTGGATGTCTCTTATAGCGCAGCGCGTACAGGAGCTAACCCCATCCCGCGGGCGGGCGGGCACAAGGGTACACACAAACACAAAACTCCACGATTAACTTCAATAGCGAAACAAACACACTACACGTTCTTTAAAGAGAGCCCTGATCGGATATCTCATGGACACTTACTCCAAAAGGATTGACAGTTTACAGTAGCTACCTATAGGTATATGACACTATTAGGCAGATTGACAGCGTAATTCGAGAAGGTTTAAATAATGTTATGCTTCTTGAGAAAAACTAAAATTGTATAACTAACTCAGTAATGGTCAAATGCAGTACATTGTTAGACGCTCTATTTCGTAATTGGCATATAAAACCACTTAAAACAAATTCGATTGAAACGAGCATTACATAATCCCTTAAAGAGCCATGTAGTCGATTACATTTTGTATCTTTTGAATGTATTGAGGCACACAGCAGCAAAATTACTAACTAAATACACATCTACTGAATATTCTATATTAGAGTTAATTTTTAAGAGAATTAACTCTAATATAGAATATTCAGTAGATGTGCATTTTTAAATGCTACTGGTGTAAATTAAAGGTTTAAAATTACAATTAATTTAATAACAATGGTATAAAATAGCGGAGTGTTAGCGCGCCTACCTCTGGTATGGGGGAACCACGTTTGGTGCCCATTGCCGGCGTGGGGATTTTTCTCCGCAGGGAGGTCTGGCCCGGGGTGCACTCAGCCTCATGATGCCAATAATTGAACAGGTATCCGGATAGAAAGGTAGCATGCTTAAACGTCAAGTAGTCGCCTTAGGACTGGAAGAGGGTGTCATCCCTCTCCTGCACTCCTCTGTGGCCTTGGCTTAGGCTGGATAAGGATAACACCAGTTAGATTGACTTTAATTTGATAGAGGCTATTCCTGAGCAATTTGTAACGTCTTATCCATTATTCGAGGATATAGAATTAAACTGTTTCTGAACTTCACACTCAAATTGTAACCAGTGAAGTACTGTATCTTCTAACTTCTTACCTATCAACAACTTTACTGTTTAAAACAACCTTCTCCGTAAGAACAATCAGTAGCGAAAGTGATCCATTGAAATTTAAAGCGGAAAGCTTCCTTGTCGCAGCCGCCAAATGCGCCTAACCCAAGTATGGTCTTTAACCGCTACGGGCTGCCGATAATCGATCACAGTAAAACACCTTTGTAATACTGTAAAACACGAAGAAAAACAAACATATGAATTTTAGAAATATAAGGTCCTTTATCAGCATAAGTCACTCCTACTTTGACTCTCCGAGAAAGTTCCTACTTACATGTCGTTAACTCTTTTATTCTTATTTGTATCTGAAACAAATTTCACTCGGTTACTTCCTAAATTGTAAGAATTTTGTTTGGTTTCTAATTTTTAGAAATGACCTACGTGTATTCCTGCAGCTCTGCGATAGCAGATTTTCAGGAATCCTTTGAGCTAATGGATTTTTTTACTTCGGTCGCCTAATGGGCTTAGCTACACTGACTTCACTTTACCCTTTCATGGGCCGTTTTATTCTGTGTTACAAGTTTGCTGTTTTCCAGGCCTCATCATGCAGTCAATACACTGAATATTATTATGATCAGCAAGAGTCTAAAGTTTATGAAGAACATAAAACTTTCTAATTTACTGTAAATGTCAACATAGTGTAATATATGTATAATTGTAAATTAATATCCACAATGTATTACTATGTATGGTCGTGATAAGACCGCGCTGTCAAAACGACCTTAAATAAATATTTATGGAAAAAAAAAGTTTGTTGTTGTATGCGGTGTAATAGTTTATGGGTATACTTTACATCAGGGTGGGAAGTATACCATATGAAAGTACATAATATGCAAGGGAAGTTTTAGGTTACATAAAATATTTACAGAATACACATGTCCTATGTTGTATGTAAGTGCTATATTATAGTAAAACTACAAAAACGTAAAATTACACATTTTGGTGTAATCTAAACTGAACTCTTACATAAATTCTCCCCTCATTTTTCATCCCCTCAGATATATTCTATACAATTTCCTAAAACTTTCTAAAATAAGGATCAGCACATAATGGAACATTACAATCTTTGTACATGTACAGGTTCTTTTACCATGCGCCTTAGTGCAGCAAAGGTGACAGCATCTGTATAACCAAATTGGTATAAATTACATTGCTTGTAAATCAGGGAGCTGCAGCCACGCTGCTTCTGTTATCCTCCTAGAAGCGATAGATACTATAGCGCGTCTCACCCTTAAAAGACAGTACACGTTAAATGGAGCGCAGTGTTGCAACATGTACTAGTTGCGAATCTTTCTCCGCGAGCGACTCGAGGTGGCCTGAGTCCTGTACTTAGTCCTTCAATTGCTGCTTGACGAGACGGGCACTTTTAACTTTGGTATCCCTCCACGCCTTTGTTACTGTATGACCTAAATTTACAAATGACTCGTCTGTATAAACAATTGATTTCCCCTGGTCCCTAACCTTTTACGTCTTTTAGATATTTATGTCGCCATCTGATGACATCGATATCGTCTCTTTCTATTAATATGCACTTGTTACCCTTTCTTTCATATTCGAACCCCAAATCAGAGTGGCCCTTGAGAAATTTGGTAGGGTCTCATCACTGTTGAACTGTGACAAAATTATATTCAGCGTGGGTGGAATATTTGCAAACAGTAAAGAATGAACAATTCGCCGCACTCCACCTTGCACTATTCAATCATATTGCGTTAACCTAGCGTTTTGTGTAGTCCCGCCCTTTTTGCTTTCTTTTTCGATGGCGTTCTTAGAGGTCCTTTCATTAGTTCCTTTTTAATCATACACACTTCTGCTTCTGAACACCCGATAGCCTTAGCTGTTTCTTTTACCGCCTTACTTACACGCATTTTACTTAAAAAATAATCTAACACATTCATAATTATTTGGCGTTCCTTACTTCTTTATTTACCAACATATCGTCCCTTCCTAGCTTCACCCTCCATAACTACAAATATTTACAAAAATATTAAACAAATAACGCAATAACCGCTCACAGTTACGCACACGGCTTCTTTCGAACTAATGCTAGTGCTGCTCCTTATACTATCTTCTGTGTCAGGCCTGACGCTGAATAGATGAATACCTTTTGTTTGCCTTACTGGATAAAAGAAAGAGGTTACTGCCTTTTGGTTTATTTTAAAAACTTTCTCCAACCTTCGTCAACATTTGTTCTCGCTGGTTCCCTGATGTAAACTCAATAACAAAAAAGTTTCACACTGCGTAACTTTTGCAGTGCACATATATAAAATTTTCCGAAAACATTTAATTTAAAAAATTATAACACTTAACTGGGTAAACATAGAGAATTCAAGGTAGGCAGGTAGTAGCACTATGGTTTACTCTACCTAAGAAAAAAATATAGATGCATTCTAGCAGTTAGTTTGTTAGTTAGTGCGTGATGAGTGTAGAAACAGCAAATATCGGACTTCTATTGAAAAAAACGTTTTTTGAAGAAATTTGGACCTATAGAAATGTATGACTCTGAAAAGGATATAACCTGATAGAAAAAAAAATTCTGCATAGAATAATGTGTTCAAACCTGAAATTTATAACAAATGAATATTTATACCATGCTATTAGGAATCTGGCAACAGAGCGAGGGTAGAAAAGGACGCGGCTAATGCCAACTTGTATGCGCTAGATAGAGACAGAGATGTCGCATTTAACTCCATACTGTCTTCTAAGAGTGAAACGCTATATAGAATGCATTTGTTTCCTGGTTTTGTTGAAGTGTCCGCTAGATGCCAGCACACACTAGAAGTGGTCAGCAGGCTTCCCGGCAGCAGGCCTTTCTAACATGATGACACAAGTAGGAAGCATACTTTCCATGGCCTTAGAAAGCTTTAAGATAGAACTTGCTAATGTGATCAATTTTCTGACAAAATTTCAGCTTATGCTTCTTATATTATGCATGGACTTTAACATATGGTGTAGTGCCCATACCTTAACGACCACATCCTAAAACTAAACCCCGGCGCGACACCCCACGAAGGGCCAAGGCCTACCGCCCAGCCGCTGCGCCCCCACCTCTGCTCACTACAGGCGTCATTGCTGAGGTGCAGTACTGGAGGGTGGGACGTGGTCAGCGCCCCTCCCGGCCAGTTATGCGGTCTTCTAGACCTGGGGCCGCTACTTCTCCATCAAGTAGCTCATCAATTGGGCCCCCCGGGACCTAACGAGGCTGAGTGCACCCCGCGCCAGACCTCCCAGAGGGGATAAAATCCCCATGCTGGTACCGGGGATCGAACCCGGGTCCTGCGCGCCAGAGGCAAGCGCGCTACCAACTGCGCTACGGAGGCGGTCCACGACCACATCCTAGGAAATTGTAAACCTGTCCATCTGCTCCTAATCATATGAACGCAATAGAGAGCGTTCTCGCAATGTACTCTTAGTGAATGAATCTGCTGTTGCCAAATCGGTTACGGTTGTGCATTCAGTGTTGTTAATGATTCTGCTTGTTGCGTTACATCTTAGAGCGTTAAGGCATGCGCGATACTATACTAATTAATCCCATTGCTCAACAATCCTTTCCAAGCCAAGGCCTACCGCCCGGCCGCTGCGTTCCCCAACTCTGCCCACCACAGGCATCATGAGTGGAGTGCAGTTCTGGAGGGAAGGATGTGCTACTGGGAAGTACTACCGGGGATAGAGCTCAGGTCCTTTGGCATCACACACAGTAACTTGCTTTGGGGGACGGCCGGTTCAACAATTCACCAGAATAAGAACCTGTAAAGCAAGTGTGGAGCACCAAAACTTATGGAACTAAAGTAACCAGGAAATGTTTCTCTTAAGCAAACATTTGTTTAAAAGAGGTTCGAATCAGACACCGTTTATCTGAAAGCATGCTGGTAAGGGCAAGTACCACTAGCTTTCGGTGATGATCGCGATATGGTTTGAGCTGTAGCTTCTTCTGCTACCTCTTAAATTTTTGTCTCCTTTTTCTGTTTCTTTTTATTAATTTCTGCTTCCTTTCAAGCAACAAAAACCGCCGACAATTTATTCAAGTAAGGTCGCTGAAGAAAGCGTATGAGGTATGGTTATGTATAAATCAAAAAGAGCTGCTCACAACGCATGTTGATGAGCGGTGTCGGTTGTTTCAGTGGAAACTCCTCCTCCTGTAGAAAACTCTAGAGGCACCAAGTGTGGGCGTGAGAAGTCGGCAAGTTCGGGTAAAGTACACGAGTGTCGTGACATCATTTACCTACTTCTATTAAGTCAACAAAGGGCTTTGCTTTCCCAAAGAAATACATTTTGTTTTGGATTGTATAAATTTCACTAACAGGTACACATGTTACTCTCTACCAGATTTCACCGAAAATAAAGTTTATAGCTCCACCGACTCTCCCAAATACATTAGAAAAGCAGTTGTTTTGTAGATGTGGCTAAGACCTTAAAGAAAATACTCTCAGCATAGGAAATGCTTCATTATGTTTCTATTCTCTAAAAATGGCTCATACAATTCCTATTAAAGTAGTAACCGAGAGAACTGGCACCGCGGCAACGTGTGTGACTCATTCGGGAGGCTCCGGGTTCCATCCCTGGCGTGTGCATACATCCGTGCCTTCCCCTTGTCACTTTGGTGAATGCTGGGGTGCTTAATTTTATGCCACAGTTTTCTTCTGTAACATTTTATTTCAGTGTCTATATTTGTTCCAGTTCATTTGTTGGAGTCCTTTTGTTTTGGTAACTATGTACAGTTACTAGGAGTGGGTGAACATTTTTGCAACAGAGAAGTATTAGTTTAAAAGTTAATATGAAATACCAAACATCAAGGGACTTTAAAACAAAGTGTTAAACGGTGTAATTATCAAAAGTCGATAGTTAAATATTCTCAGTAACTTTGTGACAAAAGGAGTTAAGTATTGAGTTTGGATTTTCTTTGGCTTCCTTTTCGCAAACCAGTAGGCCCTGAAGATAAATATAACGTATTTTAAAACTGCCGTACTTTCCATCATGTCTCTTCCTTTATCATCCTTCAGGTGTGCTTTCAGGTGAGTGGCATTGGCGGTGCCGAGCAGATGGCGCGGATGCTTGCGAATGGTAACTGCTGTTCTTGTCGTTAGGTGCCGTTTGGGCGGCCACTGTCCTCCGACGGCGGGATGCTTGTGCGATATCGGATTCGCCGTGTGATGGCTGGTCGACGGGGCCTGGCGCGGGAGGAAGAGATCTCAGCACTTTTTAGGGACTTCCGTGCGTCTCTGTGGTCCCTCTAGCTGCGACCCTGTGGCACGCTGCGGATCCCTCACTTCGTCGCTACCTCCTTGGGAGTGTTAGCTACAGTAGTTCTGCGAAGGTCGCGGTGCCTGAGCTTTCCCCCTCCGTATATAACCTTTAATAGTTACCCATTTATTAAAGTAGTATGACTAAAACTTATACCCAAAATTTTCTCTCAAAAGCTGTTGATGTCCTCTACATTCTGAATATAACTTTAATCATAAGAGACATATAAACACTTACGAAGTTCTAGAGCTCCATGGCTTATTAGATTTCTTAATCCTTTTGCTAGATGATTGCTTTAGAGTTTGTGGTCCTGAATATATTGTGACACCGGTCGCCCGTCAAAAAGACTCGAAGTCAAGCTACCTCACATCACTGCTTGTAAATACACCGCATACCGACAATGGAGCGGTCAGAACAAGGACAACAATGAGCGCGGCAGAACAAGTGTTTCCAGACAGTTCGAAAAACTGTTCACGGACCGGACTTTTTTACGAAAAAGGTGCATTTCAACAAAAGTTCTTGCTACATCATTCTCGGCTGTATAAGTAAATATAACGTTAAGAGAATCCAATTTTTGTAGTTAGTCTTTAAGTGTTGAATGAGACAGTTGTTAGCAGTTTTTAGTTCAGCTTGTTTGAGCGAGTGCGAGTGTATCGTCGAAAGCAGTTTGTGAAACAGAGAGAGAGAGAGTAATAATGCAGTGTGTGTCAAAGTTACGATCAGACAGAACAGCTGTGAGTTGCATGGTTACGACGAATTGTAAATTGTGTTAACGATAAAAAGAGTACTGTATTTTTGTGATTGAATTTTAAGGGAAATAAGGTGACAAAGTAACTGAACTTGTCATTCTATCACAATATTTTTTAGGTTGATTGTGTAAACGGCTTTCATTTTTAACCGGTATAGCAACAGAGATTTATACTTCAAACATATTAAGTTAAACATATCTTACATATGCGCATTTTCACCCAATTCATTAACAATTGTATGGACTGTTTTCGACATCCTGAGCTTTATATTTCAATTTTATCATGGTTTGGTATTATCTCTCATAGTTATTTTCCATGAAGTAGGAAAAAAGGAAAACTTCGGCAACCATGGTATACGTAATGAATAGTTTATATAAGCTAATTGAAACCATTCGATGTCCCGCTTCAAGCTTCAATAGCAGTAACTTCTCATAGTCATGCGGTTTCCCTGATGCTATCTAACATTCTATTAAATCGGTTCTCTTTCTTTCATTATAACCTAAATTTCCCCCAAGGAATTCTATGTTGAATTGTGAAAACCGAACTTATGTATTCAATTGCAATCCAGCTTTTCGAAGAGCCCGGCACCATTTAAAATACTATTTATAATATGTATACATTTCTGTGTTTTTCAACAGATAGAAGGCGGTCCATATTGATTTCTGCATCTTTGTTGTTACAGAAATAGTTTATCCTACATAGAGTTGTGTTTGTCATGACCAACAACATTAAGTTCTGAAGTTCTCTTGTGAGGTGGGTAAAATATAATACAAAGGGTGCCCAAATCAAAGGGTAGTAGTAAGTTGCGACACGGTTGTCACTTTTTCATAACCCATAAATACTGCGAATATGTGAACTCCGGCACAGCAGAAACGTAAACTCCCGCACGAACTGTCATTAGTTACTATTGGTCATTACCAAGGCCCTAGAATTTACGGGAGAAGCTGAGTACACCACGACACGGTTGTTTTCATACTAACGGAATACAGACTCTGAGTGATATACATTTATTTGCTAGTTAGTGCTGCATTAGTTTATATTCTTACAGAAGACAAACTCTGAGCGAGTTATTGTAAACTGGATTGGTAGGGTTTAAGTCCGTGTTGCATTTGCTTTCATAAAATGGAAAGCAGATATATTCATTTACTAGTATAGAATGGACACGGCCTACTCTGTTGTGGTTAGTATTCAAAGTTAGAAAAAAATGTAGTGGTTGTCATGGTTATAAATTTTATTTTAAATATGGGTTGTGTGAGTGTCCTGTGCTAAAACGTTGTGCTCTAGCAAACTTTATACACATGGAATTTCAAGTCTGGGTGTAGAATGCAGCTGAACCATTTCATTCCAAATTCAGTGCCTCCTTCCATTGAAGTCATCATCCGAACATTTTTAAGTTCATAAGCACCATAATACAGTTTCGAGTGCAAACCTACATAAAGATGTAAAGCAGCCAGCAACAATAAAAGGCAGTAGCTAAACATTTCACAGTTGCGGGAACAATACTTCCTGAAGTGGAAGTACGTCAGTTTGGGATATGGCTTACCTAATGACTGCCGATCTTTCAGTATATGCTAGGGCAGAATATTTTCTGTTTTTAAGTTCATCTAGTGTTGGCACCTTGACTACGTTTTCACTCGTTTATATTCATTAAAAGCATTAATTTATTGAGGTAATACTACGTAATCTTTTCAATAATGGAGAAGCTCATTACACCATGTAAAGGACGATAAAGACTGTAGTAACACCAACATTTTCTGAAATTCTCACGCGAGCTGTCGTTCTCGGGTCTGCAAAGGACAGCACCCAATGTCAAGATGAATCTTTAGCAGCCTTACTGTCTACCGGACACCACACAACCTCTCATGCACAAACACAGACAACAGAAGTCTACAAAATATCTTGAACAGGAATTTTGACGTAAGAAACCGAAAGTGGTGGAGCCACACTTCTGCCGCATGGTGCTATATAGGACAATCAATTTAATGACAGCTCCTAAGAATTCATTGTGGCAACTTAACATTAAGGTCAGTAAATCATATCCCTTTTGCAACAACATAAGTTGTTTAAATCACTTCAAAGCATATTACATATTACAAACATTCAAACTATTCCAAACAAATGCGCACGTGAAAAAACATCCTCTACCCAACCAAGGATTATTTGCTAGAATCTTAACAGTTGAAGTCCTCTACCGCCAACGTAACTGCAATAATTAACACCCACTACGGCTATATCCTTACTATGCGTACATTTAAGGAGTAGTTGCACGTATTTATGTCAAGTGACCAAGCAGAATGGCACTAAAAGTTACCAGAGAGCACTATAATGCTGTAAATATGTCACAGTTTGCATTTGGTGAATTCCAATAGCTTGTGTTCCCTATTCTGTGCAGGACTTTCGGAAGGTAAACAGCACACCGAGAACTACGCAACTGCTGCATCACCACTGTGCCACGCAATTAATGGCATAGCTATTTTGTTTATCGTCCTGTCTTCTAGAAGGTAGATGTGTGCTGCACACATAAAGGATACGCCACTGTTCTGCACTTATGCTCTGTTCTCTTTCTAACTGTTGCTGGAGGTTTCGGGGCGGCGTCCTGAGAACATCTGGGAAATAACTAACTTGACGTGCAGTATCTGATGCCCATTTCCTCAAACTCGGCAAGTTGCTGGTTGTCTCACAACACCTCTTACTGACCTGAGAGAATCTCTCCCCTCCCCGTGTTCCACCTGTAACGTGATATTGCGTCCGTCTGTGGAAACAAACCCTATCTGGGAAAGTTACCTGCACATTCGTCATTTCCAGCGGACGGCAGAAATGGCCACGTAGCACGCGTGTTTTCAGGTCGTTCCAGACGACCCTTGAGATAACAAGCAACGGGGACACTTGTTTGTCACTCTCAAATGAATTGTGTTCTTGAACGTGGAACACGTCTTGCTGTGACACATACAATTCTCTACCTGTGTCCTTCCCAAAACGAGCACATCAACCTGCTAAAAACTCTGGGAAATGTTTTGTCGTCGCTGCTACAAAGTGTTTTATCGCTCCAAGTTTAAATTGAATAAATTAGAACCGCTAAGAGGAGTTGAAGCAGAAGGGCGTCAAAAGTCGAGATACAAAGAGCAAATTATGAAGCATCGTTCCGAATAACAGTAACCACACCAAAGTGCAACCACTGAGGAATTACGCTTTGAAACTGCTTCTTCCTTTTTGAATTAATACCTCTCTGCTGCAGAAGAAGGCCTTTGCTTTTTCTTAGCAATTCAACATACCAAGAACATTATTCCCTATTGTATTATACCTCAAATTTACACCTAGTCAGGAATAACAAAGTATTTACCTATAACAGGTATACAAAAAGGATAGAAATTATCCACAGGTACAGCGAATTGAGAAATCATTCATCTTCGTTTAAGGGGACAAGGTAGTCAACGGAATGAAAATTAGTATTTATAATACGTAGAATTTACATATAGTAACGTTTTTTTCGTGTGTATAATTTTATTGCATTCATAAGCTATTGAACCATGAACCGATTTTTCAACTACTTCACGTGTGGTGTTTACAGTGTAATTTTATATGCATTTAGTACAGCATATTTATCTCTGATAATGTCGCTGACTGAAGGGTTCTTAATTTCTAATGACCTAAACTGAAGTGTCAATGTAAAATGTCAGTAAACATGTTGATTATCCGTGACTTTGAATCCTTTTCCTCCATCAAATCAAGACCTATTTTCACCATAATTCCATATACTGCAACAAACAACTTGTTCTAATTAATGCATCTGAAATATGTTTGTTGAATAAAAGTTGAAAAACTGGTGAAATTTTGAAAAATTATAAAACTAATCAAATTAAATGTGTTGAAAAATCCCACAACAAAAACTTTAGGTCGTTGTTTCTGCATATTAACATTTTGAATCCTTTTGTTGATTATAGGTTTTTTTTTTCAGTGCAAATACTCTTTGTCCACTACAAACCTAGAACAAATCGGTAGTGCATATTACCGAGACAGGAGTGAGACTACTCTTGATTCCACACCAATGGTTTTTCCTGTGATAAGGTCCACGTACTGGCTTTACTTCACTCATGATAAATATTCCAGCTTTGCTGAAAGCTCCTATTCACTTTCTGTAAAATCATAGGTGCTAAACTACTTAAAATAGGCAGACAAATACACTCCACAAAAAGTTCCACACACGTATTATCAGATGCGATAAATAATCACGACTGAAGCAGTCACAATCATTTATTCATTTCCTACATAAGGTACATTTTGACATAACAGAAGATAGAAATATAAAATACTGATATACAATAAATTAACTAAATTCCACAATTGTCTTAAATATTCAGTGTAAACTGTAAACATTGCTTCTGTGAATTTGAACTCTTCGGCTATTATGTATTTTATGGTATATTCCATTATGGGTTTTAAGTATTTGCTCCCTTAAATACTTTTTACACTCTCTTGCTGTTTTTAATTATCATTGAATCTGTATTATTTTACAATGCTATTCTTGCCTTTTCAATGCAATAAGTCTAGCCTTTTTTGGGTCAGCACTGTTTTTTCGACCTCTTGGTCATATAAATGAACGAAGCAGCAGGTATTATTATTAGTATTATTATTAATATTAGTATTATTAGTACTATAACTGTTGTTATTGTTGTTGTACCAGGTAGCCACTATTTCATTCTATAGGAAACAATACAACTGCTGCCGTTAGGAAAGGAATGCCGGTGTTAAAATCTTCTTCAGACACGTTAACATCACATTAATAAATAATATTAATAAACATCCGCCAGTAACGAATATAGTGAACGTTTACGATACAGTGAAAAGTTGCCATTACTAAAGCCGTAATAGGTCTTCAGCTACGAAGACTAGTGCGCTATAGGCACTATGAAATCAACATATTCTACTCCAACGAGCATATATTCCTAAATACAAAGCCTACGATTCCAAAGCACAGGAACAGAATAGGTAAATAGGCGAGTTCCCGGCTTTTTCTGTGAGGGATAAAATGAAATTGTAATTAGCAAAGTAAATTTGGAAGAGAAAGCTTCCAGAACAAGTTTAGGGTAATACCTCCCGGGTATTTGTAGTTACAAGGACTGAGAAAAATCTGGAAAACAATCCAGTAAGGGAGGAAATTCCTGAGGGATTCCAATCACGGACCTCCCGTTTACGAGTCCATGTATTTACAATCTCGTCTGCCTGTACCAGTGTTTGTCCCAACTTATATTCACAGAAAGCCAATATGATTCGTGTAAAATTATTCATCTAATTAGGGGCCTTTTCTGTGAAAATAGGGAAATTTAAAATTCCATCTTTTTTATATATTTTCTGCTTTTCTAGTCTTTTATCTATTTGTTGTTGTTCTTCTGGAATCCCTGAAATACAGCAAAACATAAAAGGGAAGTGAAAGCATGGTGGCAGTTTGGAAGACCAATCACGGCATGACTTCAGTTTTAATTTTTTATTGTTACTTTGTACATGTCATTCCATATCTTTGCTCTTAGGATATCTGTAAATACAGCACAAGCAATGGTGGAGTCCGCTGGTTTAACTCCCAGCATTCTTCCTGGATAAGGACGTGGAAGTTCTGTATATTTGTTGCGTCTCCAACTTGCAGTATCCAAAAATAGGTAGCAAGTATTGTCTAAGCCAGTGTATCCATCAGCGTCGTATTGTCCTGATGAAATTCGAGGTTCAGCAACTCTTCCAGCAGAGACACTTGTACACCACGCTTATTCAAAACAAAATAGGCATAGTAGACCAAGCCATTATACACGAGTGAGAACGTACATACCAGAACGCATGTCACCAAGGAACAAGAGACTAAACAGAACCGCAGAAGAGGCCCAAGGAGGAAGGCAGCAATCAGGCGGATACATGCAATGATTTTAGAAAGGCCTGTCCTCCACTTTATCCTACATTAACGGAGATAAAATCTCATGTTTAGTATGCAGAAAGAACAAACAGTATTAGCTTTTATGAACTCTGGCTTTTTCAATATTTACATCTATTGGCATTCTAATTAATGTTTCAAAAACTTTTTTAACTTCTGCGCTTGCACTCCTTATAAAACTATTTTATCTCTGCAAAACATAGAAAATTGTTATATATGAAACTGTGGAGAGAAATAAATTTTATCCTACGGAGGAAAAGATGTCAAAATCAGGAAATATCAAAATTTTACTGAACGACCGCATTAACGCCACACGTGTACTCCCTTGTCTAAAATATGTATCCGTGTGATTTTCAGGTACAATATCAAAATTGCTGCACTATATGAACATTTTTATAATCATCACTGAGTAAGTAGTTGAAATTATAGGTTCAAAATTTGGAAGAAAAAAAAATAATTTACTAAACGAAAAATACAGAAATTGGCGGCATGCAAATTGTAATATAGTTTCTTGTCTCTGCGTATTGAAGTTTAGTATTCTCCGTTAGTTAATTCGCCTACTAGAATTTTTTAAAGTGAAAAGCAACACTTTCTGGAGTCCGTGTATGCTACTAACAATGGAAGGGTAAAGGTATCTAAATTACATCCGCAAACTTTGGGATCGCATTGACCATCAGTTACCAATTGTGGGAACGCAAAACTCTAAGAGAAGGCGGTGAGGGAAGCTGGGGTACACGGAAAATAATAATCGGTAATTGCCAAACCCGCTATTTTGTGGTGAATTAAAATAATACAAATCGGAGCTTAAAACACATTCAAAGCGGGGTTCAAAGAGTTTAAGAATTATCCCATATCTGCCTCAAGATAAGGCAAGAACCCTAAAGAAGCCAAAGTGAATGGTCCCCAATCTAGAGAGTGTACAAACACCAATTATGAAGCAGATATGCTACTTCATGGACTAGTAAAGGTTTTGACACTGCTGCTCATAATACATGACTACATACAAAGATATCACTTAAAATTATTTTTGTTCCACTTCTACATATCATAGGCTATCAAAAATATTATTTTGTTGTTGTTTAACGACGCTGTCAATTGCCAGGATCACATCAGTGTCGCAGGTGCGCCTGAATTTCGTTCCACATGAGTTCTTTTATGTGCCAGTAAATCCTGGCATGGAGCTGATTTAAACCCGCGACATTGGGATGGGGAGGCCAGCGTCTATCCAACTGAGCCACCCACGCCGACTCATATGCTATCGTAAAAGTATAACCACATGACTGTTTTGGGGTTATCACAGCGGAAGTTAATTTGCTCTCTGTAAGACTGAACTTCTAATCTAATTGTTGAAGGGGTATGTCGAAAAATCGTATAACTTTAATAACAGAAACAAATCATTACCTGACACCATTTGGTTTCCCTGTAACCCGGAGGGTGGCTCCGATGTGCTTTTGTCTTCGTCTTAAGTTTCATTATTTTAGGTTATTGTTTTTCCTACCCACCTTCGGTTGTTTGAAATGCTTTGGGGATAGAACTTCAGTTTACAATTCATTAGTGTAATGCACTATTTTCACAGCAATAAATGTTTTTCGAAGACACAAAAGAGACTACTTCGTCAGCTATGGAAACACTTGAAAGTTCTCCATTTAAATTTAGAAATAAGCGACAAGAAATGCATCAAACTTGGGGCTTCGTTCAGATTAAGTTAGCTGTCTCAGCGGGAACAGTTTTAGCCAAAAGTCATGTTTAAGGCGATTTTCCAGTGTTGAAGTTAAGGCAGGCAGGCAGGCGGCCTGGTGTTTGACGAGTGGAACGAATGCAAGAATAGTAGACATCGGCGACATCACAGAGACACACACACTAGAGCTCTGGTGAGTGATTCAACGTGCCGAGCACAAAGCCTACCGCTGAAAACTTCAAGCCTCGGCAATAACCCTAATTTCACTTTGGGCTAAAACCGCTTCCGTTTGTAACCGAGCACACCACCTCTGTGTGGAAACCGAACGAAACCTTAGTTTCGAACAAGAAACTTCTTTGTCAGTCACTTCAATACGAAAAACAAAGATCCAATTTACTAGAAGGAATGAAACGCACGAGAAATTTTTCTTTGTGCATATCCTATCTCTTGAAACGAGCGGTACTTACTGCACGGAAGCAAACTGACTTTTCTTGTGGAGTCGGAGTACGGCTATATAAGAAAGTAATATACAGAATATGCCAAAATTAGACCGACAAACTTTGAGAGCTGATAGGTAACACTATTTTAAACGCTTTTTGTTAAGGAAAGTTTATTTTTTTTTATTTTTATTTTTTTTTTTTTTCTGCGGTGTTTTATTTAAGCGCTAGATGAGTTAATGTCATAGATTTCTGCCTCCCACCCAGTTTAAGTATTTAAGGCAAAATAAGCAATACAAATTATTATTGCACTTATTTTAGTAAGGCACCCTCTTCCTGACTCTCATACCTGGCGCTGCGCTGACCACCCGCTTCCAGGTCTTCGCTCTGTCCGGTCCATAGGTTCGTCTGCTCCTCGACAGGCATATGGCCCTAGGCACAGGCTTATAAGTGCTAGGGGAGTAAGAGTTCTCCGTACGGAGAGGTTAAGAATAATAGGAAGCCTTAATTTGGAGTGAAATTAAGCAATGGAATGTCCCATACACTTACAAAACACTATATCACATAATGTAATGGTAAAATCCCACTCATATACGTACGCTTAAAAAGTGCAAACTGCATACTGATGACTCATGTAACTACATATCAGTAACGCTTTTATTAGTCAAATGATAAGAGAAGAATGAAAGTATAAAATAAACAACATAAACAAATGCTGGTCGAACATTAATGCATGTAATAAATCTCAAATCTATATTAATTTAAAAGGAGTTTATATTGGTAATCTTCTAAATATGATACTTTTAGAATTGTTTGCCAAAATTTGTACTGAATACCAACGCAAAAAATATGAAGTTCATTACCTGAATTAACGTTATACTTACAGTTATTCCCTTGTTTAAAAAATAATACATTTCGAATTTTGGAACCAATTTGCAAAATTTCGCGGTTACAAATCTTACTATTGTTCCATTAGAATGAACTTTAGAAGTAATCAAAGTGAAATTCCTTTGATATATTTAATATTGAAGGGAAAGTTATTAATAACAAATGAAGGCAAAATGCAAAATTAAGTTTACAAAAATTAGAGGGACCGCAGTGATCTGTTCGCCTTCACGAATTTTTCATTCATCATAAATTTATGACTAAATACAAGATTTTGATATATATTATAAATTATGCTTTAACAATAAATATATTCTCATATCTGTATACGCATTTCTGTGACATGAATGCCCTATCACATCTATATATGTGGTATACACCTTCATGTAGTATCCCATCCCGTTCAAACCTCTTGCCTACTATTTACTTTAGGATACGCACCGAGCAGTATTTGGGAAACACCATTAAACCACGCACCGCATTAATTTCGGGTGTTTTTATTTATAGCTGCAATAAATTAGTGACATTGCTAAAAATGTTTCTGACCATTTTTTAAAAAAATAACATCCTTAATTCTGTACTAATCTAAAAAAAATTGAAAAGTGTGAAACAATTTTCAAGCCATTATACTTAAAATTCCTAATGAATAATTCGCGTAAAACAGTATAGGTTGAGCAGGCCATTTTGTAAACCCTATTATACAATTATATATTAATTCGTTTTCCGTACCATGGCCGCTAGTCATCAACTAGTTACCAAGTTACCATGGCACTAAGGAATTACGTGTTGCACCTGTGGTGAGTGGAGGTGGCTGCCGCAGCGGCCGGCCCGTAGACCTTAGCCCGAAAAGTACTCATGCGTCAAAAAGTTAGTTTATTGTTATTGTGTTATTAATTACTATTACTATTATTAATACTACTATTACTATTGTTACTATTATTATTATTATTATTATTATTATTATTATTATTATTATTATTATTATTATTATTATTATTATTATTATTATTATTATTATTATTATTATTATTATTATTTAAACATACTAAAGGGGAAATATTGAGAAATTTTAGTGAAAGCATCTGGAAATTCTGCAGGTTTCCTGAATTAAAATGGGCTATTTCTACTTCGTCTAAGACAAATCTGTTAGTGAACTAGAAAGGCAGTTTAATATTCTGTTTAGTCTAATGATTTAAGTGATCTGTATTGCAACATACGTTGAGGTAGAATATAACTGTATCTCTAAGAGAAAAACATCTGTAACTTTTTTGTTCTCTTTCTAGTCACTTTGACACACAAATATCTTTTTGAGGAGCCACAGTTATTACAAATTTATTATCTGCTATCCCTTATTTAGGATCCCTGCTACCAAACAAAATATCAGAGGAAATACACATAATGCAGAAAATAAAATCATAAATAGAAGTTGACAGCTACGACACTTATATCAGTCGTAATGTAGTTGTTCAATGGAAGAAACTTCATACAACGGGAAATGGCAGGAGAGGGATTAACATATTCCGCTACAGATAAAGCAAAACGTGAAAATACTGCATAGGTTTAGATTCATCATTCATTCTAATATACAGTAGCAGATTTAAGCAAGAAGAGCTTCCTTGACATCTTACCCTGCTAAAGTAATATCTATGTGGAGCTCACCATCTTAAATGTCCTTTCTTCGCGGGCGTATTTAACATTACTCCCACCTCTTAATATTAAATAACTAACCTTTTACCCCCAAGGTGCGCCCCATTTGCGTACTCCAGCTGTGGGTTGCGTTCTCTCCAAAGGTCGTTACTCATTGTGCGCTGGGAATTTGCACTTCAGCAAGGCTTTGTGAATATTTGCAATGCAATGTGTGCAGTGTACATATTATATATTATGTGGTATATAGTATACATGGAAACACATTTATACCACTTTCCCAGTCTTGCCTCACCCACACCAGCGCACAGCACCCCTCATTCTAGCCCGAGGCTCTTAGCTCCCCTCGAGGTATAAGCTTTCGAGAATTATAAAGGTTATTCCGCAAATCCCAAGCCATTATTTCTAATTTTAAGCATGTATATTATAGTACAGCATTAAGTTATTTCCTTCCCCGTTAATATAATTCTTGGGAATGTAAGAAAGAGGGTTACTTTGCAGTATTCGCTTCTACAGTTTGCGTGTAGTCTTTTTAGTAGATACACTTAAATGTATGACAGATAATATCTTTAACTTTATCAAACGCTGCAAACAAATTCTTAATTTCATCATCACTTATCGTCATGATTATGAATGTGTTTGGAATCGGTATGTTAATAGCAACCTGAAATAAATGGCTCCACGCTCCTTAGAATTTTTTATCTTGCTAAATGTCAGCTTTAAAGGAGTTCAAGCTACATGCAAACCTACTACACGGTTTAATCTAACCACAGTTTTAGCATTTGATTAAATAGTCCCGTTTCATTTTAAAATTATTTTGAATGTCCTTTTTTTTCTTCTTAAAAATTTCCCAAAAGGAACGCTATAGAAATAGAGCACATCATTATTGATCCAAACCTTGCTTGAATATACAGGCTATTTGGGGTATAAATGCAGATATTTTAATTCGTAATTGAGGAAAGTGCAGTGAAGATGCATATAATTTTGCTTATTAAGATTAGTACGATTTGTATCTCTAATTAGCGTGGCAAAGAAGGCATAAGTGCAGAGTGGGCCAGTCTATAGATAACGAATGTTGTACTTTTCGTGTAATGTTTTGGGAGCTAATGCTTGTGATTGGCCTATATTCGCACAGGAAACACACGACAAGACAGGGTATTTGTTTATGCTCTCAAGACGCGTTAGGAAGTTTGTTTATGAACTGAGCTAGGGAAAGTGGCAGCTACACAATCTGCAGTGTTGCCAGCTTGTTTTCGACAAAACTAAAAGTATCTCCGAAGGAATTGTTCAGAGACAAAAACGTAAGATGCAAAATGTGTTCCAAACACCGAGATCTACCACTGTCATAAATTAATGTAATGACTTCCCTTACACCCGGTATATATACTCTTTACTTCTGTTTCAATTGTGCGTAACATAATTATTTGCCACTTGATGTTATTTCATATAAACTCCTATATGTACATGCTTATCAAAATGTATGTCATATTTTTGAATCCTTGTGTGTGAAATGTACAATACGATCACTGTCCATTATGGTTTCAACCTTTTCAGCAGTGGACTGATTGAATTTAGAGGCTGACAACACTACATGGGTAATATGTTGTATGCGTTGTGTTTAGGTTGACAGCACTGAAATTGGAGTGGAAATATTGGTTCAACTAGGTTTGTTTTAGTAATCGTACACCCTTGCCTGTAATTCCTATCAGTTTACAGAAAGTTAGAAAAATATAACCATCTCCTTCTATTAAGTACTTCTTGGGTTACCAGCCGTGCGATGTCGATAAATTAATTAAATGAATGAGGTATGGTAACCCGAGAAGCACTTATTAATAATAATCGCCGTGAAAGCTTAAATTCCTACATCTCCTTCCATTACCTACGCTTACTGAGCAACAAGGTAAATATTAACATTTGCCAGTAGTTTTAAACATTTACTGAGTTTTAGAATTTTACCATGACATGTCCAATATAAGACACCCCTTTAAAAAGCTGAAGAATCATAAGTAGTGTCTTGAACAGCTTTTCTGATGAAGAACAAGGAGGAGACCTTTTATTTTCATGACACGTGCTGGCCAAGAACACCCTCTGAGTTGTAAGTATGCAGGCAACACACATTAGTGCCTCTTGCGCTGCCTAAGCAAATATAGGTGTAACATTTTCATTACACTGTCGTCAATTATCAATCAAAATATCTGCAATTATAGCCACAAAACCCTATGTATACACAAACACAATTAGAGTAAATTATCAATCGATTTATTTATGTACAATATACAGCTGAACTCTGAACTCAAAGGATCACTGAATGGACGGAAATTCATCCTTAAATACCATGGAAAGATGTCAAGGACTTGTATGTACAGTGAACTACTTACCGGAAGAACCGGAGCGGTCACATGGTACTCCCTGTATTTTATTAAAGCTGTAGAACTTTGCATTTCCTTTAACTTTTGCTGCAATTAGTTCGTTGCTGCGTAGTAAGCTGATATGTGGTAATTCTAAAGCACCAGCCACAACAGTAAATAATTCACAGTGCTAACCAAACTCAGACAGACAAAAGGCATTCACTGCAGGTTTCTACGTCAGGCTCCACAGACGCATATACAAACCTGACTGTGGGTTGGGCCTGGGAGTGTTAGGCAACTGTATGAGGCAGTATTATGATGGATATTCCAGTTTCAAATGTATTTTTCTCAAAAGATTTTTCAGTATTTTCCACTGCTTAAAATGCTCCACATGTCAAAATGTTTAACCGATTTTCAGAGAAAGGAAAACTCATGAATCATTAGCTAAAGAGGCCCTTAACCATTTTTTTTTTTTTTTTTTTTTAAATTTTGTGATTACATTGTTTTTATTAATAGTTTCATAGCCTGGAGGATGAAACACATACAATGTAGCAATTTAGCTAAATATATGTGTAGATCTAGGATGCTTGTACACAGGGTGTAAAGGCTTACTTTCCTCCAATCTGAAAACTGAACTGAATTAGAACCAAAACTGAAAAGTTAAGATCCTTCCAGTTCAGTTTTCAGTTATGCTTTCTCAGAAAACTGGACGGAATTCGTCAAACTAAAATGACTGAAATGCTGTTGGAAAGCTGCATGGCAGTGAAGAAAGTGAGTAGGAATTGGATATTTTGCTGTTTATTTTGATGGATGAATTAACAGATAATACTGATAATGAGCAAAGTTGTGGAAAACGCTCCAAGGTATATCCCATGTATGCTAATAGTAGTTCAGAAGTTGCCTGTGAGATTTTCGTTATGAGGCACCTGAAGGACAAGTTGGTGGAGTACTTCAGATGAACAGCAAAATTAAATCCCATCTCAATATTACTACGGCTAGATATAGATAAACGGACTCCAATCAGTTCCAAAATTCATAACATAACCTAGCGGTCCTTTATATTACAACAGATGTTTATATTTGTATTAATACTACATCGTTTAGTGCGCATATGTAGCATTATATTGCATTCGTTTATTGCACAATTTGTACTGATGCAAATAATTGACAATTATTCATACTCGGGACCTTCACACCTCCCAGGTGAACTATTTCTGACGAAACAGCGTTTTTAGCAGATACGCCGTCTTTACGAAACGATCAAGTGTAGTTAAATTACTACCTGCATGACGAGAGTATACCCATCAAGTAGTCCATTCTGTTGTGTTGCATTTATTACAGAATTTTTGCACGCCTTTTTTTTTTTTTTCTGAACAGAAACAAACTGAAAGTTATTAAACCTTATCCAGAAGGAGTAAATCTTATTTACTTATGTACTCGATTTTCCTAATTGCTCTACTCCTTCCAAAGTCTCTGTTTTTCTCTACATTTCTATTTTCTGCATGTTGTACATTGTGTATATATTCGTGCTGACGAACAAAATCAATAATTACTTCCTCTTCTCTGCGTGAAAACTTTCGTTTTCCATTCTTTATAACCAATTTGCAAAGTAAACAAACCAATACCGCAACTACAACCTCACTTCAGATCGCACAAGCTCAGCTGAACTGAACTGAAAAAAACGACTGTCACCGTAATTTTCGACGCCGAGATTTCTGGTGGAAAACTTAAAGATCTACTGACAAATGAATAAGAAGAGATTCGGTCATCAGTTCAATTAAGTTCTCGTCCGGAGGAAAGCACTTTCACTATAAACAAGGCGCCCATTCATGATCACGTGACTATCAACTGAAAAATGTTAAGTTCTAATTCAGTTTAGTTCAGTATTCAGATCAAAGGAAAGCGTAACTTGAGAGGTATGAATGTGCAGATTTGGCGTAAATTTAAATATGACCAATAAAAAGTCCAATAAAAATTCATCTATCGTGAAAGGTAAAGGAGGTAATAGAACATTGTTGAATACATTATCTGCACAGTCTGGCAACAGAATAAGAGTAAAGAAACGAATGCTTTGTTTATTAATGCGGCTACTGGTCTCATGCATGCGTTCACGCCAACGACTAGTGAATATCCAAACCAGACCAGTCCCAGAAAACTGGTTGCGCCTCGTGTCTGTGCGTGTATCACTATTGTAAGTAACGGGGGGTGCTATCTTTCAAGCTTTCCGAGCAATATTCACGAGATCTGAGTGCGTAGCGTTTAGTGTCAATATTTCGGACCCTCTGCTTTGCGCACTTGCCAAACGTAGGTATATCCACAAATTTATTGCAATAGACACGTTGGAATGCAATTATTTAATATAATTTTCTGGTTAGGCGAATAAGTTTAGCAACAAATGGAAAACACAGGAATAACTATCATTTAAAGTTCTAACTTTCTGTGGGTTTGCTAAGCAAGTATAACTTGTTTTTTAGTCGTTTGAGATTTTTAATGCTTTAGCATTCGCTTCTAAGTTTCAAGCTTCGTGCTTTACCTTTTACTGTTTTAATTGTTTAGTTTTAATGTGTGTTTTAGCTTTCACCTTTTATCCATTTTAGTGCATGGATCTTCCAGGTATTTAGGCGTTTTATCTGTTTACGCGTTTATTTGCTCTTTTAACCTTCACGCTTTAGCCAGCTAACTGCGAGTTTTAGGTTTTTTATGTTCTGACTTCGGACCCAAAGAACTTAGCCGTCGACAGGATCCTAAACTCCAGCCATCCATGTGCCTCTCTATGCTAGTTGCTAAAGTAAACGATAAGGGACCGGTGGCATATTGGCAATCATACATTCAAGCAACTTTAATTTTAATTTATTCAACCCTGGATTATAGATGAGTATTGTAGAGAAGGTTATGTTTCAGCTTAAAGTCAAGAAGTCGCCGTTAAGTTGTGCTCATAAAACTCATAAAATCTTATATAGCTACATGCTATACAGCAAGGAAAGATACAAGCATGAAACTTGTGAACAATCCTGGTTAGGAGACTCAAATGTTGTCAGTTGCCGTGGAATATGCCGGTTTTGCAGATTTCTAAAACGCGCTGTGAAAGCATCCTCTGTTTTCTGTGTGTTTTCCAGTAATGAAGATATCTAATTAGACATAATATTAAATGTCTGAAAGACGATGAAATTGAATTATGAAAAAACACATACTGCAGTGGTGAGATGATACCAGGAAGATGTTCTGTTGTCGATTTGTAAGCCTTTAAATTGTGTTTCCTCTTAACCACAAGGCGCTTATACGATACATTTAGGTATGATTCCAAGACACTAGAAACATGTTGCTTCATTTACGACAACTCATCTAGCTGGAACATGATATTAGAGTCTACCTCCAAGTAGGTGTTAAAGATGTTAAGACTTCTATCCAAAGTTAGTTTGAAAGAGGCAACGCTGTTATTTGGCAAGGAATATGGTACAATTTAATAACTTTTTTGTGGAGTCATGCAACTTCTGTGTCGCTGAGTTGATTTGTCCATAATCTAGAGCAACTACTGACAAGAATTCCAGCTGCCTAGAACGCAATAGAAGCTCAAGTTATGTGTCAGACGTTATAACGTAGTTACGATTACACTGCATCTAAGAATGGGAAACATTTGATGCTTTATTTCAGGCCTGAAAAGGATCTTGTGTTCCTTCAAAAATCATCTTAGAATACTATCTCTCGTGTCTAAAATTATGGTTGCCGAATTTTCCTACTGTACCTGTGAAAATTCTCAGCAGTTTAAATAAATATTTAATGCTTTATTTTATTGTGAAAAAGGAACACCTTTACGTATTAGACCTGTGGGTTTCGAAAGCGGAATCTAACATCTGCACGGAAAATACCTCTATATGATCTTCAATAATTATTGTTACTAGAAAATGTGCCCTCGTGATATTCAATTGACATAGTCTTTATAAAACTTTGTGGTGTAGCATCTGGTAGAATCGAATTTCTATAAGGTGGATGTAATTGCATTACAACCAAAGCCCTTTGAGTTAATTTATTACTTAAGAGAATGAAGATCTCAGTTCGGTTTTAGCCTGAGGGTTCACCTCGGGGGAATCATTTGTAATTGGATCTAAATTGGGCCCAAAAAAGGTAATACCCAAGGTATAGGCACACGGCAAATTCTGCGTATAAACATCTTGCAGTATTGAATAAATGCTCTCTGACATAATCTAATCGATGTGATCTTATCTCAATAATTGAGTCTGTTAATGAATTACTTACATCATCCTTGAAATGAACAGGAGACCTTGATTAGTTCCGCTACGGATATTGCTGCCCAATGCTGGTGAATGGATAAGCAGACAGGATTCTGAAAAGGACAAAGGGGAAAAAGTAGTTAGCAAGTTGAAAATAATTGTGTTTCACAGAAAAATTGGCAGCTCAAGTTGGCAATAAATGAGGAATTCGTTGATCGGATAATGATATGGAGAAGGGACTTAAGCTAATAAAAGGGCGTCTATTTCTAAAATTCACGTATTTTCCCCTTCTTGTCTCACAACCTTACAGAAGTATTTACTGCAATAGGTATGGGCAGCCGCATCGGCAGGGACCGTGTTCGGGTTATAGGACAGATTTTCCGGTCGTTGCCAGGGAACCTTCCGCGTAGCATTTTTGCAGCTCACGGCAATTCACGCTTCTCATTATTATTTCGGAAGCAATCATGTCAACCCGTTAGGTACTGAATCCTCAAAGATAGAAGATTTAATATATCAACAGTTCTAGCTTGTCGTGCGCAGATTCAGAAACGGTCAAAACTATATTCTCAAACAGTCGCCAACTCGCTTCAAATAGTTCCATCAACGTTATCAGTCAACTTATCTGGTATTGTCCTTTCACACATTTGCCCAGGCATACACTGAAATAACCATCGCATAGCTCCTATTCCAAATATAATTTCATTGGATATATAATCAGTGTCCACCGTCTATAGGGTAATAACATAAAACATTATTACAGTAAGACAGGTATTATATAAAGGCAGAAATCTTACGAGAGATTCAAATTCAGAAACATCTACATATATTTTGTGTGCTGACACAGGATATAAATAACTCTAAAATACAACGTTACAGAGCGCCGATGCCCAACTTTGTCTCCTATGTGCTAAAAACGTCACCTCGTCACTCTACTCCACCTCCTTGATTTGTGCATGAATCGTTTCCCTACACTCATTCAGGTAACCGAACATTAGAGAGGTTGGTTTTTGAGTACCATGAATGCGTTATAGCTCGGCGAAAGGTAGGTGGAACCCAATTAGCCCTCCCCTGTTACGCATAAGGTGGGCATCACTTTTACAAAGGATCTACGATACTGTCCCGTCGGGCTCGGCACTCGACGGACAACAGATGGGGCCGGGCTACCTCGCGCGACGGCTGTGTGCACGGGACTGTAACAATTGAAGCGGCAGAAACAAAAGGGGTTTCGGGAACGTTCTCGAGACCCCTAGCTGAGTCATTTCCGGTTCGTGTGTGTGTAGAAATCGAGAAAGGTACCCAAGAGTTACATCATCCCCAGTATATAAGAAGGCCTGAGAAGAACAGTTGGCAGTGAGTTTTAGAATTGAGTTACGCATATGGGTCGGCGAGTATGTCAGTGAGTGCGAGACAGCTGTGCATGTGTGTCGTATTTGTACGTCGTAAGAAGACTCAACAAGCGTCACGAGTGATTGTAACGTCGTAATTAGAATATGAGAGACAGAAGAAGTGAAGAAAGACACCGAAAGGTCTGGGAAAGGTTATGAGAAGAGCAGTTGTGAGTTGAGATAGCCCGAAAGACTACAAACTGCGTTAACGGCAAGAAGAAAACTGTGTATGTGTGGTAAAATTTTATAACATAATAAAATGATAGATAAGTAACCGGACTTGATTTTGTCGTTATGTTACATTATGATGCTGTATGACACTAAGGAAAGCGTCAAGAAATCTGTACGTGAGGCAGCTATGGATTATGGGACACCATTCGCAGTTATACAGTGTTGCTGGTTAACTGATTAGAAAATCTTACTCATATATACACATTATTTGCGGTAAAATTGCCAACAGTAGGGGAAAAATTGAGTATTTCAAACGTGTAAAACCTATGATAAAATAATTAAAACGTGTTCCCATGTGCAAGTCTCGCCACCAGGATTTGTTTTCTGTTTGCTTTTTCTTTTTCTTTCAAAACAACCAGGTTAGGCTAGTCTAATACAAGTATTACTTCAAAGCTGGCTTTCACACAACTTTTAGATACAGTTTTATTTTGTTTTGATTCACTACCTCGCATCATAACAGCACAATTTTTGTTCTTGAGGCAGCGCCATATTTTAGACGGATCCGATTCATGCGTAAATTTATTATGCAATAAATGAAACGACCTTTTCCTAAAACTAATTTCATTGAATTTATACGTATAAGGTTAGGGTTTATTAAGCACACCTGCAGTTGGCAAGTTCACCCTCTTGAAACATTATTTTACAATTATTAAACTGCGGTCAAAATGGCACTACTGCTCATTTGCACAGGCATCGAAGTGTGCTGGTCTGAAAACCCATTTAACCAGACAATGTGTAAAGTAATGTGGGTAACCGAAGAGATAAATATGCCTATATGCCATCCAAGTTCCTGATTATACGATTCAGCTTGGAAAAAATATAGGTTATGTAATCATAAAGTACATTTATTAGATTTTTCCGCCCACGCATTCGCAGACTTTACGATAATAAGGGTGAGTTGAATGTACTCCGCTCAGAAAATGAATTGATGAGCCTTGAGAATGGTGTGGCCTCGGACATCCGCAGAGGGTGAAACAATGGCGAGTAAGCTTGGGGAATGTACGGTTAGCTGTGGGCTTGCGGTCCAGTGGGTAAAACCACGTGACATGTCTATTGTTGGCCGAGTTGAGTCATGTTAGGAGCGAGAAGATGCACAGATTCCCATCCCAAACATACTCTTGATTATACAACCTTGTTTCCCAAACCACTTTCACGCTAGGTGTATACAGTCCACAATGCCCAAGAAAACAGACAAAACACAGAAACCTTACAGATAAAATCTACACTATGTCCTAAACAAACGACTCCCAAATATTTCCAATGACGGTGATAATAGTTCCGTGTATAACTAAAACGGGCCTACAAATAAACCTATACGCGTAAAAAAAACATAGTAAAAAAACTACAGGATTAATCACGTTCCAAACTATAAATATAAGTGCATTTAGAAAAAGGTCCGTATGTGTGTGTGTGTGTGTGTGTGTGTGTGTGTGTGTGTGTGTGTGTGTGTGTGTGTGTGTGTGTGTGTGTGTGTGTGTGTGTGTGTGTTTGCCTGTCTGTGTGTCTGTGTCTCTGCCTTTGTTTCTGCCTGTGTCTCTATCTGTATGTTTGTTGATTTTCTTGAAAATGGCTCCAACGATTTTGATTAAAATTCCACATGCTTGAGATATTTGTATTACAAATGAAATGTATATCTTGAATATAGCCTCTGTAGTCGTATTTACTCCGGATGACTTTTGCATAACTGGTAAACCGTAAGAGATAGACCAAATCGTACACTTCTGTCAACTAGAACATCGTTATTACATTTTTTATCTTAAACGTGCAAAAAGAACGGAATTTGAAAGCTTCAACAGATTTGATTATCACGCAAAGCCTATTGTATTCCCACCTTCCCCTTGCACCTACAAGGAAATAAGCAGTAAGATAATGTCTGCAAACTTTTATCTCAACTAACACAAAGAAGACAGAGGAATAAGAATTTATAAGAATGGTTGGTTAGTAGAAGAGTAGAGGTAGGTCACATGAGTGCAACAAACCATAGTATTTTTTTTTCTCTCTTTTTATTAGCAGATCGTAGACGAGTTCTCTTTTCAAAATTCACGTTTATGATGAAATATATTCTACCAGAATAACCGCATCAAGTTATATTAACGAAACCTATACGGTTACATATCTGTAACTGGTGCGTTATATTGTGACAGTGGGGGTGGCGCACAACAAAGAACGGTCGGGGCTAGACTTCACTCCACATATCAGGCTGGCGAGCAAACAAATGTGTTCAAGGCCAGGCTGCAATGCGTTACTAAGAATGGGCGCGGCGCGTATTAAAGGCGCTCACGGTCAAGCTCTCCCGTACCACTCACACGAGCAAACACGTGACAACAGAGTGCCAGAACCAAAAGGGGTTTTCTCCAGATGATTCGAGAAATGTCAGGCGGCCGGCTTGTTTGAAGAAGTGGGCGAAAGGTCCATGTTAGGTCATCCTCGCTATGTAAGGAGGCAAGGAAACAGCAGAGGAGTGAGTTTCAGTTACAGACATGAGTCGCACAGTGTGTCAATGAATGCCACGCAGCTGTGTGTGGTACTGCCGTCGTGAAAGATACGTAGCGTCGAAGTGATTGTATCGTCAGAGTTAGTGTATGAGAGACAGTGAAAGTACTGAGTCAAGGCTACGAAAAGAAAACAGTTCGCTGCTGTAATATCATGAAATACTGTAGGCTGTCTTAACGTCAGTAGAAGAGATTTTGTGCAAAAGTTTAGAAGAAAAATAAGTGTACTAATTTTGTCATTTTGATACAACATGGTAAACGTGAAGAGGTCCAGGATATCTCCAAGTTTAACAAATAAGGTAATACCATGAAACATGTTGGATTTAGTTGGAATAACTCATCTGCCAACTGAACTAGAATACCATTTCGTACCTATTTAAAGGATGATATTTTAAGGTGTTCATGGATTAGTTTACGTATTGGTTTGATCTCAAATATCTGCCACTTATTAACTAAACTATGAACACAGACGCGAAAGAAACGGGGGTGGGGGTAAGCGGGGGCAGTAAGACAAACATGAAGTGATGTACTAGAACCAGGTTATGAGTGGGGAGTGGGATTGGCATAGACGGGTTAGTATTTCCTTACCAACATAAAACACTGCGCACCTTATTGTACAAATGCCATGCACTCCAGTGTACGTGGGCTTTATAGTATTTAAAAGGCAACTACTTCCTATTAAATGCACATTTGGTAAATACTACTTGAACATTAACTGAAGAACTTCTGTACCTATGCCCCTTGTGGGGCACCTCCGGGAAGGATGAGACGAGAGGATACAGAGCGGCCGACCCAAGGAGTAACGACAGATCAGAGGGCAGTTTCCCTACCATTTATAGATTGAAACACCCCGACGGCGTCAAGTACAACAACCGTCCCGCCCACCCACGGTCTTAGACATTCTCAGCGACCTGAGACAGCCCCACCGAAGGACGAAGGCTCACCGATAGCATATTCCCTGCCATACAACACCGGGACCCCGCCGAGAGTTGAGAAGTGCAGTAAAAAGGAGGGACAGGAAACTCGGAGGATGCAATGAAGCCACCCAGCATTCGCCTGGCGTCCTGAATAAACCCCCGAAAAAAAAAATAAATAAATAAATAAATTTAAAAAAAAATTAAAAAAACATGGATTAGATAGGTCGGCCGCTAGGATCGAACCCGTAACCTGCCGAATGTGGGCCAGAGAGGAAACTCCCTGAGCCATCCCTCTCGGTTGTGCTACTTTAAGTTTTCAACTTTCAGTTCCTACGTTCAGAGAATTCGCTGTTTTCCTGTAGCTGGCTTAAAGTTGTTGGAGATATCAAAAGAATAAAAAAGATCAAGTAATTGCTCACCAGTTCGTATGCAACTTTCTTTATGTGCGAGGTAGTTAACATTTCGGTCAAGGGCTTCTCGTTAGATAGAAAAATTCTGCTTACTTCGCAAAACAAAGCAAAGAGAGAACACAGGTAATGCATCACATATATGTACAGATTCATAGACAAAGGCTCAGAGAAGAGGAGAAGTACACCAGAAGAGGTCAGCACATAAAAGTAAAATGCTGGTGCATGCTAAACTTTCTACTTGGCCAGAAATGCTCCCAGATTCATACTTGTGTGTTGCGGCCAGCAAAGTGGAGCCTTAATAACAAAAATAGCGGCAAACCGTCCCTTGCCCTGCCGACAAAGGACAACAAAGGAGTTCCTTGCACATAAATGAAGCTCATTTCGAATGTACAGAGGGTTTCTCTTCGTATCAGCCAGAGTGTGTGGGTCTAGAGCAAAACCTAACCTCGGCTTTGCTCCTGCAACGATACACGTAGGTACTGTATTATATTACATAACATATCTGAACAATCCCCTACAGTCGGAGACATTCGTATTCGGTCTGGGTGGCTCAGTTGCTTAGGTGCTGGTCTACTAGTCCTAAGGTCGCGGGTTCAAACCCGGCCAAGAACGACTGCTTTTAAGTGTGCTTAAAAAAGAGCGCTCCATGGCAGTAGATTTACTAACATGTAAAATAACTCCTGCGGGACGAAATTCCGGCACACCGACGGCTCTGATATGATCCTAGTAGTTGACAAAGTCTTTGACATACAAAATGTTTACTTTAAGTACGCATTTCTACTACACTACCATAAAAGATTAGTTTTTATCGTGCATTTTTACTTTCTCTAGTACGTACTTAAGTAAATAGAGGAAGTGTTTTATTCCACGCACAAATTTGACACCAAGGTTTCACCGGAAATAGTGTTTTGAGACTCTCTGAAACCAAAACATGTATGTCTGTGTTTTTATGTGTCTGCCTGACTATTTGTGTGTCTGTCTCTGTATCTCTGTGTCTGTGTCGGTGTATGTGTGTCTGTGCCTGTCTGCGCGCGTGGTGTGTGTGTATGCGTGTGTATGTGTGTATGTGTGTGTGTGTGTGTGTGTGTGTGTGTGTGTGTGTGTGTGTGTGTGTGTGTGTGTGTGTGTGTGTGTGTGTGTGTGTGTGTGTGTGAGGTAACTCAATTACGAAAAGTTGGTTAAATACCAAACTTGGTATCTAAACTTTGCCTCTTCTAAGATGTTACTCCTTCGTCCCTTTATTAACACTCCATTGTTTTTTCAAACAGTTTGATTTCCTCAAAAATGCCTCTAACGAATTTCATTAAACTACCATATACTTAGGATATTTCCTCGAGAAATGCCATATACATTTTAAATTTTCTGTAAACAGCCTAATACCAGAACAATTGACTCGTAAGGTTTATCATTTTATAGAGAAACAACAGGGTGATAGATACATAATTGTAATAAATAATTTCTATATGATAAAAATAATGCATGAAATTAGATTTTGTCATGAGAGGAGTCATTGGCAATGAAAAATGCAACTAGGCAATGTAGCAAAGAAAACCATTAGCTCAAGGCATTCCAGGAAGTCAGTTTTGTTCAGGAAGCTGCAGTTAACTCGTATAGATAAAATTCTGAAAATTTGAATGGGAAATGAAATTCATAGGATTGAGCAACTCACAGAGTTAAAAATCGAAATCATAAAATGTTGACACAACAGAAGTTCGCAGATAGAACTCAGTATTTACCATTTAAAGTGATACGATTCAAAAGTAGTTTAACTCGACTTCAAATAGTCCACAACTCACTTCAAATATATCACCATTAGCCTAAATTAAATTTATTAGAGGTTCAAATACTTCAACACTGGAGCAACTGCCAGCACATTCATTATTGGTTTGCATTTCAAAGTATATACGTATGATTTTCTCAAGTAGGAGGTCCCTCTCCTTCACCTCCTACTCGCCCTCCTCCTCTCCCTCCCCTCAAGAGGCCCCTCCAGATGCACCTGCCTCCCTCTACCTCCTCCTCCCCTCCCCCTCCTCCCTCCCCACTTTCCAGTCTAGACCGAAAATGTTCGAGAAACTCTATGTTTGCTAACATCTCTCGAAATACACAGAAAAGAATCGAGATTAACATACCACGCATGCATTATCCTTGCAAGTCACTATTTTTCCAAATGTTTGCATTACAAACTAATATATTAATAATTCACTGACTGAAATAAGGAAGCATCTTCATTGTACAAACTTTGAACGAAGTATTTACATTTATAGAACTCAAAATGCAAGTCAGTTTATGCTCCGCTTTGCATGCTCAGTAAATTTCACGCAATCCTTGATACTAAGTATTAGAACTTATACAATTGAAGTTACTGTATTTTATTACACAAATCTATCATGTCTTGCTTACCGCGTAGCTCTTTTAATTCCATGGTCCAATTTTGTGATACAGGCAATTAACATCAATACGATACGTCTATACTTAAATGTAATAATGTTTATTCCTAACTTTAGAAGCTTGTGCTTTTATACTATTTTAATGGTGCATAACAAACTTATTAGTTTATATGTATGAAGGAGCACCGAGTACATATTAATGGATACCAAGTAGTAATTGTACTGGTGTGTGCGTCAAGTTCAGCGAACGAACTAACACTTCAACACAGAAAACGATACCACTAAAATAGAAAATAGGAATTAGCTCGCGTGAAACAAACGATTCACCTCCACCGCCCAGCCGCAACACACAGAACACCATTGTGTGGCTCTTCAACCCTGAAACAAATGATTAAGGAAATAATGGGGCCAGGAAATGAGAGTCAGAGAAATTGTGGAATCACCTCAGCGTTTACCTACCGAACAGGGACAACACGAATAACTCAAGGTCAGGGTGGGCGGTCACGGGGAATAGAATCCGGGACCTCTTAATACAGGCCCTACACGTCAGCGCAGAGCTATCTCGCTCCATAAAAGACATTGAAGTCACAATAATTTTCAACCGCCTAAAAACTTCGTCAGTCTTAGGTGTAATTGGAACTGAAATATCTGGATATGACCAAACTTCAGAGACTCTGTTCCATATCTAATGTAAGTGGCTCAGAAGTGGTGAAATGGTGTACTTTATATGAAATAGATAACCATTAAAGTTAACTGTACCATTCTTTCCATCTCTTTCTTTCCATAGCAACATGGCGTGTAACCCAGATCAGCCCTTTATAATCTGATTTTCATTTTTTTATTGCAAACTAGAACGTTGTGCTCATTATACACATATCGCAGATGATTACGCTTCTCTCTAATCCCGACCATGATCAATATCGTTCCCTAGGGATTAACAGTCACACGGTCCGTGGCGGAAATGAAGGCCACTGGACCGAACGTAACTGTTTCAGACACATTATTATTCTTGAACTGGCAACCAAATTGTAGAAATGAAACTCCCTCCCATCCCCATTTCTCATTTTATGTGTTATTTCTGCACCCTTCTATGCCTTCTTCTCCCTCCCCTTCACAGCGGGGCATAAAGTGTTACAAAATGTCCCTTATCATTCTGAAATGTGAGACGTCAACTTGCCTTTGTAGATACCAGCATTATAAAACACCTAGATATTTTCCTTCCACGTTTCTCTGTTCTGTGAAAAAAAAGATATGAATATTAATAGCAATACAATACTGGGTAAACAATATTAAGTAAATAATAATAATAATAATAATAATAATAATAATAATAATAATAATAATAGTAATAATAATAATAGTAATAATAGTAATAGTAATAATAGTAATAGTAATAATCATAATAATCATAGTAATAATCATAATAATAATAATAATAATAATAATAATAATAATAATAATAATAATAATAATAATAATAATAATAATAATAATAATAGCAATAATAGTAATAACAATAGCAATAATAGTAATAACAATAGCAATAATAGTAATAACAATAGCAATAATAGTAATAATAATAATAGTAATAATAATAATAGTAATAATAATAATAGTAATAATAATAATAATAATAATAATAATAATAATAATAATAATAATAATAATAATAATAATAATAATAATAATAATAATAATAATAATAATAATAATAATAATAATAATAATAATAATAATAATAATAATAATAATAACAATAATAACAATAATAACAATAATAACAATAATAACAATAATAATAATAATAATAATAATAATAATAATAATAATAATAATAATAATAATAATAATAATAATAATAATAATAATAATAATAATAATAATAATAATAATAATAGATAATAGATAATAATAACAATAATAACAATAATAATATTAAGTAAATGTTAAGTAAATATTAAGTAAATAATAATCATAATAATAACGGTGGTGGCGGTGGCGGCGGTAGGAGTAGCAGTAGGAGCAGCGGCGGTGGTGGCGGCGGCGGTGGTAGTGGTAGTGGCAGTGGTAGTGGTAGTGGTGGTGGTGGCGGTGGTGGTGGTGGCGGTGGCCGTAGCCGTAGCAGTAGTAGTAGTAGTAGTAGTAGTAGTAGTAGTAGGAGGAGGAGGAGGAGGAGGAGGAGGAGGAGTGGTAGTAGTAATATAGTAATAATAATTATAATAATGCTAACAATGATGATAGTGAAAAGAAGAAGAAGAAGAAGAAGAAGAAGAAGAAGAAGGAGGAGGAGGAGGAGGAGGAGGAGAAGGAGGAGGAGGAGGAGGAGAAGGAGAAGAAGAAGAAGAAGAAGAAGAAGAAGAAGAAGAAGAAGAAGAAGAAGAAGAAGAAGAAGAACAAGAAGAAGAAGAAGAAGAAGAAGAAGCTACCATAATTTGAGACAGGAGAAGAGTTGACTGTGGTATTACACCGAAATAACCAGGATTAGAACAAGCGCCGCTAATTACACTGCTGTACGCGGTCGTTCACACAAGGACTTCTGAACGGATGGACGCGGTTCAAGCCCTCCAGGATTGTCCTCTCTGGTTCTTCCAGGCTTACTTCAGTCTTCAAAACTTGTAATGGCAGGTGAGATACCCCAAACTTAGGACCGAAATGTCTGCTTCGCAAATTTCCTGTCTCATCGTATCACTTCATTTCATGTATCATCAACAGGCCTCGGTTTAGGGACCCTGGGCAGCAACCTATGTTGGTAACGCGCAGGTTAATTTGATGGCCTGACCCGTGGGTTGGGGTAGCACTTCAAAAGCACGGATTGTTGCGTAGCAAATGTCATTGTAGTCATTGGCACTGCTGCTCTACAATTACAAATTTAATAAATACATTTGATTTAAGGGAATGTAGTGCTATTGTAAAACCTCTCAATTCAGAACGATTACTGGAGTCCTTTCTACTTATTAAACTACGTTTTGATGTGGTCTTACCCGCTCCTCACTTCCGCTATCCTACGCAGAATGCTGCTTTCAGGTGATTTCTGCTCCGGCTGCTCTGGCATGCGATCTTAATTTCTGGGTATGCGTGGGTGTTTGCGAATAAAACCAGAACCCTCGTTGAAACACTTTTATTCTCACCAACATAAGAATGCGTGTGATTTGCCGATCGCTATTGGCAACGTTAAGTCGTTACTCTATCATTATTAAGACCGAAGATTGTTACTGTTAAATCTAATGTGTCCTCACGCTCGAGGATGCGGAATACAAGTCCCGTGACTGAAGTGCTCGCTCAGAGATCTGGGCGACAAGTGTAGTGACCTGCTCCGTCCAGGTTCTGAAGGGCAAGGGCATTTTTTCCGGGTCACTCAGGCGAATGCTAGGAAGGATATTTACCTCATATTAACATTAACATTTTTTTAAATTCTCTTTATCCGGTCTTTCGAGTTTGAAAACATCAGCGGGGTTGCCGGTAGAATGCGCTGTGGTGGAGTTTGCGCTTACGGTGTTCAGCTGAAGGGAGGCGCTCCAGTCGGCTAGTCGCCACCATGAGAACGAACTGTCTACCCAGACGGACCTAAATGGTGGCTTGCCTGCCATGCGATCTGCCTGCTTGTAGGGTACTCCCATTCGTCGTTCCTCCAGTGCCTGACGCACAATATCCCGGAATTCCCTCCGTAACAAAGCAGAGAGACAGATAGCGCAATCTTCCGTTATGCACCTGCCACGTCAAGTGGCATATAAGAAAGCTTCTCTAGATTCAGACTTATTTTAAGTGAAAATAAGAGGTAATCTTCTTTTGATACATTGCGAATAAACCTTGTAATTCGTTGCAATGTTTGTAAAGAAGTGGGTTTAATTAATTTAAATTATTAGGGTAGTAATTTGTTTATGTGTTCTTTTACTTATTTTCTGTATGCAAGTATTTACGTATATCGTGCAGTTAATCTGTGAACAGACAGGCAGGTGGGTGGGTGGCCGGGCGTGTATGCGAGCCGATATACTCCACACATGGAAAATGGTTAATTGAGAATGTTAAAACTTGTACATCAAAATTTACTTTAAACATGTTATATTAAGCATATTGGTTTGTGCAGTAGACATGCGCTGGAGAATGGGAATATTTACTTTGTGCCTCTCTGTGAATGGGTGTTTATATGTTAAGCCAAGGCTAACTACACATACCCTCTCCCAGCCTCTCGAACTACTCAATGCTTACAACTTAAAGCATGCAGAACCCTGGGCCGAGGTCTGATCATCATCGTGCACCATCTGCGGTGCCATGCTTAGTGAGATCGAGCGTCAAACGCTACTAAAAAGTAATAAATCCTTGTTCTGCACTGCCAGCCAAGGTGTTCGCTTGCTCACACGTGACCACTGAACGAAAAACAGTGACGTACTGGAAGCCCAATGACATCCCTACCCTATACCCTGGCTATCGGACAAGTCTTCTCTTTTTTTTTTAATTCCTAGAAATCCATCTACTTCGAAGCTACTCTGCGATATTCCCCTTTCACTTCTGCTGATCTTTGCAACCACCCAATTACCTGGCATCGCCCAGACGAGGCCATTTCCTCAAATTTGTACCTGGTCCCTAATGACCTACCCTCTCGTGCTATGCTAACTAATTACCTAACGACCTCCCCTGGTAACAGGAAGCAAATTCCCTACACAGAATAATTTATACAAGTTAACTTGATACAACATGTTCCCCCGATTTTATATTTTCTCCACCGGACTATCTTCTCTATAAATCAATCAATTACACCGGCCTGCGAAGATTTTGCGGCACGGAGTATTTTACATGATAATGGCCAATTCGGATGCTCTGATTTCGAAAATAATAATAGTTTTTGCGTATCACGTACAGATTTTGAACAGTTCTTATTCAATTCAACATTCGGTACGCTAGTATTAACATCACTGCATATTCAACTTACACCATGGTTTATTAAAACATGGAAACATGCTAAATCATATGACGTCATACTGTACGGACGTCTATCTCTGTTTGCAGATAATGTTAGACCTATGTCAAACATTTATTGCGTGATACATAAGTAGGAACCTATCTTGGAACGCGCAGTCCAGTTTTGAAGTTCTTCTCAGCTGGTCTCTTTTGAAACCGTGCTGCGTTGTGAATGTTATATATGAAAAAAATGGCAAGCTCGAGTTGTATATCTAGAAGGGGCTGTGTGAACAATCCTAACAATTTTCTGTTATGTCTGTGGTTGTTATGTGATAAAGCAACTAAAAAGAAACATTACCACATTTATCAAGAGCTCATATCTCGCCATCTTAAAATGGAATTAGATGATCAAGACAGGAATTTTGTTCCTCATATTGTGTGTAAAAGTTTTGTAGAAAATCTAAGACAATGGTACAACAGAGTTCGTTCACCAATACCCTTTTGGTGCTACTGTGGTATGGCGCGAATAACAAAATCATATTAATGACTGTTATTTCTGTCTGTGTAACATATCTGGTTTGATAGGAAAATCAAGGTGGGCATTATATATTCAAACTTGTAATCAGCAATTAGGCCTATGCCCAGTGGCCCTGATGTTTCTGTTTCATCACGAACTACCGTATTGCCAGAAAGTAGTACTGATACTGCGAGTGTAGAAGATGAAATAAATTGGTCCCCAGACTTAGAAGATAACAATCCAAACCCATTGATTCAGTCAAAATTAAATGATTTCGCACGTAATTTTGGTCTTACCAAAGAAAAAAGTGAAATTTTAGGTTCATGACTGAAAGAAGATAATCTTTTAGCACCTGCAATGACTTTCTATTGGTACAACATCGAGAAAAAGAGTTCAACAGATATTATATAAAAGGATAACTAGTGTATTGTTGTGATATCGCTAACTTGATAAGTTGTCTTGGAACAGCTTACGAAGCAAAAGATTCGCATCTGTTTATTCACTTGAGCAATAAAAGTTTGAAAGGTGTTCTGCTACACAACAGCAATATGTTTGCTTCAGTTCCAATAGCTCACTCTACATCCCCTAAAGAAGAGTACCAAAATTTGTATACTGTCCTGGACAATGTTAAATACAACGAACACAAGCAGGGTACACGAAATTTCCGTGCTTATTGTGTGAATGGGACTCCAGTGCCAGAGAAAGACACCGGGGTGAAACTAAATTGGCCAAAAAGAAAAGATTGAGTGTCAGGGACAAAAAATGCAATAAGTTGCCAGCTGATTTGACTCACGGAAGGTTTTGCTACCCCCGATGCATATCCAATTAGAGATAATGAAGCAATTTGTCAAAGCTTTGGATAAAAGTGGTTGTTGTTTCCAATATCTTATCCAGAAATGTTTAATTTTGTCTGAATCAAAAGCAAATTAAGGCATTTTTAACGGCCCACAGATTCGCAAACTCAAGAGGGACGTTTATTTTATAAATATCAACAGACATAGAGAGGTTCAAGCTCGGAACTCATTCAGTGAAGCTATAAACAAGTTTTTGGATAGTGTTTAAGATGACCAATATGAACGCATTGTTAAAACGATCTTCGAAAAGTTGGCACTCGGATGTCATATGACCTTAAAATGAGCTTAAAATTTTCTGCATTCATCAGGACCCAAACGCGAGTCACCTCAGCGTTCGTTTTCAGCAAAGCGGAGGAGAAAATAACGTCATAAGGTATGTATGTTTGACATTTTCTAGTTCAGTGTACACTGTTGCATCTATGGAATTGAGATTGTTTCATTTTTTTTTTTTTTTTTTTTTGGATTAACGTCCTCCAACATTGTGTCATATCGGACGAAAGAGATTGTTTCATTGTTTGAGTGATTTCACGTATTTAAGTTGTACTTGAAAACTAGAAACAAACTCTAATATTACATATTTCCTTTCTGCATGGCAAGAAAATGGTACGTGCTTTGAAAAAAAATGTAAAGCAGATTTGAATTCAGCATACCAAAATCAGGTTTAGAGAGCTGATTAACCCCGTGCCGCAGAAAAAAGTTTAAATTCGCAGGCCGGTATTATTGATCCTATTTCCTTACTTCACTTATTCTTTTAAAATGAGAATTCATTTTATGAAATCCTAACTTCGGGATCAGCACTAGAGACACCTTTCGGTGGAGGTGCTAAGTTGTCATTGAGTCATCTCTATAAGGCTGTTTTTATGTCAGTGGAAAGAATATAATATACATTAAATAATTGTTATTATGATCATACAAAAGTGTGTTAATTTGACTTGTAACTATGTATTTTAATAAAATTGATTATTTTTCGATTTCACAATGGCCTGGTAACACTAGTAGCATTGTGCTTTCATTCGTTTTAAGTAGAGTGATATGGTACAGATGTACTTTCTCATAATATAGATTTAATTACTGCGTCTTCTTGCATCTTTTCACGTTACATTTTATCCATCACCAAGGAAATAGTTATCAGTAATTCTGAATACTGAAAATTTTTTCTTAGGTACATAGATTATGCGAACGAGAAATAGAACTAGGATGTAGTGTAGAAACTTGTAAACCCACAGTTTGTAAGAGGAAGGTTCTGAAAGATTAAGTGTCTGGGAAAGTCAGAACTCGATGGGAAACGCATGGCCCAATACGCATTTGGTTTAGAGCAAGCAGCGAGATTCCGATACTAACTCCAACCGACCGAATGCAAGCCACCATCAAGTTGACGAGACTCTTCCACCCCCTTCCCCTTTCCCCAATCTCGACCCTAGCTGTAGCGCAGCCCTTCACACTCACACTTCATTGTTGATAGAAGTCAGAGGCTCACTGCCTTCTGAAAGCCGGTTTAATTGCTGAAACGTGTTACCACTATTTCAATCCCTCCTGCATCCTTTCAAAAGCCTGTGCTCCATCTTTCATCGGTGAAGAGTATGTGCCTCAGCGGATCCCTCTGGTCTTTAACTGGATGCCGCTTCTCTTAGATTCCTTCCCTTTTACGCCAGACCTTCTATTTTCGGTGCCTCTGTCACTATCCTAATAACATTTAAAGGAACCGACTCAAATCAGGTTTGCATACCCGAATACCTCTGAAAACATCAGTGGTAAACAAACACAATAAGCATCGTTATCGTGGCGCTTCAAGCCAACTGCTTTAATTATCATGCAGACTAGGAGTGAAATTATTTCCTGTAGAACGAATGAAATAATAAGGCTGTAGGTATTTCCCACCTCAGCTATTAACCCATGACTTTCACATAAGCGTGGTCTTTGTTGCCACACCACGTAACATTGTCTGTATGTAATAATAAACAATTGTCCAACTATATGAAAACCTCGTTTACCGGACTAATTGGGACCAAAGGCAATCCGGAAAATCGAAAATCCAGATATTTCGGGTTACATGGGTAATAAGCAAAACTAAATTTTTAAATGCTTAAGTAAGCAGACCTGCCGTTTAGGGCGATAAAAACTGTCTTGTTACAAAATTATATACAGCACATAGTATGTATTGTTTACAAGACATTAAAGGATATTAAATCTTAATCACATAAAACCACATTTCTTAATAAAGAATTTATCCACAGGCTTGTGTTTTGAACATGTGTGGCGTTTGTACGAAGTACGGTCGCGCAAACGCTTTGTCATTAATAGTTCAGCTGGAGTGGTGTCGGGCTGATGCTCCAAGTATGCCATAATGTTTGTCAGCTGTCAATACAGTAGCTATTTTCGATGTTTCTCCTTTATCAATTCTATTAATAGTATCCAACTTTTATCCATTGAAACCACGGCCTTCTTTCGCTTTGATATCGTTTTAAACTTTTACAGTGAATCATACTCCAAAACGCTTTGATAAGACACATGAATAATCCGGTTGAAAGGCAAACGATAAACTTAACGGCACGTGCCGTTTGAAAATAGTAAGAAAACTGAGGAGATTGAGGAAGATGTCGTGATGTGTAGGCAACAAGGTCAACGCTTTCTTCCGGCGCTGTTATACCTGGTGAGACATACTGCATCAGCACCGTGTGACACTACTAAATACTTCTTATACTCAACAGGTAACATTTTACAGTACAGTACGTATTGCCATAATTTATTGTACATCGAATCAAACTAAACTGATAATTTTTGCCGTACATACTTATAGTCCTTTCTTGCTGTCATAGTTAAATTTATCATCTAATTTGAACATTACATTTAAAAAAAAAAAAAAAAAATCTAGAAATCCGATCTGGATGATCCGAAGATCCGGATAAACGTGGGTCGGATAAACGAGGTTTTGCTGTACTAATAGCGTCCGGCTAAAACAACATCGACAACGCTTCTGTTAACCTTGCCCCGCTGACATGTATTCTTCCGCGTTGTGTTTTCATCCCTTTCCTATGACTGGCTAATGTACACCTTCAAATGATGTCAAACAAGCCATGTGCAATGCAATGACAGGTGATAAAAGCGATATAAACATTTATCATGATAGATGCAAGTGCTTTGTTCTTCCTTTGAGGCAGGTTTAAACCGAAGAATCCTCTGCCAATGAACAATTTAACGCGCCAAAATTGAATTAGTAAGCTTTCATGTGATATTTATTAATATAAACAAGCTCAACGTCTTTTACTCCTTTACATGTACCAAATTTGTGTACGATAATTCACGTACAAAAGCAAGTTAATAATAATTAATCTGCGACTTCATTCACCATAAATAATTCTGTGAGATATGCAGAATATAGAGTGGAATTGCACTTGTCTAATAAATGTACCCACTCTTGCTTTGTAACACATCTGGGAAATCAAGTTAATTCCAACACTGCGTACACACACGATTTGCTGTCAAGTGACCTTTGTTTTCCGAAACACGCATGGGTTTTCATAGAGCAACAAATAACTACGACTACTCTGAAGCTGAATGTATTAACTAATTGAAGTTTTTAATTAATAAAAATCGTTTATGTTGTTTGCATAGTGGTAATATTTACAAAGAGATATGCACTTCTATCATGGCCTTATCTCTAGTGAGGGCTCACAGAATTAGTCAGGTTTTAATAATGTACGGTTATTGAAACTAGTTCATTTATCATCCTCAGCTAGCTAATAAACTCAGTGTTAGGTAACTGAATTGAACTGTCACTGGAACAATATTTTTAAGTCGTGTAACAATTTGTAATGAATATATTGATAGCAAAACTTCGATCTGAATTTTAAAAGAGTTATTCATGTCATTAATATGTGCGAAATAGGTTCTTTTAGTAGTGATAAATACCCGTTCTTCCTACATATGGTGGATATTGATGATACGTACAATAAAGTGACATTACGGAAGAAAACGTACCAGGAGTAAGTTTATGATACCTCACCAGCATTTGCGAGTTATGATGACTCAGGGAAACTTGGAGAAAACTTCAGTCATGGAGGACTGTTTTAGCGGGTTTAGGGCCGCGGACTTCCGCACAAGAACCCCTATCCTAACGAGTTCGGTCACTTCTGTTGGTCATCAGTCGGATTTTTATGATACATCCAAAAGATTGAGGTAAAAGTGTTAATCTAACCCTCTGTTCCATGAACTATTTAGCTAATTATGCCATCATCTTCTTCTAATTCCTGTACCGGTTAAGGTATCCTTGTCAGCGGCACCTTAAAGCAAGTAATTCGAATAAGTATGATTTTTAACTATCAGACAAAATCGACTGGCCATCCAACCAACCTCTTGAGTTTAATCCCAGCGATTGCAACCAAATATGGCTGTAGTAAAGGATAGGGAGGTTCCACGTAAAATAACCAGCGACGGGATATGCGTGGATGATGACGGGGCTACATGGATTTTGATTTTTGAAAAAGAAAAATAAATAAAAGAAACTGCTATAATACCTGCTGAGTTAAAATGATCATTTATGAGCTGCTAATACCTTTATTTTATTGCGAAATGCCAATATAATATGTGAATAACAAAGAAAAACAGTGTTACAATATTCTAAAACTTGTACTAAGCCTTTTTGTTTCCAAATGGCAACACTATGCAATATAGGGCTAAAGATAGTTACTTGACTAATTTAACATACATTTCTAAAACTGTGTTTTCTAGATGTGGGAATGTGCTTATTAATTTAACAGCGATGAAATCACTGTAAATAAAATAATTTTTAAAGCCTACCAATCTTTCTCTTTGCAAAAACACTTTTACTTGAAACGTATTTTTATGCACTAACTTATATGTAAGTAAAGAAACACTTATTTTCAATAATGAATCGTTCAAGTATTTGTCCAGAGATTTAAACTTAGAATTCATTGGCTGTAGAGTGAACTAAAAAACTTTCAAGTTGTGGTGCTAACGAGACATATTGAGTAATACATATGTAGAGTAGGACTGATCTAATACATTTTAGTGCTAGTATTTGCCCTTTTTTGACATAACTTATTCGTTGTATGAAAATCAACAAACACAGTATTAAGGCGATGTGTCATTATAAACCTAAGGAAACCAGAAAAAGCTATTGACAAAACACATACGACCGAGCTAGAAAAATGATACGTGAAACAAAACCTCCAGAAAATACTATAAAGTGCTAGCATGAATACAAGTGTTTATCTCAATAGCAAGCATACTACGGTTCTTTATGCAACTTGTTGAACTGGCTTTTCTTTTTCGACTGAAAAATGTTCATTAATAAAAGCCCGCTATCCTTAAGGTAAAGTTAAAAGTACAGATGGTCGGAGGGGCCTTCGGAAACATGGAGCAGAGCACCGTAAGTAGGCAGCAAAGGATGGTTTTGTGTGGTCCTTGGTGGGAAGGAGGGATGAGGTGAGATGAGAGACACAAATGGGGGTGAAAGCACGGACGAGGTCCGTAACGTTTCAGATTCTAACGCATCATCCGACGCCGCTGTGTCAAACGAGCCCCCAACCCTCAACAGTCACCCCCTTCCAAATATAGACCCTCCAGATCAACTGAAAAGAATAACCAGTCTTAGGTAGGTTGTAATCTTAAACTTCTCCTCTACAAAATCAAAATTAACGATGACGGTACTAGGTGTTGGAATAGAGAGGTAAACCTCACCTACTGCGACCCCGTAAGGATTTACTGCAGGCTATCACCTCCCTGGGAGGGAGAAATGAGGGGAAGGCAGACCACAACCCCGGCACAGGTCGGCAAAGGCAGCGCCACAGAGACATGACGATGACTGTATATTTGCAGTGTATATATTGTGACACCAGCCGCAGTGCAAAACAAAGGACATTCGGGGCCGGGCCACCCCAACCCACTGACGCTGGCTGTATCAAAGGCGCTCAAGGTCAGGCTGCCTCGTGCGTCTGTTGTGAACACCTGACAAGAATCAGAGTGGCAGAACCAAAAGGTGTTTTCCAGATTATTCCAGAAGCGTTCGGCAGCCGGTTCATAGAGGTTCGAGAAAGGTCCGTGTTACGTCATCCTCGCTATATAAAGAGACGAAGCAATGAGCGGAGTGAGTTGCAGACAGGAGTCAGTCAGTCGCTAGTTTGAGTGTGTGTGTGTGTGTGTGTGTGTGTGTGTGTATGTGTGTGTGTGTGTGTGTGTGTGTGTGGTTGTGTGTCGTATCCTGAAGGAAATTAGCGAAGCAGTTATGAGCGCTGAATAATTGCATTATCAGTGTTGGTCTTTGAGAGATAGAAAAAGTAAAGGAGGGCATAAAGGAATGAATCAAGGTTACAGGAAGAAAACAGTTGTGAGTTACAATTTCACGAAAGATTGTAGACTGTGTTAACGACAGTAAAAAAGAACTGTGTTTTTGTGTAGTTTTGAAGTAGCTAAAAGTAATAAATACGTAATAATCTCTGAAGATTTTTCTTGGGAAACTAAGGCTTTTCGAAGGTTATCTTGCAGGATTATTATAGATGTAGTGGCAACGAGGCTCACTCATGGAGCTGCTTTGGACACAAATTGATGTGGGGTTCTGCCATAATAACAAAGTAACAAGAAAACAGGTCCATCGGTACGGTTTCGTGCACTAGAATGTACACAGAGCCTTTCTTGAAATTAGGAAGTTCCCAATTTCACACTGCCGTAGTTCTCCCTACACTGCGAGAATATTTACCTTTATATGATTCATCGGTCTGTTTGCCTCGGGATTCCAGGAACATTTCAAGTTTAACCGACATTAACATCCCTTTACTGCCCTTCTGAATTGCTGCGGCAGTCAAGTGGCTGTTAACGATTTCTCCAACGGTAGATAGCGCCTTGTTCCATGTCACCGTTACAAGTCTGGCGCCGGCAGTAAAGTTTAAAGTTCCCTTGTTATTGAACAGGCAACCTTCAATTCGATGTTTTGTTCACCGGAATATCTGCAAAAATGGAAAAGGAAAAAATCTAATGTCCTATAGAGAATACCTCGATATCCACAAAGTTCCCAATTCCCCTTTCACTTAATTTTGCGGTTCGAAGTTCGTTACTGTACTGTAACAAAACGAAAAAAATCAGCCTGGTTACTTTTCTATCACTTTATTGTATTCTTAAATGTCATCACAAATACATGGCTTTCTTCTCGTCGTTAACAGTCTGCAGTGTTTCGTGTTATCACTACTTTTACTTGTAATCTTGCATACGCTGGTGGTTTTTCCCCTCTGTTTGTGTCAATACTCAGAGATGTATTGCAGTATAGTTGTTACCTATCACCTAAAACAATTTCGTCGTGAGGTCTTTGTATTTGTTGACAGATTTTAATTGCATTTTGTATTAATAGTCGTAGTTGCAATACTTCTGTTGACTACAAAGAGTTCCGAAAATTGTCCATATTTTAATTATCAATGATGTTCCATAAGGTATCTTCATTTGAAAATTACAGGATCAGTAGAATGTTTAGTTCGTACACTGACATAACCAATGACAGTGTGAACAATAAGAGGTGTTGAAATTCCTGATGCTGAAAATGGCATCAAAATGTCGTGGTCCAACTGTGCACTAACTCTGTTGTGTGTTATTCTGTGTAGTGCTCCGTACTCCTTAAATGCGGGACAGTTTAATAGAAAATATGTCATTAATACAAGGACCATTACTTTGCTATCAGACTTGTTAACGCGGTAAGCAGTCTGCCATTCATGGCAATCCCGTGTTTTCTACAAATAACAGCAAACCGAAAGATTATTTGGAAGTATTCTCAGTGGCCCAGACTTGCCAGATGTAAGAAGAGCTGGAGAGCGATGGAGAGTCAACTGTGAAGTACAGAAGTGTAGAATAGACAGTAAGACCAATAATAAACAGGCAGTTTAACAGACAAAATCAAGTGTTCCAGGAATTACTTCTCATGGAGTAGCTCACCGTGAAAGATATGAAAAGAACCCCTCTATAGGAAGGCCTTTGCCCTTAAACGGACAGAACAGACTTCATTCATTCTCAGTAACAGAATGAACTTATTTACGAGAATGAACCCTCGTTGTTTGCACGCGAAATATCTGAAAATAATACACACAAAAATAAGCAGGAATATTGCAGAGAAAGTAAGCAAAGCGCACGAAAGCCGTCACCGTCAACAATGACCTTTGTACAGGCATCGTTATCGATAGTGCATCACTGTAAACACACATACAGTGTAACGTAGTTAATGTATTTTCGTCTAAAAGGCTGAAAATTCTGAAACATTATTAAACCTGCATACTGCATTAGCCAGGATATACAACAATAGCGCATCTGGAACGGAATCTATAATGGCAGATTAAGAACCCAATATATTTACCAAACAACCGTAAACATATTCTGTAACCTTTTTATTTGCGTCTTAATTACCATGATAGGCAATATGCATACGCCTGTTTTGTTCGGCCGTATTGAACAGCCCACAATGCAGGCGACCTCATTTTAAAGGACAGTTGTTCTTCAAAGTAAACCAGCATTACATTTTCTGAAAACAGTGTTTGGTGTGTCTTCAGTTTATTTCCAGTCCATGAATTGTCCATCAAGTTTTCAAACACCTTTTGCAACTGTTGCGGTAATAGTTTGCTAGTAATATTCAATACTAATGTCGTATTCTACACCGGTGTTTAATCGTCCTTAATCTATGACAATTTGAAAATACGCACCTGTCACTTTGGTTTGCTGTTTTCAAGGCTTACCAGAGAGCAACAATTTGGCACCGATGAAACATGTTAGGTGTATCTAATCCACAGATTGTCAGGGCCAGCAGTGCAGAGTGAGGGAGCGGCAAGTCAAAATAAATCGATATGACAGCGCCGCAACACTCCGCGTACTACATCACTGTTCACGCTTCCAAATGTTTCAAGCATGATGTCCCTAATTTTCATGGCGCATTAACCTTACTTGAATATTTCATTCATCCAGAGAAATAATTTATATGTGTAATTAACTGGCAAATAATAAATACACGCATTTACGTGTAAGCTTATATATGTAGGTATATTTCATATAAAGATACCTCCATTTTATGTGCCAGATTTACCACTCTATAGTATTCACAATAGAAATACTAGATGTTCGTTGTGAAATACGGTGCTCATTGACAAAGCTCTTTATTGGATTGTTTCTTCTTCATGATATGGTCTTATTGTTACACAATTAGAAGCACAGTGCACTGCAATATATTTTCTAAAGGTCGCGACGTAAATGTCCTGTGGTTTTCACTTGAACACTGTATTGGGAGATGGTGCCCACCAGTTAACTGATCCCAAGGTCGCGGGTTCAAATCCAACCCAGTCCAATGGTTTTCAAGTATGCTTAAAACGACAGTTCCATGTCAGTAGATTTACTGGTATGTAATAGAATCCTGCGGGACGAAATTCCGGCACACCGGCGACGCTGATATGATTCTGACAATTGCCAGCATAGTTAAACAACAAAAATATTTTTCTCCCAGTTACCAAACAGGCCCAGGCATCTCTTCGTGAAGTGAAGTTTCTTAGAAGGTGTTCAGAATCTGTGAAACAAATTTTTACACTGTTGCCACAGGTAGCAGAAGATGTGTCCATCACGCCCCTGCAATCTCCCTTAATTATTAATGTAAACATATGTTGTACAAGCGAGCTTATTACCGATTAAAGGATATACTACCTGAACTTTGTCCTCAAGTGTTTTAAATTTTATATTTCTCTAACAAATTTAGAACCATCAGAACCTTATTTTACGGCACAAATCCCCTTTAAAGCTCCTCTATCTTGAGTTTCGTGTGGGATACAAAAGAGCCGAAAGAAGATCGATTTCTTTTCTATGTCGCTGACTTATCTCAATAAAAAGAAACCAACAAGTAAGGAGGGCTTGGATAGGCTCACCACGACGAAGATCTTCAAATCGGTGTTGACGCTTTCAACCTCCCTATCACTCTATCTCATTTCTCTTCTTTTAACATACACTCAGGGGGAGGGTAGAGGGTTGTAAGGGTGACGGAATGACGACCGCCGACACAGAGCCAGATCGAAGGCTTTTTCTTCCAATTGAAAATTGGAAGGTGGTGATGGGGATGTAAGGGACAGGAAAACTCGCGCTTCTGTTTCCATTCGATGGATAGGTGGGTGGAAGGGGAAGAAATAAAATGTGTCAAGGGGTGAGGTACCACGCAGGCTGCCTTGAGTGACATGAGTTCCATCATTTGAATGCCTGCAATTTTACAGTGGCGGTCCTAAATTTTCCGTCCATCAACCTCGAATTACGAAATTCTTATCCAGGAATTTCCAAGCTGCTTTTCGTTTAAGATATTACACGTTCGTGCATCCCTGTTCAGTTGCCAACTTAAAGCTCGCAAATAACATTTTTGTTACAAAATGGAAGATATAGCAGCCATTCGGTTTTGTTTATTCGTACATTAGTGTAGGTAGTGCAATAATGACTACTGTTATATATAAAGAATATCGTCATTTATTTGTGACACTGTAAGAATAAATTTTCTTCACATAAGCCAAATTTATAGCCTTTTTAATCTTTTGTTTCTAATGATATTTTATAAAATCTCGAACTAGTTCAAATATTCCAGCTTTTTTTAGGCCCATGTGTTTCGTATTATAATTCCATTTAGTTACTAAAGCTATGGCTTACCTATGAATAGGATTACGAGAGATACGGAGAGGATTCGGCACTGAAGCTAGGATTATTGTAACTATGATCCGAGAGGAAGGATGAGGTGACAGGAAACACCGGGTGGCCAGATCCAGACCAGCAATATAGACATTGACAGAGGTCCCTAAGGTTTACCTATAGGTCTTTAGATCTATAGGTGTTCCGGGGTTTTCCGGCAGGACATGGCAGGGTCCAACGCCCCCATATGGCACCCCCGTCCGGATCCCATGGACAACGAGGTACAGAAAGATTTCCTGCGCGCATATCATCCCTGCCAAGCTGCACCTAACGCCTTCACTAACATTTGCGACCCTGAAAGGACCAAGGGGATGAGCGATGAACGAAATTATTAATGAAGTGAACTGGAAAGACAGGAAATTCGGGGGATGTAATTATTTTTCCCAGCATTCGCCCAATGAACCGGGGAAATCCCTGGAAAAATACCATGGGTCGGGAAGCTCGGCCACAGACATCGAACCCACGACCTCCCAGTTGCGAGTCTCACGCGTTACCATCTCACTCGGTTGGCTTATCTATGTAACCTTCGTTTGTAGGTCGTTTGCGTTTCGTCTGTGAAGTGGTTCCTAGCATTAAGATAGCCAAAAGCTGTGATTTGGCGATAAATCAGTGCACATCAGCTGACGGTTTCTGGTAATAACTGGCATTTGCTGCAAATGCACCTGGCTAGATGTCAGCTCTGTTAGCACGCGCTCTTTGATTTCGCCTCATGGTATCATATGGATTTTAAAGGAAATAATGATACCAATATTGACAGAGTATTTCTCTTTCTAATCAGCAAAACTTGATTTACCAGTTTCAAGGGTAGCAATAGCCGAAATTGGGTCACAATTCAAAAATTTGTTTTTTAGTACAAACAGTACCTACTTTAAATATTTAACTTTAGTTATATACCTACTATAGATTTTGTTCTCCAAAGTCTTTTAAGCCTCCCCACAACTGATCACTTAAATGCCGAAGTGCACATGGCCTATGCGCTGTGTTTCCTTCCAATGCTTTTTACCCGACTGGTTTTTCTTACACTTTCGTACAATAAAAATGTAAAATTTTCAGCAGAAGCGTACAAAGAATTAACAGAACTGGCATAGGTATGGTATTTACTACACCTTTGAATTCCTCAAAATAACACTTAGATAATAGAGATAAATTTTCTAAGAGTTGCGTTTAAAGGTTTAAACATTTTTCCTTCTGAAGCAACCGGAAAAGTGAAAAGATGTTATATTTCAGTTTTTTGTTAGTATTTAAATAATACACTGGTGTATTTCTATACCAAAATTACAATTCCTGCATCCTGTGAAACGTCTGCATAACTAAGCATAATAGAAGTAAACAAAAGTTTTCCTCCAATAAATGGTGAAGATGTCTATGAAATTCAAAACATACTTATAATTGTGGTGGAACAGCAATTACAAGATCTTGAAAATATTTAGATAAGAACTGAAATATTTATAAACTTCGTCTATAGGTACTCGTAAGAGGAGTATTCTTATAAGAGTATCAGTGCACTACAACTCTATAGTGGTTATGCCTTTGCTCTTGCTCGTTGCTCGACTATTCATCGGGTCCTTGTTTTATAATGGCGTACCTTAGAGCGTGCTGGTGCAGAGGAATCAATTGTTGAATACCTAAATGACAACACAGTACATAGGTTTTACTGTGTAACGATATATTTTCTGCAATTTCTTCGTTTTACAATCATTAAATTCCAAATAGTAGCATATCATGCTGTTAAGTGAACACTGAAATGATACTTTAGTCTGTTTGGTCCAAAAGACCGATTTTGGGATTTTTATTGTAAAAAATGCACCATACCTTAAATAATATATGAAATTGTAATCCCCTAAGGAGGGGGAAACACATCTTTTGGATACAACATTAAACCCATTTTTCTCGAAAACAACCTTTTTGTTACTTTCTCATTTTCAAAATCTATCTTCTCCCACAAAAATCTAGCTGTAGATCTAAAATTTTTTTCCCAATAAGTTCAAAATATGGATACTAAAATGTCCGTTTGGAATTTTAATATTGGTTATAATTTTAAAAAAATTAATACAATAATGCACTGTTTTGATTACATTTTTACACTTTGCGGTATTAAATTTTTAAGAGAAACTGTTCATTATACGACAATTTCCATCGTTTAATTTTTTACAAAGGAAATAACAGATATAATTTTTTAAAAAAATCCTATATTTTGTATCCAATCTGTTTGTATGCAATGCGATTCAGTTGCATCTAATTTTTTCATCCAACAACTGGAAAATAGCCAATCAGCGTATGTAACGTAACAATATGGCGGACTGCACAGGCAACATGTAGTCGGCTGTTGTGTCTGCACGGCTTGTGGCGCTTTTAATGTGATTGGGTGTTTTAATAAAACTTTTAATTTCTTCAGGAACATTCATTAACGATTTTTCCTGACCATCAACATATATTACTGAGGTGGTTATGGCATAGCTGTGTTTCATAAATAAGAAATTCACTTAACAGTATGTTTGAATTTTATGTTATGTAATAAGTTCAAATCTCTTGTCTATGCATACTAACAAAAAGATTGCATCCATTACAATTGTTATTTGTCTCTTTCGTGCTTGTCGCATATTTGTGTCCTAGTGTGTAGTTTTGTCTTCGCCACGATGTAAGAGGTTGAGAAATAAATCTTCGGCAATTCGTAGACAATTGCATAGTTTCCCGGTTCCTCTAAACTCAATTCGTTTTGTAGTAGACCCATTATAGCTCCGCCCGTGCCCTGTTTTCTTCTTTGTAACAATGACTGTGTCCACCAGGCTCTTTTACTTCTAGTACATCTTTTCTTCGTACTGAGACTCGGGGAAATATATCCCAAACATATACAGGATGGAAGGGAGGTCATTACATCCCTTCTAAAATGTGCTTCATAGAAGCATTACAAACAAAAAGGTCCAATGGCATTTTGTTCTTTGATCAGCCAATTTCGAGAAAAAATAAAGTTTTTTATCCAAATTGGATGCGTAATTCCACAAGAATGTACTAAGATAATAGTTTGTTACTTGTAAGATGCGTAGAGTAACTTATTTCTAACATAGCTTCGGTAGTAACCATGGGACATCACACGGGGTTATGAAATAATTAATCACTTAAAAGACGTGAAAAAATACTCCGAGCTACTCTCCGAGACTTGGGGTAAGTCGACAACGTTGCGTTGAGGTTGGTCAGGGAATTGACCTAGTTTGTGAATGTAAACAGATCGGGCATTTTTGTTTTCGTTTAATGTTTTGGGAGCTAACGCTTGTGATTGGCCTACACATACGCAGTAAACAAGGAAGGACATGGCAGGGTATGAGTTTGTTTTCAAGACGCGCCGTTACGCTGTTTGTTTATGTACTGAGCTAGGGAAAGTGACCGCCCACACAATCTGCAGTGTTGCCAGGTTGTTTTCCACAAAACTAAAATATCTGCGTAGGAAATGGCCAGAGACAAAATCGTAAGATATAAAATGTGTTCCAAATACCGAGATCTACCACTAGTTTAAATTAATGTAATGACTTCCCTTCCACCCGATTCTTAATACAGCAATTGCTAAATTAATATTTGCGTCTGCCATGTTTATTTCTCACGCTTGCTACGTGAACTGCCATTTGTATTGGACCAAAATGAATCATAGTGTGACAGACATTGTTTCTTTTGTGTACAATTCCATTGAATTCAAAAAGTTTGGTCAAAAAAGTTGGACCGTGGGACATCGGCTTAACACTGAATTATGTTATAGAAACGAATACATAATACAATAATTTGTATGCAAAAATGCATGAAAGTTAATCACTCATACAGGCAGCTAACAAATTAACAAATCAAACATGGTCAAATTATCAAACTTGAAGGTGGGACATTTAATCATTCCCACAATTCTCATCACCAGATTTTATCTGCCGGGGTTACAATGCCAACTTTTTATTTTCCTCTCCCAATAATGGTGTTTCCCTAAATGTTCAAGGTGTATAGTGTAAAAACAAACGGCGTACAAAGGAATGATACAGAAGAAATCGTTTCTGGCTATATTAACACCATGTTTTATCCCCCAAACTCGCGCCTTTTCTCCAGCCCATGGACCAAGGTGTGTTGGAAAACCTGATGTCTAAATTTAAAGTTGAAAACAAAGGTTAATTTGTATGTTATGTTAATCGTATAATTGCAGGGAAGATTTGATTGTGTTTCTCAATTATCCGTGTTTTGTTTTTTGTGCCTGTATAGTATGTGTTTTTGTGCTGTACTGTACATTTCCACTGACATGTTCAATGTTCAGGGACTTCTACGGCTACTTGTGAACTCGCTGAAGCACTTCACTGCATTTCTTTTTCCCTTACTATTCAAATGGAGTGAGTGAATAAGTCTTCCAGTCACTTAACCACAATATTGCAAGCAGTACTAAAGCAGTACTAAACTGTCACCTTCTACTCAAGGTAGATTTGTGGAAAACATAATACTGAGAATTGTATGTATGGGTAGCTCAATCGGTAGAGCGCCTGTCTGCTGTGTGAAGGGTTCCGAGTTCGATTCCTGGCTGGGGAGTGTAAAGGTTTCCCTAGCCAAGATTATTTCCTATCCTCTCCACAGTCTGGAATTATGCATGAGAGTGTGAATGTGTATGTGCTCTAATGTACAAAACTTTACACGAGTTAACACCATTGCCGATATGGCAACATGTTCCAAAGGAAAAAGGTCGCCGATGTGACCATTGCAGTTAAAGGTGGGGTAAAACTGGAACAACAAAAAAAAAAAAAAAAAAAAAAAAAAAAAAAAAAAAAAAAAAAAAAAATGGAGAATTTAAATCATGTCGCTAGAAGATGCTGTTCAAAAATGTACGTATTCCTTTGGTACCTTCTAAAATGGCTCGTCGCAGTCAGTAGCCAAGTGGCTGTGGAATGCACATCTGTCTCTAGTATGCACATGACAAACACCTAATTATTTCTTCATGTGTTTAAGCACGCTTCGTTTAAATTAATTCGTAGGTATGCTTGTTACATGACAAGCACTAAACAAACGCAGCTGAAATTAAATTACAAATGTGGGCGATGTAATGCAGTAGAGGAAAAGTCCAGATCGTAGTAACATCAGTGTCTGTTATGTGAGTTTGTGAACTGGATCCACAGCAACAAAAATCCATGGCAATAGCCTGCTTGGTATTCTGCAGGTAAAATAATAAAGAAAAAATAAAATAAAGAATAAATAGAAGGAAAATATATCCACATTATGGTGGTGAGCTTTATTATATCGTGATCTATTCTTTTTAGGGAGGTGGAGACAACGTATTTAGAATGAGAATGTATGAACTTAGAAGTAAATCTGGCCAGATAAAATGAAACTTCAAATGGAATTTATTATTATACTATTTTATAGATAAGCTTAGCTAAATTATAAAATAAGTGTTATCAAATGAAGTAATAAAACTGAATATAAACTCTGAATACAGTTATATGATCGTTTGCTGGAATTGGTTTTGAAAACAAAATATGGGCACGTAAAATTTTCAAAGCAATAACTATTGAATTCCAAGTGTGGATCTGTCTGATAAAATTCCGTTAACTATTGAAGATCATTGTAATTTCAAATTATAATCATTATATTGCAATGTTTACACAGAAATTACTCACACCATGTTTTCTTCGTTTCTGATTAACTTTCTTTCAAGTATTCTCTTAAGCATACCAGAATTCCAAATAGGGTATGCTTTCGTGTGTTGACAGAAGTGATGCATGTCTTTGAAAGTACAGCAGATGAACAAATGTTAGGCTGAAATGTTTAGCATGTAAATAATTACGTAACTATCTGATTGCACCTTCGAACCTACATCTTTGCACCATACTCGTATGCATGTATGTCTCTTATAATTGCGTTTACTAAAGGAAATGTGTATAGCCAAGTATCACTGAGAAAATTTAGTTGTTACATATATTTTCATTATTCGAGCAAACATTTATGCATATTTCCGTAACGAAGTGTATTATACAGTGTTTGTTGCAAGTAGTAAAACACAAGCCGTCGTTGTTCTATCCAGAAGCTGTGAAACAGCCGTAAATGTTTGGTGTATGTGTGTTGAAAAGACAGTATTAATTCAAATTGAAGGGTACCAAGTCATTCTGTTCTACAGGTTTGTGCACGGAATGACGTACCATATAATTGCTATATTAAAATGGTAAATTGTACACGATGATTCATTATTCTTATTGCAAACTGCTGTTGGTTTAACAGCGACTAAGCTGATTACCTTTTGATTAGGAACCCATGTCCGGAAACGCCCTATGCAAAATAAGTTTGAATACCGACACTATTTCACTTTTTCTACTTTTCTAGAGACAATGAGCTCATGTGCACTACATGAATGATTCCACGAGGTGACCCTCATGTACGTTGCACAAAATGTACCTGCGAAGCATTTTTACAGTACGTTTACTACAAAACTTGGCCAGTAGGCGCACGGTCCGTCTCCCGGACATGTACTGCACGATTTGGCTGGCAGTGGCAGCCCGTCTCCCGGTCACAAATGCATGCACCTCAAATTAAACTTCATATCACGTAAACAACTACCAGAATAAAAACTTAACATGCCTTATCACAGCAGATGTTGGAAATGCCGTCCATCTGCAACAATACATCTATGGGATTTTCTAAGGAATTTTTCATTCACGCACAGTAGTTCCATTAGTAGTTCCATTATAGCTGATATTAATTTCTCTCCTGATATTTTGAATTAATTTTGAGATTTTCGAGATAACCACTCTAACCCTTCTCCGATTTCGTGTAATTTCTATTCCGCAAGCACACGTCGCTTTACCTTTCTTTTCCTATCACGAATTCATGCCGTTTCCTGAATTTATGTGCAAGCAAACGAACGGTGCCCTACTCGGAACACGCACACTAGGAAATTTAGTTTCAAATTGCCTTACAACTTCCCTAAAAGATGATGCAAGCACATAGGTGTCGTACACAAACACTCTTTGTGGTACTGTATACTGCAATTAATTCATTTGGGAAACACTTCAAGCAAAACTAAACACTTCTAAGTACTCCTAATGTTATTCACGTGTGAACTGGACTAGAACATCAAATAATAGCTACCTAACAGAAAACTGACGGACGTGTGACGATTAGCATGCGCACGCAGGGAAATGTAGTGAAGGCCAAGTTTTGTAGTAAACGTACTGTACTTTCTCTACTACGTATGGTAAGTAGGGGAAATATTGTATTCATCACAAAAATTTGATGTCGAGATTTCACTGGAAATATATGTTTTGATATCCCCTGAATAAAAAACGAAAAATTTTAGAAAAAAGTCCGCGCGCGTCTTTGTGTGTCTATCTGTGGACAGCGTAACTCAAAAACCAAAACTCGGTTAAAAACCGAAGTTGGTATTTAAGTTTAATACATTTCAAGGATGCGACACGAAAATTTTGATGAAAATTCATCCACCCTAAACTACCCTTTACATGGAGAATTTTTCGAAAATTCTTATTTTCTCAAGAATAGCTCGAAAGTTTTGAATAAAATGTCACCTTTTTAAGATTTTTTTTTTTTTTTGACAAATTAAATGTATAGTTTGAATTTTCTGTGTATAGCCCATATAGGTACTCCTGTTTACTCCTGAGGACTTTTGCCTAACTGGTAAACCGTAACAGATAGATGTAATCTTACAGTACAAAATATGTAGATCTCATTAAAACACACAAACCATGTCCATTTTTTTTTTTTTTTTTTTTTTTTTTTTTTTTTTTTTTGGTGGAATGAACCATTTCGGAGATATCTCGATAACCTGAAGAAGATAAAGGAATAAGAGTTTGTAAGAATACTTAGTAAAAGAGTAGAGAAAGTCATGTGAGTGCAACACATCAGATTTTTTTCATACACACGCCCCATGAGATCCGAGCATTACTGCACTTGGAAGTCACAGTTCCAGCCTGTTAAAACAGCTCTTCCAGGAACATCTTATACACAGCAGACTATTAACAAACACAAAATATTAATTAGATGAGTAATGTCATAACAAAGCACATATACGTATAAATTACTGGAACAATTTCGCATATTATTTACATATACATTTGGAATGGGGAACCTCCCGTCTCAAATTAATACAGCTCTTTCCTCTAAAACCAACAGGAAGTAATTGATAAAGGTAAGTGTTAAAATCACTGCTTCCGCCATCAACGAAAAGGAAAATTCTTTAAATAATGACAACAAAATGTAAACAAATCGGAGTCACTGTCTAGATATCTTTTATTATAGAAAGCAATAATAATGAAAGTGGTGTATGCTCTACATCTGAGCTAATCTGTTGTCTAATCTCGAGTTAAATGGTAAAAAAGAGCTTGTTATTTCACATACCCTTGCACCGATCTGTGACATTTTCCCTTTCAGACATTCGTGTAGAATTAGGAAGCAATATTCATAAACAGAATGAAATGTACATTTTAAAATAACCGTTTTTCATTACACAAACGTGATTGAATATCCAAATAAATCATTCAAATGTGGAGAACAAACATTACACTTCCATACCAAAGATGTATAAAATGATAAAAATATACAATTATGAGTCTAAAAATTTAAGAACTTGGAAAATCCATGCAATGCATTGCAATATACCTATACAGTAGTGTGAATTCCTATGAGAACATGGTTAAATCAATCTCTCCGGCGACTCCTTTCTGTTGCTTAAGTTATTTATAAATATATAGATGCTGTATTTTATCCCTGAAATAATTAGTATTAAATTTTCAAAAATAAAAGTTTTACTTGATTCCATTTTCATTTAGAAAAGGTACCAAAACCAACACGTTCAATAATGAGAAACATTTCGAGAGATTAAAAATACAAATGACATTTAGAATTCATGCAGCATGCAACTGCGAAATAAAATGGCATTTCTAATGAATATTCCCAAACATAAATATACATTTTGAGGCCCACTGTTACTCCTCATAACTCTAACGGTGTCTAAATGAGACAGTGCTGTTTTAAATTTTGCTGTATAATAAAATTGACCTAAGTGCCGCATCATTTGTACCCCAGTTAGGTCTTTAGAGCCCGGTGGGGAAGGTTACTCTTCTAGGATTATACAGTTTATATGTTTCACTTTATTTAAATTTCAAAGAAGTTTATTTACCTGTAATGCGTAGTAAATTTACTTTAGCATTTGAGAACAAAATGATGCACAGGATAAATGTGCAGTGACTGTTTAAGGACACCCATCTGTGTAAAAAGGCTAAAAATTTCAAAAATTGCCAAAAATGAGTTTTTGTTTTATCAAATAGTATAAATCGTCTGCTTTATTTTGATATGCTTTTTATAACCTTACGGCCTTTTTAACTATGTCACGTGGCCGTCTGATTACCTGTAAGTGGTCGTGTCCATTTAAATCCATACAGTTCCATTATCCTTGCTATGGCTTCAAACTTAGTTTTTCCATGTTTTTATTTTTAGCACCGTTTGCTCTTTAAAATGCTCCACACGATGCAATAATAACGTTAAAAAGAAATGATGAGATAATGTTTTCATAACGTGAATAGCTGCTGAGTAATTAAATATTAAAGTTTACATTTCGAAATTTAAATGAAAAAAATAATGAATTTAAACTTTAAAATGTATTTTTATCCAAACTAATAACAAGAATAAGAAATTATCTCATCAATTTGCTAATATTCTATTACAGGACAGAAAATTATTAAGTTTTTCAAATCAAAATTGCATCATGGGAAACCATTTATACAAATATTAAAAAAATATATAATAAAATATTAATATGTCAGCAACTAATCTGACTAAATGTGTGAAATTTAGCACAGTTACTCCTTACTATACAGTGATTGTTGTGTTAAAATTTCAAATCAATTCAATGATAACTGTAGATTTTCAAAATTTCACAGATGGGTATCCTTAAAACTATAAGTACCCCTGAAATGATTATTTTATATCATATAGGGCAGCTTTTAATTCTTAATCCTGCGAAATAGCCGCTTAAACTGTAAAGTGAAGTATACTCCTACAATTTCAGCGATAAATAGAAGGTTCTTAAAAGGCCAGCAATGCAGATCGCTTTGTATGTATTTTAACTTGGATCTTACCAACGCAGAACAACAGGTGTAAATCTCGTATTGGGAAAAGTTAGAGCCCGGAGAGAGCCCTCGGCAATTGGCAGCAAAATTGCTTCGGAGGATAATTCATCACCAGTTCGGCGCAAGGGTGGTGTTATCGTGATTGATGGCTGTCTGCAAATGTTCAAATGACCTGCAGTTGGTTTCGCTGGCTAGGCGTCCTTTGCCAGGAAACTTTGGCCCTTAGGGCTTGCTGTTTCAGCACGGAGACTGACGTGAAAAAGAGCATAAGCTGCTTTTCCCAAGGTAGCCTGGCTACTGGACAAACAGAACGCTAGAATATTAAAGTAGATGAAACGTTTGTAAAGCATCGACGATATTCGTAAATGAGACTGCAGAGACGGTAGCTCTGCGATCTTGTACGCAACTGATCACTAAATTCAGAACAATATTGACCCAAATAGCAATATTACGACATAAAATATATCATTATAATAGGATTATTCCTCATTAAAATATATTCACAATATAAGTCTAAAATGTCAGTATTTTATACTAAGATTAAAACAACATTTAGAGAAAAACTGGATAAAACAGGGTAGAGTACAAGAAAGAGGTACCAGACATTTCTGGTTTTGTATGTACATATATCTTTTGTTGAACTTCATAACTTATTTGTCATTTTTTTACTACCATTATGAGGGTAGCAAAAATATTACGTGATTTCTGACACTGAAGGTGGTTATATCTGGAAGACACTGTTTAAAGACTATGAGGTAAGTATCACATACAGTAAACCCTATGTGCACTACACAGTCAAGTGTGTTTCAAAATGTATATCCCACTAATTTTCCGTTGTTGTAAAGTTATTCATAATACGGCGTTTTTGGACAAAATAAAACAACGTGCCTTATCGGACATGTTTAAAATTAAATTTTGTAACCTTAGAAATGCTTAGGTATTTACTTAGAGAACAGTATTAATATCATACAAATTTTCTGTAATCGTTTCAGGCCATCTATGGACCGCGTTAAGCAACCCACTGCATTTGTATTCACCTCTTTTCCTTTTTCTTTCTCTCTTTCCAATATTCTTTTCATCCTGTCCCTGATTTTTTCTTCTTTCTTCTGCCCAAATTGTAATTGTTTTCTTTTTCTTTTTTTCTTTTTTTTTTCTACTGGAAACTTTCGAAACTTTGTAGTAACTTTCTCAACTTTGCTCTATACTGTATTATTTCTTCTGTTAATTCCATTTCATTTAAGGCTTTCCTTTTCCCTTGCATCCATTGGTTACCATTCTTGCTTTCATAAATATGCTTGAAAATTTGTTTTGTAAGTCTGTTATCATCCATCCTCATTAAATGACCTAACTATATTATTCTTCTTTTCCTGATTGTATCTGAAACCTTTTCACATGCTTTACTTTTATACAGGTCTTCATTTTTCCCGAGTATAAACTCTCCATTTTTAGTTTTACTTGGACCCAAGATTTATCTTAAAATTTATCTCATTCCTGTAGCACACAGATATTCTGGTTTGATTACTGTGTTATGGTGTCTGAGTTTGGTTTCATTTGATCTGTCCATACAGCAGAGGAGTTAGAGAAGCGTTTGAAGATAGAGAGCTTAGTGCTGGTGTATGCCTCTCTCGCTTCCCCAATCTAGCAGTTTGTGATTTTCACGTATGGGATAACCTGAAAGACAAAGTTTATGAGACAAATCCTCATACATTGTAAGAACAAAAATAAAGTATTAGAAATCAAATCGGAAACATTACTGTGGCTCAACTTAATCGTGTGAATCAGAATGTGTTCTAGCCGAGGGTGGACGACATTAATTTACAGCATCTTCTATAAGATAAGCTATCTTCTATGAGATATGCTTTACGTGCGGAGTTTATGTAGGAGCAAAGCCGGCTGTGGCACGCCCAATCGTGCACAGACGAAATGGCGTGCGCCCGTTAGGTTCTAAATGAAGAACCATGTATTTTGTCATTAAGCAATTTGCACTAGACATATCAGAAACACTATCACTAAATACTTGAATAAGCATCATGCAGAGCTTATAGGGTATATCATGTTATTTATTAAGACCCCTGTTTTATCCGATTTTGCCATATAAATGTTTCGTCACGTATTATCGATAGTTGAAAGCTAATCACTGTAGTTCTAAGTACCCTCTATTGTGAATGGCAGGCATTCTTCTTCGTCAATGAATATGTTACTGCAGTGTTCCACTATCCAAAGGATAAAAGAGTGTGTGTTTGTAGAATAACACTTATTAATCATTACCGCACTCGCAGTTTATATTTCCACATTCGTGCATGGCACCTGATAGTAGCATGTAGTACAACGGTCAGATAAATCATTAGATACGCAAACTGGAGTTATATTTGGGAGATAAAAATTTCCATTCTCGGCTACCAACCGATTTTAGTTAAAGTATTTGCATCTGCAAGATTTTCTTACTTCACACTACAATCTATAATCCGTAATGCCAGACAATAGCAGCATATATAGGAGTGAGTTTATTGTCTGGAAAATAAAGACCTGTAAATAAAGTTGAAAATATTCTAAAATACTTTCGATTGTTTATACCGTTAATGTCTGTCATCACGGACTACACACGCTAGTTCAAGTCTGGGAACTACCCCCTCATCGCTCATCTTCGTTGGTCAGCAGAAATTTCGTTCACGCCACTGCCGTCCTTTATAGCAGTTGCCCCGTTGCGATCTGCAACTGCTTTAATGCACGAAGGGATATCTACTTGTACCAAAGATGGATGAGTTGAGCCACCTGGTATTATTTAAATGAATTTTGCAGTTCTGTAAATTAGTATAAGAATCTGATGGCAGGTGGACAGACAGACATGCAGGCATGATGGCAAGCAAGCTTATCTGAGCTTATCTGTTCTCATCTGAGCACAATTGCAAACTATTAGGTCAAAGAAAATTTCAAGCAAAACCAAGTGTACCTACCTACTGATCCATTCACCCAGCCACCACAGTACCTCATCTAATCCAGGCTATTTTATCTAATGTAATCTTATATTATCTGTCTCTCTGTTCGTCCATCCGTCCGTCTCACTGTCTATCCCTACATACCTATATGTGTATTCAGACTCGAGCAAGCAATAGTGGACCAGCGTGGACTAGTAGGGTAATACCTAAACACAGGTTGAAGTATTGGGCTGTTTCAGAATGGTTATTTTGCATCTAGTAATTTTCGTAGAAACCTCAGCATTTCTTGATAGTTTGCAAGAGGCAACTGAAAAGTAGCTAGCAAAAGGCCTAATGCACAAAATGAATGCGCTAAAATATTTAATAGGACACTATAAATGCACACTTTGTCTTACCCAATTATTTCCTCAATATTACCAATATGCACCAGGTAAGAGGTCTACGTGGCAACATATGACGCTCGCATTCGAGAGCTCCTGGGTTTGACTCCATTCTTTCTCGGGGTTTTCCGGGGTCGGTAGGTGAATGCTGATGTGATTCCTCTCCTACCACGTTTTTATTAGCATTTCCTTTATGTCATCTTATTAAGGGTTGAAGGACTAGGCGACGTTGTTAGGAGTGTTACGGCTAGGCGGTGGAAGTGTGCTTTGTGAAGGTTTCTCTCTGACGTCATTCGGACTGTTCACAGACCCACCTTCCGGCTGCTAATTGAGCAGGCTCCCCTTAAAGGGAACCCTGTGACTTTGGGGCTTCTGAACAGGCTTTGAACGGCGTCGGATGTGTCCAGTCAGGAAACGTTAGGGATCCCTTACGCGCTTGCGCATATTGTCTGCTGGATCTGGTCAACATTCGGGTCCCTTCCTCACCCCTTCCTCCCGGGATCCGCGTTCGATGAACGAAAGGTCACATTAGTCTACATGTGGTGCTCTACCTCGGCTTCTGGGGCTCCTCCACGATATATACATTTACCTTTACTTTAACAACAATAAAGCCTGAATATTTGGTGCTGAATTTACCAGTTTGAGACCAAGGCACAGTTTACCAAACCGCAATTACCACATTACGCTCAATATATAAAGGCGAAGTCCACATGATTACTGCTTTGAAATGCCGAGTAATTTTTGTATATTCCTTCTGCTTGCTTTTAGAATAGTAACCTAATCAGTTCATGGTACGGGAAGGCACTTCCTAATCAACTTACTCTTTCATGTGTTAATGTAATTAGAGTCCGGTCCTAATAGAGTTTAGCCTAAAATGATAATAGGATTTCCGAAGAGTTGGTGTACCTCCCACAATGTAGTGCAACGCGATTGGAAACTTAGGAAATTCAACACCAAACCCTCAACAAGGTTTTCCACCTAACCTACGCCAGAGTCGATAAACTCGCCCAAGGAAATTGGTTCAAACTTCAGTGACACAATACCTCGTTTAATTCGAATGCAAGCTTTACTAGCCATCTTTAAGAAGTCAGACATATTCCTAACATGTCATACGAAGATTTTCAAGAAGATGCGCCCAACCCTAACAACCCTTGATAGACCTTGTTGAAAAATGTGTCCAGCTATTTTGATAAAACTTCCATAACTTTTAGATATTTACACAATAAAATGCATGCCTTGAAGTTTCTGGAAAGAGTCTGGGAGGTCCTTTTCAGGAGGAGAAAATTGTGATTAATTTTTTATAAATAATAAACGAACGTTATACAAATGCTTAGAATAACAACACATAGATCCTTTAAATATATGCCATTCTAAATAACGTATTGTTGCATTTACCATTTCGTAGACATCCTTTTTAATTTGCTTGAAACCGTGAATAATAATTTGTCACTATCCGAAGTGCTGTTAAGGTCATTGGCAAATAATGTGTAATTTTATGAAAGTTGTAAACCTTAAAGATGCAGACAAATGCTTACTACACAGAAAATGGTAGATCCCTTTGAAGCAAACAATGTATTTCAAATAACCTTTGGCATCAGACATTTCCGAGATATGCGTTATTATTGAATTTGCCATAAAGTTTCGTGCTTTGACGTGCTGTCAAGAGTAGCTGTTTTCTGCGATGTCCTGGAAATAGTTTGGAACTTCAACATAACGATTGTAACATTTCACTATCACTTCACCCTCCTCCACGGGACTTCATCAGCAACTCAATGTGTCATGAAAGTATTTCTGCAGCCATTTATCCTTATTGTTGAGTAGACTGAAAAATCGGCTTTTGTAACAATGTTATGTACAAGTCATATAGAAATAAATGATGGACGTTAAAGACATGTAACACGTCAAAAGGGATGGCTCCTGGTGATGTTTTAGGATCGGATTTGGCAGATCCCGTGTTCGATTCCCGGTGATGACCCCTAAGGCCATTGGTTCTTTCGTAGTTTCCCCGTACTGGTAGATGAATGCTGAGGTGGTTCCTTTTATAGAATCTGTTTTAGTGAACGCGAGTGGAGTTTGGCCACCTCCTTTGAAGAACCCCTATGATTTTACAACATGGGCCCTTCCTCCTCATTCCCTTCTGCAGAGTTGCAACTTCTTATGAACCTTTGCACCTAATAAAACAGGGAAAAACTGGCCACTGAGACTCCACGTGGAGTCAACGTGTAATTCTTACTACCTTAAAGTCAGGGTTGTATTCGGTCTTGAAGGACAGGGATGAGCCTTGCCCTATTCTACCCTATATACCGGGTGTTTTAAAAAAAGTGTCCTATAATGCACCTGGATTGGATTGGTCAAAACTAGAGGTTCTTGTAAACCTATGTCCAGAAACAAATACTGTTGAGATATGAGCTATTTTACTCATGGTGAGTCTGAGTGTGTCATTTATCTACAAGTTTGACTGGCGTTTCACGTTATACTGGACAAGAATCATAGTGGAGTTCATTAAGGTACACATATACGTTTGAAATGCCACTTTTGGACCAAAATGTTCGGTTTTTTTTTTTTTTTTTTTTTTTTTTTTTTTTTTTTTTTTTTTTTTTTTTGCATTATTTATTAGCTCTGTTCTTCTGCTTCCAAATGATATATCATTTATTTGAATCTGATGCGTAGTGTTGTATTTAGAAGGACTTAAAGAGACCCATGTGATGCTGTTAAACTAAAAGGGGGAGTGGCATCGAGTGCTTCTTTTAGGTTTCTTCTTGTATTTTGGCTAATATTCCAAAAGTTATAAATCTGTTGTCAAATATGACCAGTAGATTCATATAAGCATAAACCAGGAATGCCACTGAAAATACTTCAGGCGTGCAAGCCTGTGTATGGAAGACTTTGTGATCCAAATATGCTATCCAAATGCCTACATGGATTAACACAGAATGCCAATGAGTCATTTGATGGGATGATTTGGTGAAGATGTAGGAAAGAAACCTATTTAGGTCTAGAAACCCTAAAACTGGGGATAATCGACGCTATCTCGCATTTTAACTGTGGTAACACCGTGGAAGCAGAGATCCTGCACAGGATGAAAATTGTACCAGGTAAGTACACAATGTCAGGAGTTCTGAAATCAAATGAGTCACGGCTATGTCACAGTATAAAGAGCAGCACCCCAGAACAAAAGCAGCGTAGAAGATAACTTAGAGGCCGAAGGAAGCTCAAGGAAGATAGAAATATTGAGGAAGAGGGTCCTACTTATGTAGCAGAGATGTTCTAGCTGTTTAAATTGTGAGTACAGAACTGCAGTTATACCATAAACTTTACTTCCTCGTTTTCTCAAAACTAAAAATATGTACATTTTGTGACATTCAGAATCAAAAATGACATACTGAAAATTAATACCAAATTAATCAGAATAAAACAAGGAATGTTATGAAGCAGAATGGTTGAGCTAAATGTTCTGAGAAAAAAATTATGTTCAGTTGTAAAAAAAAGAAGTATAATAAAAAATAATGGCAACTTTGCAATAAAAATCACAAATATTTGATAAGTTAATGGAATTTAGCAATTGTGCTTCACAACATTTTGCATGTAATTAGAAACATTTCGGTAAAAGAATCACGATGATTGTTTAAAAATTGTGTTTGCTATGAGGTTTACAAGAAATTTGCTTTTTTTACACAAAAAATACATTTTACAATGATGCAAAATCCAAATTTAAATTTTGAGTACCATAAAAAATATATTTGACTGAAAGATCAACTTGGCAAAAAAATTATTGTGTTTCACCAAAAACTGTGGATGTTTTGTCCAAACGTATATGTGTACCTTAAGAGAGTATTTCTCACACCGTCTGCGTTTCCAAAAGGGTGCAGCGTCCCCCATTGGTTCATGTTTGTGTCTTGGAACACATGTTTCAAGCTCGCCAAAGAGAGTAAGGACTAGATGAAAAATTAGTGTTGTTTAGATACGCAAGGAAACCCAGCGGAACATATAATGCATTATTGCAATTTAGAGGAATGGCCCACTTTTATCTTTAACATGAACTAACCCAGTTGGGTGCATACAGTTCAGCTTATATTCCTTAGAAAATCATACTTTTAGCTCGAGGAGCTAAAAGGAATTCGCGTTTTTTGCTTTATTTTAATAAACCTGGTTCATATGATCATGCAGCATTAACAAGGTATTCACAATATTTCAAGACTCTCCCGTTGCGAAGTTTATTTAAAGAAGTTAATTCATGTGTAGGATACTACGGTGCTTCCATACGGAAGACAGCGAGCTCTTCCGCAGTTAGCCTGAAGCAACGAACTTCCACTTGAAAAGATGGTGCATACTTAAACAGAAATAACATTGGAATTTCTGCAGGTTTAGCAAATATTATACTTTCACAAGGATGAAAACATTTTGAAGCACAGTTTTTCACTCTCTTTTTACCACATGCTTGTAAGAGAAACACAAATGAATATAACCCATTATTTTGACATTTTCTAATGCATGTGATATGCTGTAATCTGTATAATGAATATTTGTATGTTTGTCCTCTATGAGCTCCTAAACCGCTTGACCAACGACCTAGAAATTCGGCGCGTATATGTATTTTTATCACGGAGAAGGTTTGTATGCTATTCATTTTACTATACAATATAATATTCGCATGGTTTTCTCTCTACTCGCTTTTCTTGGTTTTTTTTTTTTTTTTTTTTTTTAATTTTTTAATTTTTTTTCTTTACCTGCTTGCCCTCCCCTTATGTAGGACTTACACCCCCTAGGACTTACAAGCCAGTGCGTAGGGTCGGGAGCACAGGAACCAATGGACCGGACAGAGTGAAGACCTGGAAGCGGGTGGTCAGCCAAGCACCAGGTATGATAGTGAGGAAGAGAAATACAGACGAAAGCAATGATAAGAAAGGTGATGGAGCAACTGGTGGAATGAGTGGTGGGGGAAACCAGAGGACGCGGAGAAAACCCGCCCTGGCGCCGCATGCGGGGCCCTGGGATCGAGCCCGGGCCACCTTCGCTTTTCTTTTACCTGATAAATTCACATATCTTTCCTACTCGCCTTTAAACACACAATTGATGCAATTTTCCATGACTGAAATAGAAATGCGACATATTACATACACACAGAGTTCCATAATCGCTTTTCTTTTACGAAATACGATCACATTTCTTTCTCTATTCCTCTTCAACATTCCATTCATACAATTTTCTATGATTGAAACCCAAATGCAGCACACTACATTCACACGATTTTCTTCACACACTTTTCTTTTATGAAACACAATCACACTTTTTCCCTCCTCTCCCTGCTAGAAACAATTCATACATTTTCTGTATATTTGGACTAGAAATGCAACACACTAACTTCACATGGTTATTCACTCACCTTTCTTCTACGAAACACTATCGCATTTATTTCTCTACTGCCTCTTCTACAAAGAATTCACACAATTCTCTATATGATTGACATAGAACTGCACCGTCTTACATTCATACAGCTTTCTCTACTTGCTTTTCTTGCTGTGGTATTTAGTGTAGTTCAACAGTGCTTTTGCACAGTGTTTTTCCGGTTTTTTATTTATTTGTTTTGTTTATTTTGTGTTCTTTAGAGTATCCCACGTAAGTCTAAAAGTTTTAAGGGATAAAATCGTCACACCATGGGCAACGCAGAGTACTTCACGTAGTGTGAAACAGCCCACAAATTTGGACAAAATAGGTGCAAAATTTAAAATACTCGACAAGTGCACGATATGAATAAATAATAAAGTGAGAAGGTAATCAGTCTTTCCTGCTACAAGGTTTGGCTGTTAGGATCGTTGCAGTGTTTCCTAAGTTCATTTTCATAGTAGATATACAGGAGGTATGTAAAGCAAAGGGTGTAACATAGATAAATAAATATTTAACTATGTGTAATTTCAGAGCACATTTTTAAGCTGCCTTTTTACATGAAAAAATCCGACGTGTGCACTTACATGACCTTCTATACTCACTCTTGTACAGATTATCATTAAAAACAGTTATTCTTCTGTCTACTTCAGGTTAATCGAGGTAAACGTCAGGAATGGGAATAGGGGAATATTTTACGAGTTTTCCTTGTCACTTAGAAAATATTGGGGAGCTTACTCTCCTCCCGCAATTTTCTTCTCCGTTTCCTTCTCACCTTTCAGGTGTGTTTCCTAATGTATGGCGGTGCCGGACAGATGGCGCGGGTGCATGCACTATTTAAATGCTTGCTTTGTGGTGGCATTGTGGACGCTGTCCTCGTGAGACTGAGTGATCTTATCGACCGGGACGTTTCCCCGCTTTTACCGGGAGCTGTGGCAGTGGCAGTTGCGCGGTGGACCCTGGCGCCGGCATGAAGACCTTTCAGCACCTATTAGAGACCTCCCCGCGTCTCTGTGGCCCCTTTTCCTGCAGTCTGTGGCCTCCTGTGGTTCCTAATTTCATCCCTTCTTCCTGGGGAGTGCTAGCCACAATAGATCTTACAGGGCGCAATACGTTAAGTGTACCCCTACGTCGTCTAACCTTTACCCTTCGCCCTTTTTGCTTCATCTGTTCCGCTACGGGGGTGATTCTGACAATAGATCAGTGAAGGTCTCTATACCTGAGGTGCTCCCTTCTGTTGTATCACCTACATGTCCTACAATAATTGTGGACAATTTGCGACACCATGTGGTAGGGACATGAGCTTCATCCCTTAAAAGACCTAAAAGCACGGATTGCCTATATCTTCATTCCATCTCTTATATTACAAAATGAGGAGACAAACCGCTTTCATAAATAAGGGCATTCCTTAGTGCACGCTTTTTCCCTGCAGGGGGTGAGAAAATTCACGCTTGTGGAGGAGAAGTAATGGCATGGCGACTATATAACTCTGTTAAATTTTTAAAGTCTGGCGTGTATATGTTACTGCGTTATAGGAATTACTTTAGCTTTCTCTAGTGGTGTTTGATTTCCAAGGCAGTTCTTTCATGCATTTGCAGAGAAATTGCAATTTTCTACAAAATCAGTCAAAACTGGAACATACATGCTTTTACTGTGAATGAAACAGAAAAAGGAAAACGTATGGAGGGTCCATGGACTAAACAGGTTCACTAAACTATATTGATTTTTGAGCAGAGAAATTTTAATGTTTAAGAATTCATAAAGGCCTAACAGACAATGTCATTGTTGCAGACACATTTCCAACTATTTGAGTACTGAAGGCCATATAGGTAGAACATCAAAACTGTCTCTGCTGTTATACAATGGAAAATGGAATAATTTTTGCTTTCTTTACTACGTATAGAAAGTAGAGGAAGTATTGATTGTATTCCACCCAAAAGTTTGATGTCGAGATTTCACCAGAAATATGTTTTGAGGCCCCTGCATCCAAAAAGAAAAGCATTTGCAGAAAAAGTTTCGTGTGGAAGCGCGCGCGTGCGCGTGTGTGTGTGTATGTGCGCGCGCGCGTGTGTGTTAGTCTGTGACTCTGTGGGTAGCATAAGTCAAAAACTAAAAGTCGGTTAAAAACCAAAGTTGGTATTTAAGTTTAATGTCTTTTTAGGATGCGACACGAAGATTTTGAAGAAAATCGCTAAACCCCAAACTACCCTTTACATGGAAAATGTTTCGAAATTTTTGATTTTCTTGAAAATGGCTCTACGATTTTGATTAAAATGTTTTATAACAAATGAAATATACATTTTGGATTTTCTGGCTATAGCCTATTTAGACCTGTTTGCTCTGGATGACTGTTGAAGAGAGAGCCAAATGTTACTGTACAAAAAATGTAGATCAGGCTAAAATACACAATTTACTTCCAAAGCAATTCTTTGTGGAGTGAACCATTTCGGAGTTATTCCTCACTATTAGTTTCAGTTTCAGAAAACGTCGAATGGATTATCGTTGTTCATTTTCTTGTATGTTAACCGTGCAAAGAGAACGGAATCTCAAAACTTGAAAAGATTTGACTATCGCTCGAAGCCTACTGTATTCCCATATTCCCCTTGTACCTACAAAAAAATCAGCAATAAGATTATTTCTGCAAATGTTTATCTTGACTAGCATGAAGAAGATAGAGGGATAAGAGTTTATAAGAATAGTTAGTACAAGAGTAGAGAAAGTCAGCTGAGTGAAACAGTTCAAATCTTTGAGCACCTGTTTGACATTAAAGCAAAAACATTATTCATACATAATTATACAAAAGAGTAAGCAACAGATATTTAATGACGTAATAGTATGCAATAGTTATGGAATAGTACATTTTTGGAGTATCTTCTCCTTTCTTTTTTCTTCCTTTCAAATGATTGATAAGATACTCTGTTCAAAACCATTTCTTAGTCTTTATATTTTCTTCATTGTAATCCTTCTGTTCCTTCTTTCCTAGCTTTATCTATAAGGCCCTCCATTTCCCAGTTTTCTTGTTATTTAGGAAGTGAAAGACACTTTTTCTGTTAGATAACTGACCAGTTCTTGGACATGTATCCTTTTAAAAATATTTCTCACCTCTGTCAAGAATCATATTCTTACACAGTATTTGTGTGCCTCCTGAACCAGTATTCTCTTATTTACTATGCAATGCCTTCACCTACTGCCCTATTTTAATGGCTTTGCTTGATATTTCACTCTTTTAAACATTTCTTCCCATGAAGAGGTTTCTTGGATACGCTTCTCAAATTTATCTTAATTTCTCACACTGTAGCAGACGGCAGCTCCATGAATGCCTCGTACACACTAAATAAAGTATTTCCTATCAATCACGAAGTACCCACATTAATATACAGTCATGGAAAAGATGATTGAGCGCATCAGGAGAGCAGAACAGCCTGAGTTTTTGATAGCGTCTATCCATGTTATCGACACAAATAGGCTGTATCTTGAATCACCAATCGCATTTGTATACATACTGGCAAATGGAAATACAAGTGGTGATTAAAGACACAGGCTATTTGTGTGTCCAACAGATGATAACATAAGGAACAGAGACTATAAATATACTCAGTTGCCTGTTGGGAATATCGACTTGTGTAAACCGCGCTGCAACACGACGTGGGTCTCAGAAATATTCTACTCTCCTAAAGCCCTCAGTCATTTTTCGCTGGGTGTGCAATGAAACATTTGTACTTTCACTACTGCTTTAAAATTTATTTCTAACCATCTAGAAAGAGTATTTAGAGACTCAATTTCTACTGCTTCTTAATTCACAGACAGAAAATTAAAAATTCCAACAAAAGCTAAAACTAAACCCCAGCGCAACAGCCCATGAAGGGCCAAGGCTTGCCGTCCGGCCGCTGCTTCCCCCACCTCTGACCACCACAGGCATTTGGGGGTGCAGTACTGGAGGGTGAGACGTGGTCAGCGACCCTAGCCCTCCAGGCCAGTTAAGCGGCCTTCACGACCTGGGATCAGTACTTCATCAGTAGCACCTCAATTGGCCTCTCCGGGACCTAAAGAGGCTGAGTGCACCCCGTGTCAGACCTCCCGGTACCGGAGATTGAACCCGGGTCCTCCGTACCAGAGACAGGCGCACTGCCACTACGCTAATGAGCTGGCCAACAAAAGCTAAGTAATGCTAATTAGATATATGTAAGCTGGGCAGCTTCTGTGCAAGCGTGAACTTCCACACATCTCTGAATTGGGAAATGGATTATACCGGGCAAGTGTAGTTTCTCTAAATAAACCCTTCTTCAGATACAGGTAACATACAGCTAAAAGGTTTAGGCATTTTGTTTCTTCGCTTCACGTCCTTTCTCTTATTTTTCGTGCATGTGCTATAGTTTTCGCCTATGAATTCATTCATTTCTTCCTAGCATCACTGAAAATACAACAGCTGCAGAACATAATGTGACGCATTGAAAGGAGAATTGATTTGGAACCCTTAAATGCACACATAATTACTGATTATGACGCTCTATTTTCTTCAGAGGAAGTGTTATGTATCATATTCATTTAATGTCAGATGCACTGAGTGGGTATGTTCAATGCTAAATGTAAGTGATGAAGTAATGCATTAAAACGGTATGCTAGTTCTAAACTGAAAACTTACTCTTCATCAATAAGCCTCGATACACTGTGTGGCTTCACTCACCGGCCGACGGGGAATTTGGTAGCAGTGTGGAAATTAGTTTTATTTAACCTCCCATCAATTCCCTGTACACTAGTGACTTATACGCATATTGACTACAGAAGATTTGTGTTATTTATGAGAGCGAATGAGAACGTTCGTTTAATCTCTGACCTCAGTTATGGTGCAACGTCGAAGTAATTTATCAAAATGAGAGTTCTGAAGAGAAGAATTCTAAAACAAACAAGGGGCAAGATTTAGGATGCAGAGTGGAAGAAGAAAGGAGCAAAAGGCAAAGGTCAAGGTACATAGCACGGAGGGGCTCCCGAATTCGGAGTAGAGCATCACACGTAGGTCCATGTGACACTTTGTGGTTGGAACGCGACCTCTGGGAAGGAGGGGTGAGGGTCAGAAGATCCGGAACACGATGATGTACGCAAGTATGGATCCTTGGGTTGCTTTAAAGAGAACCTTCTTAGTGAGAACCCTGAGGGCGGGTCTGTAAGCAGTCCGATCGAAGAGGTGGAGTAACCTTCACAAAGCGCACCGCTACAGCCCAGCCGCAACACGCCAAACACCATCGCCCGGACTTCAACTCTGAAATGGACAGAAATGTCGAGGCAGAAGATGATCCAACACAAACTTCTCTTACCAACCCGGAGAAACCACGAAAAACCCATGGTCCGAGTGAGCGGTCGTGGGAATCGAGTCAACAACCTCCCAAAGAGGAGCCTCACACGTTACTGTGGAACCATCTCGCTCAGCAAAAGAATATAGTACGGGATTTTATGATAAGCAAGTTCCGCAACAAATTGAGGACTTGGGAGATTCTGAAAGAGCATATTCTCTCTCTATTCCCATAACTAATATTCTTTGTATATCACATTTTCAGATCTCTGTTCAATATTTCATCACATTAAAGAACGTGCTTTCATTGCCATATTGTACCCACATGCTATACAACATCCGTAACAATCAAAACTTTGAATGGGGCGGTCTTTATAGCGCTGTACTGGTGTTTCTGCCTTCCATGTGACGTTGTGGGGATGGGCGGCGCCCTGCTGGGAGGCCTGACATGGGGAACACTTAGCCTACTGAAGTACTAACGGACCAGTTTGAGGAATTTGAGAAATTGTGGCTCACGGTCTACTTTTGCGTGCGTCAGTCGCCCAGTGGGATTCATCGTGGTGACGAATTGTCACTTCCCTTTCTGCCACCGCCCATGGCGTCCTCTGTGGTTGGAGACAGAAAATGAGAGTATAGTTTGGTAGACACTGACTGGCGTTGGGCTGTCACGCAATTAAGGTGTTTTAATAGATGTGGTTACTGGTGCGAAGGTCTATTCTCCTGCAAACCAAAGACAGTCTACATTATTGCCACATTGAGGACAAATGAAGCGATGCCAATCTAATTAGCTTCAGGATACTGCTCAGGATACTCTTGCATATCGCCTCTGCTGGATCAAATTATATATTGTGTGTTTGTCTTAATAAATTCGTTAAGCCAGAGAACATCAAATGTGTTAAGATACAGAACGATGATAAATAAATTAAACAACCTTAGGTTTACGAAATATTTAGCTTAGAAACGGATTGCAGTTAGATTCGCAATAAAGCAAATGAAATTTGTTAACTTAGGGAACAAGATTCCAACGTTCTATAATCTCGACTCTTCTAACAGAGCTACACAAAAATGAGTTTAACACCCAAATTCTACACAACTTCAAGCGCCAACCTAGGCACCATGAAGGTTTGAACATCCAACCTTAGGCTTATATTATGTTTCAATGTCTCAATAGAGGATTTGTACTTCATAGCCTACAATAAAAGGTCATCGTTACTGACCACGAAAGCCCATTGGGTTGCAGAAGGCATTTAAGGATCCCTAGCTATGCACTATCTAGAGTTTTATCGAGGTTTACAGGCTGACTTTATCCCCTAGCAGAGGAACTGCTCCGACGATATGTTATCGCCATCTGCGACCACCGTGAAATATAACCTTTCTGGCACACTGCGCTGATATTTGAAATTTATTTACTTACATTTTGCTCACTTCATAGAAATAAAAACGCCGTGACTGCACTATTATTTGACATCTCAAGTAGGGACAGCCTTTCCAGCCTACCACATATTCTCTCCCCTATAATGATTGCGTCAAACAGTAGTTTGCTTACTGTGCAGAAACTGTACAACTTTAATGACTGAATTAGGAATAGAAAAGCTTTCTGGGTCACTGCTTTGCTCATAACTAGAAAACAGTGTGAATCCTTTAGTTTATTTAGGTTCCACTTTAATCCAAATGCGTCCATCAGATGCTAAATTCATCCAGCTCATTAAGGTATTCAATGTTATAAAACACTCTTAAGCTTCTAGTGTCTCTGCTGACACCATCTTTATAAAATTTTGCGACAAATTTGAGTTTACTTCAGTGTTATGGCAGCGTACACAGCAGTTTGCAATGCATCCAAGTTTCTTTTTCCTGCTCCATCAATCTAGAACGTTCATTTTCATGCTTCCCGTTATCTTAAAAAACTGATACAATTTAAGTCTCACATTTCAAACTTTAAAGCGATCTACGAACGTAATACCATTTGCAAAACGTAACATGTAAGAAATGTGTCCAATAAAACACTTTAGCCCACCACTATGGTGTGGTGGTAGCGTCTCTGCCTGCCATTTAAGAGGTCCCGATTTCGAATCTCGTGTAGGATCAGTTAACCGAGCGAGATGGCTCCGCGGTAATCTTTGAAGCTTGCATTCGGGGAGTCTTGGGTTTGATTTCCGTGGCCAATCTTCCTGACCCACGGGTGTTTTCGGGGATTTCCCGGGTCACTAGGCGAATGCTGGGAAAGATAATTACATCCTCCGAATTTCCTGTCCTTCCAGTTCTTTTCATTAATCATTTAATTCATCGCTCATCCCGTTGGTTCTTTTAGAGACGCAAATGTCAGCGAAGGCGTTAGGTGCAGCTTGGCAGGGATGATATGCACACAGGAGCTGTCTCAGCCATTCATTGTACATGGGATCCGGGTGAAAAAGGGAGCGGTATCTGGGGGCGTTGGACCCCACGCCAAGATCGCCCTAAGTTGGCCCGGAAACCTTACGGACCCCTGCCAATGTCTCTGCCGTTAATCTGGATATGGCCGCCCGGTATCTTCTTTCACCTCATTCTTCCCCCTGAGGTTGCCCCCTCGGTGGCATAGGTACAATAAGCTTGACTTCAGTGTCGAACCCCCTCCATGTCTGTCCTATTCCTAGGGTGAGTTGTCCGGATAAGGGTTTTTTCCGAGGTTTTCCCTTATGGCGAGAAGACAAATGTCGGGTAGCTTTAAGCTCTATGAACCTCGTGCTCATTTGAGTATCATGTCACTAATTCCGTTCATTTATCGTCCGATATGGCATTATGTTGGAGGATATTACTAAAGAAAAGAGCAACATAAAACACTAACGTCCTCCTATTCCAGCGTAACCAGATCCAATACTTTTGTCTAATGCTGTTAAAACAAGAGGGTACCAAAACAAATAGAGTAGCTGTTTATTATTGACAAGAAACTGATACAACACTTCCGAAATCGGGAATAAAGACTAAAATATCCCTTACGTTTACTGATATGACTGATGAAATTGCTCACTGCAGGTATAGAGTTTCGGCACATACTCTGGCATTATAGCTTTGAAAAACTTTTGCACTCACGCTGTTCGCTGAACCTGCTTCATTTTACTCTAAGTGTTTAACAATTCGTGTGTCAAAATACTAAATTTTTTCAGACTAGAATATTAATGTTATGTATAGGTGTGCGGAAGACTCATTCGACTTTAAAAGAAACGGAAATTAAATTCTTTAAAGTAATGTCCACATTAGTGCTGAAATATATATGTGAAAATTGGAAATTGGATAGTAAAACGAAAGATAAAATCTGCAGATACGTGACCCTCCAGGTTAGCCCATGACATTCTTAGATCACCAGAGAAAATTATAGAAAGGGAGGAGTAAAATCACAGGAAGAACAAGGCAAAACATACACACACAGAATAACGAAGTCATAGATTTCCCAAAATCTTATCAGCTATCATCTACAGGGACAAACGAACTTTGAAGGACCTTTTCGAAGAAGGGATAGACTGAATCGGAAAATGTCAAGGCACCTAACTCCTTAAATTGCTGAAGACAGAGACTGACTGACTGACTTTATTTAAAATTATTACAATAAACATTATTATTATTATTATTATTATTATTATTATTATTATTATTATTATTATTATTATTATTATTATTATTATTATTATTATTATTATTATTATTATTATTATTATTATTATTATTATTATTATTATTATTATTATTATTATTATTATTATTATTATTATTATTATTATTATTATTATTATTATTATTATTATTATTATTATTATTATTATTATTATTATTATTATTATTATTATTATTATTATTATTATTATTATTATTATTATTATTATTATTATTATTATTATTATTATTATTATTATTATTATTATTAATTTTAAATGGTTAATTTCTTTGTTTTAAATAATTAATCCTTTAAAAGTATCTAGAAATTTCGGTATCAGTAGTAAGACTTAAACGGTAGATACACAGACACACACACACACACACACACACACACACACATACACACACACACACATACACACACACAGTATGCGGCATGCGTTAAAACAGCAAACTAAAAAGGCCCCTGCCTCATCCTTTCCCTAATTTCAACTTTATTCACGTTCTCGGCCAAAGGTGAAGATAAATATCAAGAGGACACCGAAACCGGGGCAGACCACTTTATTTAGGACAATATGGCTCTTTATGCTTCGCGAAACGACGTGTGGAAGCGTGGACGGGGTCCCTAACGATTCCAGATTATACTATGTGACGCCGTTCAAGCCTGCACACGAGCACCTAGGCCCCCGAGTGCCACTCCAACAGGTGTACCACCACCGTCCAGCCACAACAAACCGAACATCGCCGCCTAGTCCTTCAACCCTGGAACAGACAATAATGAGGGAAGTGTTGCGTAGAGGTAAACCTTGAAAGGAAAGTCGTGGTAAATAGGCACCATCCCAGTATTCGTCTATTGACCTTGTGAAACCGGGAAACACCCATGCTCAGAGTGGGCGGTCGCTGGGAAACGAACCCTGCACTTCCCTATCGTGGAGCCATCTCCCTCGGTATTTGCTAATCAAAGTGAAAGCGCTGTGTATATGAAGCACTACTTCAAGACAAAATGAAGCAGACGTACCTTGAATAGGAATCGCATTACGTATCGATAGAAATTTCAACGCTGAACGAAGGAATTCAGATTCATGGTTAAGGTTTGGTGTGACATTTTACTAACGCAACGTAGCAGTGCCTCGTCTCGAGGGAACAGTCACACAACCTGCAGGGGTTTTAAAATACAGCCTTAGTGATTTATGAACGTGTTCAAAAAGAGGTTTCTCCACCTTATCCTCAAATAATTCGCTTGAACAAAGAAACAGACGGGAAGAAAAACAAGAGTGTGAGAGAAAAAAGTCAACGTGATGGAGTGGGAGACCACAAAACGGAAGAAACACATTTTGGGTGTGTTGTAGGGCCCGTGAAGTAGGGGAGTGAAGGGAAAAGGATCTGATGTCAACTCCTTGAAACCTAAATCATAACTATAACATACATTAAAATTCTTGTCCACAGAGGCCCTGCGTTCCTTTTCTATTAAATCATGCGGTCCCAGCCCAGACATGTTTCGATCAAAGCGGCCTAAACCACAAATGCATGTTCCTATAAAAATACCAATGTGTCAAATGCTGCAAGTAATGTGTTTAACAAGCAACCAAATGATGCTTGTTGTATAGTGGAGACTAGACCACTTTAGAAACCAAGTACTTTACAAAAACACCATCAAAGTTACTTTGATAGAAATCGTATTACCTTCTTGTATGTTTTTTACCTTCTGTGTTTTCTTTTTTTTACTCTTCCTTTTCGTTGGTTGGAATAACAACCTCAAAGACACTCCTGTTCTCTCATGGCTATATTTCTTCCGTATCTAGCGTAATGTTCCCAAATGCTTAGTCAGTATCCTTATGTAAATTACAGCTTTTATCCTGTTTGTTTCAGGATTGAGGACAGCGAAAGTGTGGGTAGCTGAAACGTTTAGTTTCCTTTACCACCTACATTGACTCAAAGTGTTCACCTCTACTTCCAGAAGTTCTAGGAAATAGAATTGTCAGTTTTAGTATGCAGAAGGAACAAACGGTATTGCAGTTTCTGATCTTGTTCTTGGTGTTTATTTTTTTAAACATATTTTTAATCCTATTAATTCTGTAGGTTTTTGAAAATTGTATGTATTTTCCACGCTTCTTGTGTATTTACAATATTACTTTGCATACAATTATCGCAGTAAGCATTTGAGTATATCTGGGCTTACGGTGAATTTCATTTTGATCCGACGGAGAACATCTTGAAAACGCCACAACACAAAGTAAACATTGTGTGTATTTGTTCTGCATTAAATGAGAATTTATGCATATTTTAACTCTATGATGCAATATAGAATTTTATTTTGGGACAGTTCAGTAGGGAGTAAGCGAATATTCCTCATGCAAAATAAGGTTATTTCCAACATCCTTAGCAGACGCTCAAGCGAAGATCTTAGGAAATTTAATATATTAACCTTACCCTGCATCTATATATTCTCGATTCTAAAATTCTTTATATGCAATCGAGCCACACTTATAGCTAAAATTGAAATTCACAAGATAAGCACTAGACAAAGGAGCAACATCCTTCACCCCAGTAGTGAATTTTCTTGCTTAGCTAAGAAACCCTAAAAATATTTAATGCTCTTTCTAATGATCTTAAGGGGGAAATTTGACAATTTCAATGCTTTTAAAATTTCTGCTAAAGAGTACTTACGCTCAAAATCATTTTACTCTGTACAAGATTATCTAAATGACAAATTATCCTGTTAATGTTTATGTAGCCTTGTAAGTAGTTTCTAGCTCACTTAGTGACAAATCATTGCCAATTAATTTGATGCCTGCTCGAAAGCTACTTAAATGTATGTGTACTGAACAATTGACAATAGATGCTATGCATTGCTAATTAAATAACATAATAATGGGGCGGGGCAGGAAAAGCCTAGTGAAAGATTAAAATAAAGTTATATTTGTATTTGTAAATACAAAATATGTTATTCTGATTACAGGGAAGATTTGATTGTGTTTCTCAATTATCCCTACGTTGTTTTTGTTTTTTGTGCCTGTATATAATGTGTTTTCAAGTTATACTATACATTTCCATTGACATGTTCGATGTTCACGTGCCTTTATGGCCACTTGGGAACTCGCTAATTATAATCCATTCTCATCCAATCTCATCTAATCTGATCTCTCTTAACTTTGCTTCTAGAATATTTCTAAAGTGGAGGTGCATATTTGTTGGAATCACTGCATGTATTTTCCTCTCAGCTCAGGTTCCATCTACAGCAGCCTGACTGTCTGACAGACGTTCTCCGCTGGACTGGGGTTCGTGGGATACTCAAAAGGCATATAGTTCACTCGTGGCATGTGTCTGCGAGGTGCCACTACATCAGTTTTCGTGATGTCATACTTCGAGGTAAGTTTCTATCTATTGAAATCCGGATACTTGATTACTGCTGGTGTTTCTAAACACACAAGCCGTGTGTGGGCAATGTGTAAGAGGTTGAATCAGAAACTGAAAAATTCAATGCCATAGCCGGGATTTGAACCACGGATCTTCCGCTTCGAGCGGCTGCTCTAGCCTGGCCAACTTGCCAGTACGACATTAAATTCCCCAGCTGATTGGTACTTTTTCCCGGTTAACCACAAGGGAATCTCATATCAGAGATAAATACCACAAGGACGACTTACAATTGTACTTTATGTCAAGGGTTTAAGTAACCTTTAGATGGTAATTATTATTTATTTATGCCAAAATAATGTTGGAAGAGCACAAACCTCCCTTGTGGCTTTCTCCCCAATTATATTGAAGTTGGTGCAAAGACACAAAAGTTATGAAGCTGTCATTCTTGCATAATACTCGTATTTAGATACAATAAAAACTTGTTTTGATGTAAGCCCAGTCATTAAACACCAAATCAAATATTTTGGAGTTTTATGTATGAATTAAATGCTTATTTGCACTTTGTAATTCTAGTCATAACACTTAACACATAGACATTTTCCTTTAACTCTCAGCATTTGAAACAATTTGTTAAGTAACCCTGATTACTGTCACCATCACGGCCACCACCACCGCCACCGCAACTGCCACCACCGTCACCAACACCACCACCTCCGCCACGGCCACCACGGCAACCACCACCGCCGCTGCCGCCTCCGCCTCCGCCACGGTCGCCACGGCCACCACCACCGCCACCATCGCCTCCGCCACGGTCACCATCACCGCCGCCGCCACCACCGCCATCACCACCACACGCGTAGTCTCATTAGCAGGAATATGCCCTGTTTTATTATCGTGCTGCTCAAATGGTTACCTTCGCGGCATCAAACGGTGTATTCAGTGTCGCAGAAAGCTACGTTGTCACGTTTTCTCCAAGTAAACATACACGTTACAAGCATGGGCATTTAATTCTTAGAGTAGCAATGAATGAGAAGAGTGAGAGAGAATACAGTGGAGACGTTGCAACGCTGTGGTTTATTTCACATCTGTCATTTGTGATTTCTACGCATTCATTGGCTGAAGTGACGGGCTCATTGGTGCAATGTGAAACGTCGGCGGCTTCCAAGAATAATCCGTGCGTTATCCGAGAGGCTTCTACTAACAGAGATAAAGCGCAGGTTAACCTTTTGGGCAGCACCATCAAACCAGAAATTTTCTCCCTTACTCGATCTTCCAAGACTGGTTTTTAGAACAACGTATTGCACCCTGGTTGTAACAGATGTGTTGCCAACGTTGCCCACGTTTGGGGTAGTGGAATTAGTATTTAAAATATCTGCGATGGATTTCTGCATTAGATGAAGAAGTCAGAAAGCTAAAACTCCTTTAGTCACTGTTCATCTATGTTGTGAGAGATTTGAATTTTGAGTAAACAAGAGTCACAAGCATCTCGAACAAAGATTCCAATCAATATCTAAAAGTTTGAAGTGCCTGTGAATGCGCCATGGTATTCTGTCTTAGTTCCAAAACGAAACGTGATACGATTCTTTAAAGTTTGGTTTTAAAGTAACGATGCAAATACATAGTGCAAAGGAAGAATAAGTTTTAATTACGTTAATGAGCATACAACTGCGATGTAAAAAAAGGTGAAAAAGTGTTATCGTATGCGGCATTACAGGGTTTGTTATGTCAGCCAAAGGCATACAACAGGGTTGTTATGAAACACGGCATGCTTTCAAAAAGCAGCAGCAACAAAGCCGCAGTGCCTCCAAAGCCAAAACTCTCTACAACTCTGTATAACACTTTGTTCTACTTCAGGATCACTATTGCATTACGTTAGGTTTAGTATCCCAAGTGTGCTAATAGACGACTGTGCGTTGTGAAAATGAACGGAGCTTTCGAAGGACTTTTTGCTGATCTCTATGGCTCTTATTGGCGCCAAGAAACACCGCATCGACAGGTGAATGTCTATCATAGCTGCAAGACTAAAAGGGACACCAAGTTTCGAAAAACCGAGATCTAAGATGGTTAAGACTTCGTTAAAAATACACGACACTCCTTCTAACTAGCATATAGGTATAGGAATAGGAGAGATAGTGAGTGGAGTCAGCACTGAAGCCAGACTTATTATACCTACGCCCCCAAGGGGGCACCCCCAGGAGGAAGGATGAGGTGAGGGGAGACACCGGACGCCAGATCCAGACTAATGACACCGATATTGGAAAAGGTCCCTAAGGGTTTCCAAGTGTGACGACATCTCAAAGTCGTTAGATCTTCCAGCACCATCCAGCGGCCCCCCACCCGGATGCCACCCCCACCCGGATTCCTCGGACATTGAGGGACAGAAGGAGTTCCTGTGCGCATATCATCCCTGCCAAGCTGCACCTAACGCCTTCGCTGACACTTGCGACCCTGAAAGAACTACGGGAAGAAGGATGAATGAAATGATTAACGAAACGAAATGGAAAAACAGGAAATTCGGGGATCTAATTATTCTTTCCAGCATTTCCCTAAGAAAAAAACCTATGGGTCAGAAAAGTCGGCCATGGGAATTGAACCCACGACCTCCCGAATATGAGCCTCACATGTTAGCGCGAAGCCATTTCGCTTGGTAGGATATAGGTAAATGAGGAAGGGATGAAGTGAAAGAACCGCAGTAAGCTACAGGCCGCAGGTAACCCGGCCACAGAGAGGCGCGGAGGTCCTTAACAGTTCGAGGCTCGAGGACCTGTCCCATGCTGGGGCTGCCTATAAGGGGGGATGAAATACCCGTCAGCCAAGCAGCTTTCCTAGTGTCCAAGGGAGTACTCTTTCCTTTGAGGAAGCATCCGCGCCATTTGTCCGGCACCGCAATTTGCCGTGAAACCTAGAAGCACCAAAATTTTGAGGAAAAATGGAATCAACGAGAAATTATGAAATGGAAAGCGGGTAGACGAGAAGCCATCCCAGCATTCACCTACCGATCACGGAAAACCACCAAAAAAACCAAGGTCAAAGTGGGTGGTTGACTGAATCGAGCCGGGACCTCCCGAATTCGAGCCTCACACGTTACCGTGGAGCCATGTTGCTCGGTTTTATAACCAGCAACTCAAGCTTTTAATCATGAATTTCAGTTGAAATGAGATTTTGGCTGCTACTGTAAACTAAATGTGCTACAATAATTCGCTTTTAATTTGTTTAATTATGGATTTTTACGAATTTGTTCATCCTATCCCTCCAGTATTATCTTTCATAAGATGTACATTTTGTGTTGAATATATATTGAGAAGGAAAATACGTAGCCTAGTCGTGTAGTCTGCAGGGACACCGAAACAAACCTCTATCCAACAAAACAAGTTCCATGCTTCTCTACATAAAATTACATTTCTCTTTATTAGCTCTCACTTCTGCTGTAGCCTTTAAGTGATCATGGTCGCATTTGCCACTCGAACTCTGTTCATTTGGTGAGCTTTGTCAGTAGGGAAATCATGATGAACACGATCTTGCAAGCAGCCGCGTAGAAAATAGTCACAATAGACATAATATCCATGAAACGCGACATTCTATATATTTCTCTATGAATTATATAAGAATTTGCGTTTCAAATGCGAACTAGAGGCTTTAAGGTTTGGCAACTAATGATGTACACCCTTTGTTTGGGTAGTCATAAAGAAGGCGGGAATTATGTTGACAAAAAACCGTGTATTTCTAACATACTTGTCTTCCGCTTTGTCTTTCTGTACAGTCGTAAATAAATGATAGATTATCGGTAGTCCATAGCGCCTAAAGACCGCACTCGGGTCAGCACATATTGGGGAGAAACCGCAAGTGGATTCTTCGCTTAACATTTCAGGGACTCGCGGCAACTTACGCTTCTGTACGTTATTATGTTCTACCTGGAACGGTAATGTCAGGAAATGCCCCTGAGGTTGTCTACGTACCGTGTACATGATTCAGTTTTTACATATGTGTCGTACATAAAATTCTTTGATCAGGCAATAATGTTTTAGTAGACACTTTAGTGTACTATTCTTGAGTGGATCATTCACGGTTAGTGCGCTGCGGAACAATACCCAGGTCGCTGCAATGAAAGCGAACTGTCTTAGGTAGTGAACGAAGGAATGAAGTGAACCAGTACCTGACGTTGTCAGAAGTATTACACCACCAAATTAACGCTTCTGTAGGAATTTTACAGGCATAAGGCGAAACGTGTCCGTTTTTTGTCTTATACTGAAACAGATGTTATAGAACCGCACACACAGCGATGGCATGGAACATGTGCCATACAAACATATTTTAGTACCTACGAATCTAGTGTCGGTCTGGGTGGCTCAGTTGGTTAGACGCTGGCCTACTGATTCCAAGGTCGCGGGTTCAAACCCGGCCCAGACCGACGGTTTTTAAGTGTGCTTAAAAACGACAGCTCCATGCCAGTAGATTTACTGACATGTAAAAGAACTCCTGCGGGACAAAATTCCGGCACACCGGCGACGCTGATGTGATCCTGGCAATTGACAGCGTCGTTAAACAACAAAATATTTATTTTATTTTACGAATCTAGTACTCAAGCACACAAAGCAGGGTTACCAACCCGAACGATAATTATGGGGGCATACGATAATTTGAATTTTTGTACTCGTGGTTGTCAACCCGTACGATAATTATGGGGGTGTACGATAATTTCGATACCGGCGAAATACCATTTTCACTGGTTTGTCACATCAGCGAAATGAAATTAATTACTAATAGTGACACCACTTTTGCCCTCATGGTCTGTCTCCACCCCTCTAAGGCAACCATTTCATATCCTACTAATCGTACCCCTTATCCTCTTGTTGCCAGTGTGCCCAGATCTGGTAATCTCAATGAAGAAGGCACTGTTCAGAAAATTGATCACTGGAGAAAACCCGGAATATGTGATATTCCGTGTGAAATAAAGAGTTTTTGGAATGCTGTTAAACACTTATGGCACCTTGGTGGGAACACTGATTTCAAAGAAGTGGCGGAGTTTGCATTATCAGTGATTTCATTGCCCCACAGAAAGACTTCTTGTGACAGAGGTTTTTTTTTTTTTTTTTTTTCAAATTAGGTTTAATAAAAACCAAAATTAGTAACAGATTGGCGCTAGATACGGTAAATGAACTTATTAAGTCGTCTCAGCTTACGAAAGAATACGGTGGGTCCGAAAATCTGCAAGCCACCGAGATGTTAAGGTTTATCTCAATAACAAATTTGTATAAAGCTGCAACAGTTGAGGAAGGTGATGAGCTTTCAGATGAATAGTGGGAGAAACATAAGAACTAAAGTTGTAATACTGCTTGAGGTCATCAATCTTGTAAGTGGATACCATAAACATCAACACTATTACATTTTCATAAGTGTTATGCTGATACATTTATTGTTGTAGCAGTTGGTTTATGATGTACGATAATTTTGAATCCAAATCTATAATTTTGAGTGGCCGGTACGATAATTTTATTTTTAAACATTGGCAACTCTGACACAAAGGAAAATTTCACAGTAATATTTCATTCGGTGTACCATGTAGAATCATTCCTTGGCTATTTATCAATAACTCATCTATCTTATGTGGCTCTTGTAAAACAACAAGAAAGCTCTAAATGCATGGTGCGTTCCTTGCTTGATGAGGCCTCTGTCCTCATTAGTTTCGCTTTTAAAACATTAAAGATTTACAGTGAGTTTAATGAAATACCACGAGATTTCCACTTCGACGCCAGCTAAAGGCAAGCATGCTGATATTCTAAGTTTTGAAAAACGAATTTTTTATTTCATTCATGAGATTTACCCCTGCCGCTTTCTAACTTGTGTTTCTATTAATCACTGCATCTCCCGTAGGTTTGGTGTTGGAGGGTTCCACGCTGGGTTGGGCCAGTCCAGAGCCTCCCACAAACATCTTCGCAGCACAATCTCTCAACAAAGTCTCTTTCATTGAGACCCTGTCATCCGCAACAATACGGGCGGTGTTTAATAGCCTCTATGACGTGACACAATGTCCAGGGATACAACAGCTTCCTTCCCGACTGCCTAGCATTTAGGCAAATATCCAAAGGGACAAAATCATTCATCATGTAGCTGAAATGTCAAGAGGGAAAAAATTATCATAGTGCTTCTTTCAATGCCATTTACTAGCGTGCGGAGAAGTAAATTACCGTGTAAATAAAAAGTATCATCATTCATTTGTGTGTTCTGAAGTGACGGCGTTCAGAAAGGAAGTGTAGAGTTTATTGTTAATACCAGGATGCTAAATTAGAGGCGTTCGTTAGGGATTGACAGTTCATATACATCAACCATGAGAGTAAAAGCAGTCCCACAAGTCTGACATTCAGTATACTGAATAGTGTTTGTGTTTCAACCACAGTGTTCATGCATGTTCCTGTTGTGTTATAATCTAATCTTTGTTTCTTGCAGAATATAATGCTATTTTGAAGGAAAAAAGAGTACTCGATATTTCATTGGAGTAACAGGAATCAAAACAAAACCAAACCTGCAATATTTGCGATTATATACCGATTAGCCTGTATATGGTTCCAGCCAATCAGGGCTCCCCTAAGCTTTGCATTAGGTATTTGTGACAACCTTGATGTATAGTTTGGTCACATTGAATACCTCGTTGGCTTTCTATTCGATGGTCACCTAGGTCAACAGATATGACTTCATAGGTAGCGTCTAGGATGTGGGATTCCAATAAACACTTGCATGGACCATAATTCTAGGACTCTTGCAACCGCTGATGATGATCGTTAATTTTCTAGGTTTGCAGTGGTTAGGGAAACTTCAATTTTGAACATCTGCCATCAGTGAACAGTTGTGTATACTACAGTATGTGTACAGGTATAGTATAGTAAGGTAAAAGGGCTATGTATTGGCTTTACCTGAGGGTTTTAGCATTTTGCAGAAATCTGCTATTATATATTACATATTTCCATTCTATATAGTATGATATATTCTATATGATATGAGACGAGATATGATGTATGCTATATATATCATATTATATTATATATTTCATCTTATATTACATTACATTAAATTACATTATATGTCCCAGGAGTCCGCATGTGGGATGTGTGGTGGAGACACAGGCGCAGGGCCGGGTTTTCTCCGGATTCTCCGGTTTCCCCCGCCATCATTCCACCAATTGCTCCATCATCACCTTTGCTCTCATCTTTCACCATCATTTTATGTCATCCACTTGCTCACTCTCACACCAGGTTTCGGGATGATCACCCATCCTGGTTATTCTGTGTGATCAACTCCGGTTACGAAGACCGCATATACTGACCGGGAGTGCTCGGGGCACTAAATACGTCCCACTCTCCATCACTGGACCCCACTCATGAGGCCTGTAATGGACAGAGGTAGGGAATCCAGCGGCCGAGCGGTAGGCCAGGGCTACTCCCAAATGGCTGCAGTGCCACAGGACAGGATATTATATGTGCAGAATTATTATCGAATTCAGCTTCCGCAGCCACAGGCTGCCATGAACAGACAATACTAAGCAATAAGAGAATAAAATATATAATTAAATTTTAAACAATACAAATGGCTTTTCTTCAAGCTACAGCCCTACTAAACAACTATACAAAACACCACCAATAAAATAATCTATACACATATATTACTAAACCCCTAGCACAACAGCCCATGAAGGGCAAGGCTTGCCGCCCAGCCGCTGCGTCCCCCACCCCTGCCCACTACAGGCCTCATTGGTGGATACACATATAGGTACAGCTGTATATATTATAAAATAAAAAAAGTCATAAAATAACTTAGTTTGCGTACCATAGATTATTTTTCAATATTGCCCGTGACCCTTTAATAACACTTAGAGCCATTGTTTTAATAAATGGAATGTTTAAATTGTATTTTCTGCAAAATGATACAAAAAAGAATAGGATAATACCCCTGACTTTAATGGGTAAGCGAACGTCAATCGAAGCAACATGGTTTTCATTTCCTGTAAAGGCTGTGAGCATTGTTTGTTGACTTATATAAACTGCAGGTTTATAAGGAATATTATGTTTATTTATTCAATTTTATGAGAATTATGTTATTTTTTTCATTTAATGGTAACTTTATTTCAATAAATAGTGAATTCTATCTTTTCAAATCCCAAAATCCCATTACGCCACTACAAAGCACTGCGCGGATAGAGGGTTCACGATAGAGTACGTCACGTTATAGTGCCACTCATTGGCCCCATCCCCTCCTGACATGTGACTCATGGTTCGCTAGTACCTGCTCTGTTTGTTCCCAAGTAAGGAGTACAGAGTTTTCTGTTAGACTAAGTCACATCATAACAGTGATATCTTCATTAATATTGAAATGATTACTACGCTCTCCGATCCATTTCTAGGTCGCCTTCTGTTTCTCATATTCGTCGTTCTCCATTACTCATAGCCGCGCCATCTTTCATTTTGCTTCGCTAACTTCACTTTCGTTCCGGCTGTGCCTTAACCGAGTTCACAGATTTCACTAACCATTCTCCTGATTGAAAAATTACTATATAGTATAATAATATATATCAACGAAACACTTTTAAAACCCTTTACCTCAGTTAAATAAGAATATCGCTGCTTGTGAAACCTGCCCTTATAAAAAGCAGGTTTGAATATAATGTGACGCCGGCGCGGCGCAACACAAACGTCTGTCGGCGTTAAGCTGCTTCAGAACACATACCAGGCCAGCGAACAATGGCACCCAAGGTCAATTTTTTTGTTTTGTTTTGGGTGTGTTAACGTCCTGCAACGTAATGTCATATTGGACGGTGAATGGCTGAAAATGGGTGAAATGATGATCAAATGAGCCCGAGGTCCATATAGCTTTAAGTTACCGGACATTCGTCTTCTCAGGATAAGGGAAAACTTCGGAAAAAACCTTATCCGGATAACTTACCCTAAGCGAGATTCGAACTCTTGGACGTGAGGCAGATACACTAACCATCACGCTACAGAAGCGGGCACCCAAGGTCAAGCTACCTCGCGTGACTGTGAATACGTGAGTGGCAGAACCAAAATATGTAGGTTTCTTTCCAGAGCCTTCGTCATCGCCGGCGTGTTTAAAGAAGTTCGCAAAAGGTCCGTGTGATATCTTTCGCGCTGTCTAAGGAGGTGAGGAAACAGAGACTAGTCGTCAATGTGCCAGTGAGCGCGAGACAGTTGTGTGTGCGTGTGTGTGTGTGTGTGTGTGTGTGTGTGTGTGTGTGTGTGCGCGCGCGCGCGCGTCAAAGTGAAAGGAGACTTAACGAGCGTCGAGTGATTGCATGGTTCGAGTTAATGTATGAGAGCAAGTGAATAAGGATACTGAAAGGACTGAATCAAGGTTACGAGAAGTAAACAGTTGTGAGTTGTTATAGTACGAAAGGCTGTAGACTACGTTAACGACGAGAAGAAAACTATTTCTGCAAAAGTTTAGAAGCCAATAAAGTGATAGAAAGGTAACCAGACGGACTTTGTCGTTTTGTCATAATTGTAAACTGAATGCAAGATACTTGTTTGTAATTCCCGATCAGCGTTTACCAACTTCAGATAAAGCGACTTGGCACGCTAGTACCACATCGTGTGTAGGAGTGTCAGTTATGCCGTGAGTGTGTTCGCCCAGACCGAGAGGTAAGCCATCAATACTGAACGAAATAGCCCAATGCACACGATAAGGTGCTAAGAATTGACTTTAGTTATATTGGCCTACCGAGCAAGACGGTTCCACAGTAACGTGTGAGGTACGTATTCGGGAGGCAGTGAGTTCGATTCCCTTTGGCCGCCCACATTGGTCTCGAGTTGTTCCGGTTTTCCATGGTCAGTTGGCGAATACTCGGGTGCTCTCTCATGAACCGCGATTTTCTTTCCGTTACTTACCTTTCATTCCGTTTCCCAATCATCTTTCGTATGTGCTTTTCGGTTTGGTTGGGTATGGCGCTGCCAAATCAATGGCACGGAAGCTTCACAAAGGAAATAGTACTCCCCATGGACACTAGAGGGCTGCTTGATTGACGGGTCGTTCATTGCCCTCTACAAACAGCTCCTTTAGTGGGACGGGTCTTCGAGTATGGAACATTTCGGGACTTCCGCGCGTCTCTGTGCCTGTCTTCCTGTGACCTACAGCCTCTATGGTTCTTTCGCTTCATCCCTTCGTACTGGGCTGGTAGTTATATCAACGTAGGTCGTAGTGCGCGAGGTGTTACCCTCCGTGGTATAACAGAAAATTCAAGGTATGACTTAGAAACATCCATGGAATCGCCTGTTTTTGTCCGTCACTGCATATTCACTGCCTCTCCCTCCGACTGAGGAGTGGAGTGAGGCATTGCCGCTCACTGTGTAAGGTTCTCCAAAGAGAGAAGGTTGGACACCCCTGATGTACTGTTTTAACGTTAAAACAGCCGTATTTTTGTGATTCAGATTCATAAGGGAAATAAAGTGAGGGAAGAAGTAACTGGACTTATTTGTCACCATATAAAGCAACTGGTTTAGCTGGTTGTACGATGTGCTTTTAAGATAGTCAAAGGCAAGATTTTTTGGTGATAATTATTTGAAAATATCGCATTAATAATTTAAATTAGTGGCGTTTTGTGTTGAAAATTATACTGAAAATTCGCATTAATTTCGCAAAAATATTTCGGTAAAATTAACACATATAGGCACTGTTAAACTTAACAGGTAAGTAATGTTACTGTAACACTGTTGTTCAAAATTTCTCCAAATTAAAACATTTATTTTATTATTATCATGACGTGAATCACTATATACATCACTATCATCATCAGGGCCATTGCCCATCAATCACCATCACCAAATTGCAACATACAAGTTGTGATACTTTCATTTTTTAGTTGCCCTTCTGTCTGTTACACCCAAGTTACATGTAGAAAAGGATATCTCACTGTCAGCATTTGATACTGGTAACCAGAGTCATTGGTGGGACTTTTCACACAAAAGGTGGTAACATTCACCTTTTGCTTTGAGTGCTGAGAGTGCTGTTACTATATCAAATTTGTTACTACAGCCTAACTTTTCAACAATGGCACAACGTTCTTTTAAGTTTATTACGGCGGGTTTGATAACACGGAAATGTGACCTTGTGAAATAGCCTTTCGTTGTAGCCTCACCGATTGCATTGTCGGGCAGCTATCTTTGTCCCTGCCAATAATATTTATTTTGTAGTATTGTTTCAAGTTGATCTCAAAAGAAGCCGGGTTGTTGAATTCGTAACAATTAAATGTGAATTCTTTCATTGTTAGTAAAGCTTAAAACACCAGCCAAAATGAGTCTGAGTTAAAAAAAAAAGTTGTTTTCCTAAGCAACCTTTTTAAGAAGTAGATATTTCTCATTTATTGCTAAAAACACAATATTCTCGAAAATATGAAAAACATTTGCAAAAATTCGCGAAAAGAATAATCCAATATATCAGTTCTAAATTATGCCAAATGCATGCAAATCAATTTGTTCTGTAATTAATCAACTTTCTCATTTACCGTTAAAAACAAAAACCCTTGCCTCTGAAGATAACCCTTACATATGGTTGCGAAACGTATATCTTCACTCTTTCTGACACTCCACAATCTGGGAGATTCAGCATTTCCAGATAAACCATAAGCGGGAACTTTGTTGCACTGGATCTATCTACCAAAGATCAACATTGCTGCGAGTTAACTTAACAAATAAAGAGCGACGCTCCTTTATTCGTTTTGGGGACACCCTTTCCTGCATTCTAAAGTGGTGTTGAATGTCCAACGGTTGCCTGCTGAGACATCTGTTGATCAATTGTTGTGTGGAGGGCTGAGCCGAGCGTGAGGCTGCAACAATATGCGAGGGCGTGTACGTTGAAAACTTGCACCCTTGAGTCGGTAACTTATATAGTGGACCATTGTATGCACACCTATTTGTACGTGAGTAATTAAAGTTGTATAGAAGCGGTGTGGCTATTTGCATGATAGTAGCGGAGTGAGACGTGCATTAAGCAGGCGAGAAAGGAAGGGACACACCGAGCGACCAACCGGAGTGGATATAAATGGCTGGCTTATTTTGGGTGTTGCTGCATGTCTTGTTTCACGTGCTTTCTCATTGTAATCCAAGGGCGGACCCCTGCTTAGTGCTTTTAACCTTCCCCTTCATCTACATGTGTCCCCGGTGTGACAATATCACTCTCTTGGTTCCCTCAATCACTTCCCCCTCTTACCTCCAAAACAAATTTCTTCCCCAGCTTTGCATTAAATAGCGGCAGCAGTAATTGCTTACAAATATTTACGTTTTATCTTTGTTCAAGGGCCCACCGGATATCGCTGCATACATTATTAGGCTAAGTGACTTCTCCGGTAGAAACAGCGTGTGGATAGCTAGGAAGGTAAAAAGCCTTGCAATTTTTCATGTTACCAACATTGAGTGAGACATTTTGAGAGTTTAAGACATATAGGACGGACAGGTTGTCTATTAATGTATTAACTCGATCAATTTGAGTACAACTAAAAGGATTGCTAGGGTGATAAAACAGATTTTCAGCAAAAAGTTCCTCAAGCAAGCTTCATGTTTTTCAAATTACACAATTGTATTCCACAAAAAACGGAAAACGATACAATTATGTTAAGAGACAAAATAAATAAAGCATTACCAATTCATATATGTGGCAATGAAATTAACTAAATGAACAAATACAACTACAATATGCATCTTCTTAAAAAATGCATTACCAATTAATTCTATAAAATGTATTCGTAAACTTCTGAAGATTTTGAGAAAACAAATAAATTAATTGAATACAGTAACGGAAGAACACGCCCCCCCCCCCCCCCACACACACCGTATGGAAGGTATTGCTTCGGTTATACGTTAACCAGGGATTCTACACGAGTGTAACAAATTATGTCCAATACAATTATTGTCAATAAAGGAGGGTTTCGCCAAAGGGTTATAAATGGTTTATTATTTTAGTAACTGTCACGCAAACATTGTGTGAACAGCACTGTGGTACATTCCTACCTTAATTCAAATGAATTTAGTCCCAATTCAATGTTAGAATAGCATACAAAGTTTAATTTCTGAGAGATCTGGCAACATCACATTAGCATTAAATTGTGATTAAATTAAGTTAGAAATGCATTATAACATTGCATGTCGCGATATTGTTTGCGCGACATTTACTAAAATAGTAAACCGGTTATATCCTTTCTAGAGTAGTCCAAACATATGACTTTTTTTTTTTTCGGCGAAACGACTCGATATTAAGAATGATTGTATCGCACATATTTGTTGCACTCATCGTGTAAAATCCCTGGTGTTAACGTATGGCCGAAAGAGTACCTTCCACCCGGTATAATACCAGCTGGAAGAGGCATAAATATCACCCCCTAAACGTACAAAGAGGGATGAATTCCACAAATTTGTTCCACTGTTGCATTATTAGTCACATACGCAACAATCACGGTAACTCATATTGAGGATACAACTAAACAGCATTTAAGGTACGCATTCACATTAGGAAAAAAATCTATAATTTTTAAAACTAACTAGTTTTTAAAACTATTTGCTAATGATTGGCATAATAAACTAGGAATTAAAGGTATTTGAGTAACCATAAAAAATACAAAATTGAAAATTTCGCTTTCTTTTTAAAATTATGTAACTTCTAAAATGTTATATACGTATTTCAGACTTTAATACACCAATTTGTTTCTCTGAATATGTATAATGATTTGAGCATTAATTACAAGTAATCTCTCTGTTTTAAAAGTTATGTATTTCTTAAATCCAAAATTCTTTTTTACAATTGAATCTTTGGTTAAATGGCTAGAAAGTTTTTGTGGTATATGTTAAGAACATAGTTCTTGGTCAGCATCACTCCCTGTCCAATAAGCTTCAAAATTATGTATATATATGAGGTGTGTAGCATAATTTTAGGATAGCTTCCTTGGGTTTAAACGGGGCACAAATGTTGAAAATCTTAATTTCGAAAAATATTGAAAAGAAATTTTTACAATCTTATGTGCCCAGGCTAACTTGATTGTACACATTGTTAAATTAAACATACTTCGGGTAAAAATTAGTATGCAAACTATACATTTTTGAAAACTAGAAAATACTGGCTATTATACTTGAAGGGTGTTACATGAACTATTGTCTCTTATTTTTCCCCCTTGTTTTCTTTCGGTTTGCCATGAACATACCTCTAGTTTCAAGTTCCTAAAAGCACAACGTTCTTGTTTTCCTTGTTACTACAGATAAAGAGGGGAATACAGAAAGACGGAAGGGGAGGGAGAGAGAGAGGGAGGGAGGGAGAGAGAGGAAGGCAAGTAGGCAGTGAGACAGAGAAAGAAGAATCTCAAGTAAACGCAGTAAGGCGAATAGAGTCTGCGAATTCTGATAATGCTAAATACATAACATTACATTTATACAATTATTTAGGTAGTAATTACAATTCTACTCGCTTTTCCCTCTCCTTCAGTTTCTTTGTTTTCTTTATAAATTGTATATGCTGTTTTCATTTGTCATTTATTTGTATCTTCCAGCTATGGAAATATGTTTTTTCAATACGTTATATATTTTATATACATTGTTTTTCTATTAAAAGTAAAATATTTGGCACGACGCCTATTCTGGGAAATATTGCTGAACATAATTTTCTAATGTGTGTTTTATACTTTCTACATAAGAAGTTATCAAATTCTTATTATATGTGGGCATAAAATGATTTCCAAGCACGTGCCGATATTATCAAAACATTATTTTTCAATTAGTTTCTGAAAGTCAGCTGTTTTGTTAACGGTAGAATAACATTTTTGTCAAAAGACAAACTTTTATAAATCTGCAAAGAAGACACATGTCAGCTTCCAAGATACAATTTGTTATCTATACCTCTTTAAATCGTGTCCCCCACAATCCTTCCTCATTTATTTTTGTTTCATTTCCAGATACAATTTTTCATCGCGAAGTTTCATTTCGTAATCAGCAAGATGGTGAGTTTAACCAAATGGTTATGTGCGTTTCAAAATTCCTCAATTGTAGAGCTTCAGTTTCAGGAATAGCATTTTTACTTGCTCTATTACGCATAGTACGTAAGGAAACTACAGTATTCGACCCACAATTTCGATGTTGAGATTTCATCGGAAATATGTGTTTTGAGACCCCCTGAGTCCCAAACAGCATTTTTGTGTGTTTGTGTGTGTATCTGTGTATGTGTGTGTGTGTGAGTGTGTGTCTTTCTAACATAACTCAAAAATGAAAAGTCTGTTAAAAACCAAAGCTGAAATTTAGGATTAGTGCCTTTCAAGGATACGACATGAAGACTGAAGAAAATTCCTTTACATGTTTATGGCAAATGAAATGCATATGTTTACGCTTGATGACTTTCGCACAACTGGTAAATCGTAAGAGATAGACCAAATCTTACTACACAAAAGATATATCTCGTTGATACACAGTTATGTCCCAATGCATTTTTTGTGGGATGAACCATTTCGAAGATATTTCTGGTTATTTCTGCGAGTTCTGCAATACTTAAACTCTTCTCAAATGGAAGATCCTCATTCACTTTTTTGTCTTGGCCGTGCAAAGAGAACGAAATTTCAAAGCCTTCATAAAGCGACCAGCTTTAAAAGATTTTACTATCGCTCAAAGCCTACTTATTCCCATATTTTCCTTATAAGTACAAGAAAATCAGCAATAAAACAATTTCTGTATGGTGTGTGTAGTGTTTAACGCCCGCTTTTACTACTACGGCACCACAGGCGGTGACACTGATGATACATGGAATGAAGATGGAGCACCGGTGGAATGAGATGGCGGGGGAAACCGGAGAACCCGGAGAAAACCCGCCCAGACGCCGCTTCGTCCACCACGAATACCACATGCGGGTCCCTGGGATCGAACCCGGACCGCCTAGGTGGTAGGCGAGCGCGCTAACCGCTCGGCCACGGCGCCGCCAACAATTTCTGTAAATGTTTATCTCGACTAACATGAAGAAGATAGAAGAATAAGAGTTTGTAACATTAGTTAGTACAAAAGTAGAGAAAGGTATGCGAGTGCAACACATCAGATTTCTACAAAAATATTTCAATTTTAAAACACGATATACACCAATACGCATGTCATCTGTGTGTGAAAATCTCATGATATCTTCATTCAGAATCTCCATTATTGGTCTGCATTATCGTGTCTGTTTCCAAATTTATTATCTAAATGCAGTTGAAAATTCTATTAAATTGTGCGCATGTATGTACAGGTCACAGAGTATTGCATTACATGCTGAAATTAGATGACGCATGTAGCTAATGGAGTGGATAATGTGCCTTCTAAGTGCATGAATTCTACAACAGGTATGACTTTTAAGCTAAATTTGCATCATTGTGCCTGCAGAAAACTACATCCAGGGGAGTAATAAGTCAAATAGTATGCCTGCTGTCAATTAAAGATGCATTGTGTGCGGGCCAAGATTTGACTGTAACCATTTGGCCAGTGACGAGCAATCATTGAAGTATTAAAAGATCGGGTCAAGTTAAGACTAAGCAAACGAAGGTGTCATTTTGGTGTCATTTTTCCTCGCGAGGATGCCAAATTTTTGGAACTATAATAGCTAGCGTTTAATTAAATCATAAGGAAGCTAAGTCATTGTGGACTGGGTTGTGCAAAAACCGATAGTACCTGCAACTCAATTTGGACATTAACTCCAGTATATTCTGGGCATACAGAATGTTACCAAGAACGTATTTTATGCTTTTGAAAATTTACTGAGTAGAGTTGGATCCAAAGTTTCTTCCACTACACACCTACAAATATATAAATGGTAGGGACTCTGCCCTCTGCTCTTTCTTGACTCCTTGAGTCTGCCGCCCATTATATCCTCTAGCCTCGTCCTTCCTACAGGGGCTGCCCCCCCAAGGGCCACAGGTACAAAAGACCTTCAACTCGACGTATCGAATCCCCTCCTATCCTAATTTTACCTATACTTGCAATAGGAACCACCTATTCTATTCCACCCCTCTCCAAAATTCGATGTTCAGATTTCACCGGAGATACACATTTAGGGACTCTCTAAATTGAGAAAAGAAAAGCAAAGCATTTTTAGAAAAAGTTCCGCATGTGTCTGTACTTCTGTCTGTAAAAATCATAATTCTAAGAACGAAAAGTTGGCTTAAGTTCACTATGTTCCAAGGATGCAAAACAGACATAAAAAAGTCCAAACTTCTCCTTGCACGGAACATTCCTCTAAAACTTTGATTTTCTCAAAATGCTCTCACGATTTTGATTCAATTTCTATACTTTTAGGACATTTTTATGACAAATGAAATGCGCAAGCTATCTTCAATTTTCTGATAACAGCCTCTGAAGTCCTCAATAGACCATAAAGCGTAAGACATGGACAAGATCTTACTACACAAAGAATGTAGAACTGATTAAAGCACACAGTTTATCTCAAAGAAATCCTATTTTGTGGAATTAAACATTTCTGAGATATTCCTTGTTATTGGTTTCAATTTTTAAACACTTATAAACTAACTAGACCCCGGCGCAACAGCCCATGAAGGTCCAAGGCCTACTGCCCAGCCGCTGCGTCCCCCATCTCTGCCCACTACAGGCGTCATTGGTAAGGTGCAGTACTGGAGGTTGGGACGTGGTCAGCGCCCCGAGCCCTCCCGGCCAGCTATGCGGTCTTCTCGACCTGGGACCGCTGCTTCTCCATCAAATAGCTCCTCAATTGGTCCCCCAGGGACCTAACAAGGCTGAGTGCACCCCGTGCCAGACAAAGGGGATAAAATTCTCATGCTGCTACCGAGGATCGAACCCGGGCCCTCCACGCCAGAGGCAAGCGTGCTACCAACTGCGCTACTGAGGCGGGGTCTTAAACGCTTATGCCTTTCTCAAATGGGAAGTCGTTATTCGTTTTCTTCCCCTATTTGTATAACAAAGAGTAAAGGAGTCAGCATATAGGGACCAGCTCTTAATAGGTTTGACTCTCGCTTAAGCCTACTGTATTCCTCTATTCCCATGCACCTACAGGAAAACATGCAATAAAACCATTTTTACAAAAATGTAAAGTAGATATAAGAATAAGGTTTTTAAAGAATAGTTGGAAAATGGGTAGAGAACGTTATTTGAATGTAACATCAGATTTCTTCAACCCATTTCTGAGTTGGCGCCAGGTAATTTCGTTATATCTTTCTAGTATTCAATTGGATTTCTATTTAGAGGTTACAAGAATTCTTATACTACATTAAGTACATCCATTTGAACTCGTCTCGGCGTTATCGCAGTAATTTGAACCCTGCCTCAGAAAATACCAACAATGGGTTTCAACAATAATTCCGAAATTCGAGGTAGACTAATGGAGGAGCGCTTACAGAAGTCGTTGCAGCACATTGGGGATTTAACACAAAAAATGAAATGTTATGTAAATTATTTAAATTAAATTGTATATAATTAAATTAAAGAAATGTTGTATAAAGTGAATTTTCATGCACTCCATTTTCTCACACGAACAGACCTGTCATTTAAATTTGTTTCTAATAGCTGATAAAGATATTGTTTTGTATATAAAACCTGTTAAGTAATAATTTTAGTCCAGGAAGGTTATAAATATGAAGTATGTGTCTTTCAATTAAACACTGTTCCATATAACTTTGCCAAGTATCTCTTAAAATGCATGTGCACTATCCACCTCCATTTGTATTTTCAAAACCGCATGAATCACATGTTATGCAACAGAGTTAATGCACCTGTAATGCACATAAATTCCTATCAACAAATAGATAAGAAGATCTATCGCTTTATAACCTCTCAGGATGAAAAAGGCACGAACATCTATCATGAGGGTATTGCTATCGCTCTTATCACACGACCTTGAACTGCACAAGCTAGTTTGTCACGTACATTCACAGGTGTACATTATCAATCAAGGGAAAGGGGAAGAAACGAAAGTGTCACAACGTTATAAGAAATATTACAACTTATTAGTTCACAATGGTTGTGTGTTTTAGCATACCTAATGGATAAGACATTTTAAAAAGATTAAGAAATATATTTGCTTTTACACACCTGAGGAGCATTCTTGGAGATTCAGGAATGTCTGATTTACATTAAATACGAAAAACTTTTTATATAAAGTATTAATTAAGACAATTTACATACCAAAAACTTTTTGACTATTAGCTCCACAGTGTAGAAATATATATACAGTTTCATTGTCACAATTATTATTAAGGCTCCAGTGGTCGCTAAGGGTCTGGGAGACCCCTACGTTTATTTAAACGCTCTAGTTTTTGAACGAACGCGCCTATGCAATCGCCTGACTAGGACATCTAATATTCAAACTTACTTGACTGTTCGACAGACCGACAACCTGAACTGTTCATTTCTTTAGCTAAAAAAATGATTAGGTGCTGAAGAGGTCAACCAAACCCCGCAAGCCTACTCTCATTACATATTACTGACGTAGGTTTTTCCTCGTTAGTTGTGCAATATATCTTTGTGATTGCAAGGAGATGTTAATACTTCTCAAAAACCGGAATAGAAGCTATGATTTACAAAATCCCAAACATTTGGAAGAAGTTCATCATCTACTTTGTGATGATAACATCTTATCCGTTTATGACAATTTGTATAAATCAGATGATTCCAATTCTGAAGATAAACTGAAAATGAGATAAGTTCATAAATTTATCATAAAGAAGAGCATGAAAGCAACCTATGTCATAATAACATATATTTTGTAAGTAACATCATATGCTTGTCAAAAATGATTATTATTATTATTACCATTATCATTGCCATTATTATTACTAATGCTACTGCTATTATTGTTGCTGTTGACGGTACACTTCAAATTACAAGTTGTATACCGGAACATCGCAATTTATTATTTTTCCACGTAGTGCACTACATATTATAATGCATAGTGTACTCATACTACGTTTTATTTATCTTTTATCTATCTAGTAAGATAATTATACTAAAATCCATGTATATTTAAGCTACATGAAGCTAAACATGGGAATGAAGGAAAAATACAATTAACAAAATAAATGCAAACATGTCAGGACAAAAATATAGGGAGAGGCCCCGCGCGACTAACGGCGTTTTAATTATGCGCGCACCTAACGGAGGGTTTATTATTAAATTACATATTTACGCTAATAGACTTAAAACGTTTGGAAGCGAAACAATTGTGCCCAGACTAGGATTCTCTTCTCAATACATGGATGGCATTTTCTGGTAAGGAATAATGGGAAATTCTTTCAGACGTACACCTGCACGGCCTCTAACCTAATCTCTCCTTCGCCTACCATTTAAAAGGTTAAGGGCCTCTAGTCAAGCTTTTAGCACCTTGTCTTTAGGAAGATAAATTATAAAACACGATGGCTAATGACTGCCTAAAGAAACAGTTTGACCCAAGGCACGTGGTATCTAGAATGCAAAAATGCCATATATCCATTAAGATGATTAATAAGTCACCCTTCCTCCGACGACTCTGTAAGGGAAAAGTTTGTCTTAGGCTCAGATCAACATTAATTTTCACTTTGATATTTGACCTGCAAAATTCGTCTTCAAAATTAAAATATTCCCTTTTTTAGAAGCGCAGGCGCATTTCTTATTGCTTGGGAGACATTTCAATGCTATTGCGATACTAATATACGGAACCCCAAGATGGCCAATTTTTCAGATTAACCTTTATTGTGTTTCACAAAGCGAGCGGTAGCTGGTAGTCGAGACCTCTGATTGAATATCTGCTGCAATGAAAGTACAGTAACCCGTGTTTTTAATCGTTTCAGGTTTGCCACAAAACTCGGAGATTACGGTTGAGTTGATTTGCTCTTTTGCTAACTTCCGCACTAGTAATCAAAATGTAGTCCAGCTTGATCAAAGCAAAATTTTTAATAAAATAATATAAAATTTAGGACACAAACCTGAACGAACACGTTATTACCATTTGTAAACCTTGCAGGCGTGTACTGCAAAGTTTGTAAAATCTTCAAAGAATATTTTTTAAAACTTGTGAGAGACGTGGCATAAGAACCTATTTACTTATGAAATTGGTTGGTAATGTTAAAAATAAGATTAGCAATGTATACGTCAAATACCTGTCGATGTTTGCCAACTTGGTAACAACGGATCAGTCGACTGAAGTTAAATTGGGTTTCACCAAGCGAGGTTGCGCCGCGGTAACGCTCGGAGGTCCCGGGTTCGATCCCCGGCAACCGCGCACTCTGACTTGGTGGTGAGTTTACATGTTTATGTGGAGTAGCCTTAAGTGTGGTTGATTACGCCTTCTGTGCAGAGGATTTGATGCCAACAGCAGAGAAATTCACAATATTAAACAATATGGGTAACTATGCATTTTCCAGTGGTTCAGAGCATCCGCATGGTAAAATTAGAAGGATAGAAATGGAATGAGGAACATAGGGGACAATACAATCTCATATTCTTAATACAGTGAAGTGCAACATTAACGTATTACCAGTATTTAGCTAGAACGCGTGTAAATAGCCTTACATAATCTATGATAACAGCCTTCCTTAAAATCTACTACAGTAAGATACTGTCTAATCCTTATTGGCCCTCGTCTTCTGCTTAAATTGATCTCTCTTCGATTGGCTAACACTTAAATATTTGAACGGCAAACGTCTTTCTCTACGTTCGTTACAAGAATAACAATCTTAAGCTTAGCTAGGGGAAGTCCCTCACAATATAAAAGACCCTCCCTCGCTTCCACCCTCCTTTGAATCGAAATAGCAATAGTCTCTCAACGGACGTTCAGCTTATTTTCGCCGGAAGTCTTCCACACAGAAACTTTCATTCGGTGATGTATATTTTCAGTTATTTTCAAAATTTAAAACACTTATTACACTGAGTAAGGGCTTTCCGATTATATGTAACTGAATATGCCCAGGCTAAAACTGAAAATATTAAACTGGCTGTATGAATATTTCAGTAACTTGTTACTTTCTTTGCTGCGTGTACTAAGTACGGGAAGTATTCAACGAAAATATGTTTTGAGGCCCCCTGAATCTAGAAAAAGCATTTTTAGAAAAAGTCCGTGAATTTGTGTGTGTGTGTGTGTGTGTGTGTGTGTGTGTGTGTGTGTGTGTGTGTGTGTGTGTGTGTGTGTGAGAGAGAGAGGGGGGGGGAGAGTGAACAGTATAACGTAAAAATAAAAAATCTGTTAAAAACCAAAGTTGGTATTTAACTTTAGTATCCTTCAAGGATGCGCCACAAAGATTTTGTCGAATATTCTTCCACCCTACACTACTCTTTAGATGAAAAATGCTTGGAAAATTTTGATTTTCTCAAAAATGGCTCTAAAGATTTTTATCAACATGTCATATGTTTGAGATATGTTTATGGCAAATGAAATGCATATGTTCACGCTTGATGACTTTTACATAACTGGTAAAGCGTAAGAGATAGACCAGATCTTACTACACAAAAATGTAGGTAGATCTCGTTAAATCACACAAGTTCTGTCCAAGCGCATTTTTTTCCAGTGTGCCATTTCAGGACTATTCCTTGTTATTTGTGTGAGTTTTGCAATACTTATATTTTTCTCAAATGGAAGGTCGTTATTCACTTTTATCTCTTGGCCTTGCAAAAAGAACAGAATTTCAAAGCTTTAAAAGCTTTGAGTGTCACACAAAACATATTGTATTCCCATATTCCCTTGCACCTACAAGAAAATCATAAATAAGATAATTTCTGCAAATGTTTATCTCGACCAACATAAGGAAGACAGAGGAAAAAGAGATTGCAAAAATGGTTAGTAAAAGAGTAGAGAAAGTGACGTGAGTGCAACACATCAGATTATGTCAAAGAATTTACGAACTGACTGACTTTACCTTAAATGAAAACGGCTGCCTGTTCCATACAAACTGCCACTTAATAGAATTTGCTATTTGCTGACTGCTCCACGTCAGTTAGTGACCACTAATTAATTTTCTCCGTATTCTGATTTCTTGTGTCAAGTTTGCTGCGAATTATTAATCTGTCTTTAGCAAAGAAATGACACCCGGAAATGCTCTCCCATTGTACTGGTGTCCGTTAAAGAGCTTATGGATCCTCCTAGATGTTCAGAATTACGGATTACCTTTTCCATTTCCAAAATTGCTTTTATCTTTATAATGGACTAATTAGATGGTGTTTTGCTTTCTTAGGGGGCAGTATCTATAGCTTCAATGTTAGCTGGCCATACACCCCATTAGACTCAGCTATATGTGGAGACCATCAACTAATTATACCCGTTTCCGTGTAACCCAGAAAACAAAAGCGTATCCCAGTGGTGATATCAGTAAGGTCGCTTTAACCAGAACGGCCGTACAGAGTGAACATTTCAGGAAATCCTCTAAACGCAAAACGTGGGGATTTTCAACCTGTTCTTTTGTATCTTCGGCACGTGTCTTTTGCGAAATAGAGAACACGACATAGTGGACAAACGTGGTGTTTGCAAGCGATTGTGTCTCTTGATACCATCCAATATAATGCAGACTAATTTTAGCTAATTTCTGGTTTTGTAAACAATACCCGCCGCTCTTATATTCTTCTAATAAAAGATTGGGTTATTGCTTCCTCATTTTTCTCGACTCTTCTATACTTTACATCTCGCAAAGCTTTTTTTTTTTTCTATCTTCCCGGCAACAGTTCCGCTATTACATCCCATAGGAAGTCACCAGTATGATAGGAACATAAAAAATAACTTTAATGGAAGCGGGAAGTGTGAAATGGTCAAACATGTCATTTTTCATTTTCATTACAGTTAAATACTCTGATATTTTCTGAACAAGAATACATATAGTCTTATGGTTTGATACACAAGGCTTCCTTATTTAAAAATATGGGTTTTGATGTAAGGCATTACAACAAATTCTTTGTTTCTCCGAAACAATATTTTTTTCATATAAATGACAATTTTTCTCAGCAACCATAGTACCTAGAGGTTTGAAATGTTGTACAGTTCCTTTTGATACAGGATTATACATATTAACCTAGAATTACATAACTCACCATTTGAATATGGCATCCATATTTTGTTGAACGAATTGTGTAAATCTTCCATTTTCAGTTCTCTTCATACTGAAAAAATTATTTTTATAAAACCATCACAGATTATTATATAATTCTAGGTCAATATCATAACAGATATACGAGATCCAAGTGTAAAAATTTCAGTGTTGTGCTAATTATAGTCACTGAAATTTTATAGAAGCAATATACCCTATAATTAAATGTAGCCATAATTTGCATTAATCCTAGGGTCTACGCCACACATTTCACATATGAATCAATTATCATACTAAAGCATGTCTTGGAAAATTACCAACCTGTGGATTGCCAGGATTTATACTGTAACAAAGTGACAACTACGTCCGGTTACATCTTTTGTCACGTAACTTTTCTTCTACAATTGAAGGGAAAAAAAAAAACACAGTTCCCTTACACCGAAGTTAACACATTCTACAGTTCTTCTTGAGCTTTAACTGTTCTGTCCTCTCGTAACCTTGACACACGCCCGCGCCCACGCGCACGCACACACACGCACACGCACACGCGCACACACACACACACACACACACACACACACACACACACACACACACTTTTCTGTCTTTCAGTTCCCTCTGTCTAACAAACTGCTGGCTTCGACGATTACACTCGCTAAAACTGCTTCTCACTACAGCTCCAACGTGACGTTAAATGTTCCAAAATGTCTCTGTTGGCGCATGCAGTTCTCTCACGACGACTGCACATATACAAGCATTGCTAACAGCTGTCTCTTTCACCAGCCACGACTCCATCATATATAGCTACTAATCTTCCTTTTGTCTTACAAACTGCTCCTCTGTCGCTGTCCCGCAAGCCATTGTAGGCGAGGATGGCGTCATGGATTTTTCTGGAAATTTGCCGTATCCTCGATGCTTCCACAAAGAAGCCTGCAGTCGAAGCTTCCGGAACGTTCTCGAAACCCTGTGCTTTGCCACGCTCACTGTTGGGTGTTTACTCGCCGCCCAATCATGTCAGTTTTATTTTTGTTGTTTAACGACGCTGTCAATTGCCAATCATGTGAGGTAGCATGATCTAGTCTTTGAGGCGTGTACCCGCGGCGCCACAACACAACCCAAGGCGACAATCAATTGAGTTCCCGGAGGCACTTCTAAACAAACTTAAGAATTTTGGGATTACACATTACGAATCGCAGAGGACAATATTTTGATAATGCAACTAATATGTCCAACGCATAGAGTGCCTTGGATGCAACGATTAGAAGGGTTTGTCAATATGTATCGAAATTTGTAAGAGGCATATGGACAAACACCTTTACAAGTAGACAATTTAAAACAAAAGGTAGCATGAGGCTGTTAGATTTAGCTAAATGCTGTCCAACCAAACTCAGTGAATGTACTGAACACGGAGCATGCGCAATTGTATGGTTTTTTCTTTACTGTCTCTACACAGACACTGGAAACGCAACGAACGCATCTGAAGATACCGGGAAATGATTCAGTGAATGGAATATCGCAAACAATTTGGTCAGGCATGAGTGATGCGTGTTACAGCTTAAACAAAGACCGGGTCTAATTTCGGAACCACTATGGGGTACTGTACAATGTGCCATTAGCCAGGAGTGCACCTACGTTACCCACAAAATATATATATATATATATATATATATATATATATATATATATATTGTTGTTTAACGACGCTGTCAATTGCCAGGATCACATCAGCGTCGCCGGTGTGCCGGAATTTTGTCCCGCAGGAGTTCTTTTACATGCCAGTAAATCTACTGACATGGAGCTGTCGTTTTTAAGCACACTTAAAAACCATCGGCCTGGGCCGGGTTTGAACCCGCGACCTTGGGATCAGTAGGCCAGCGTCTAACCAACTGAGCCACCCAGACCGACACGTTACCTACAGATCAGATAGGCTGGCTCGTATGTGAAGTTGTATGCAGGAAGTCACAGGCAGTTGAAGGAGACTTAAGTATAACCCCTGCAAGCGTATATCACTGAAATACTTAATATGTACGGCCACATTCAAAAATGGTCACTGAAAAATCTAAATTTTGAAGTAACTAAATATAGTTTTAGCAATAAGCGTCAAGGAAAAGGGGAAATTGGAAAAAGGGAGAAAATGGGGGAAAAGGGAGAAAATGAGGATAAAAGGGAGAAAATGAGGATAAAAGGGAGAAAATGAGAAAGCGGGAAAATGGGAAAAGGAAAAAATGGAAAATGGAAAAAAATAGGAACGGGGAAAAATGGGAAATGGGAAAAGGGAAAAAATGGGAAAATGGGAAAAGGGACAAAATGGGAAAAGGGACAAAATGGGAAAAGGGACAAAATGGGAAAAGGGACAAACTCACGTGCGTGCGCTTTGCCGACCACACGTTTGCATTATTGTCCACGCGCATGCGCTTAGCACACGGCATGCGTCACTCAGGCCGCACACACAGACTCATATTCACGGGCATACACCATGTGGACTACACTCACGCACTTACACTCATGAGCATGCACCATACGGACTACACTCGCACACCCATACTCATGAGCACACTACACTCGCACACACATACTCAAGCGCTCGCTATGCAGATCGCACGCATATACTGTTATTAGCGCGAATGCGCAATGCGGACAGCACACACGCTCCCAAGGTCACGCGCATGCGCCCTGCAAATAGCACATGCACTCATACTCACGCGCATGCGCCTTGCGGACCGCACTCTCGCACAAATTTAAGTTATTTAACAAAAATGCCGCTTACTTGTAATGCTCATAATTTTTAAACAACCTGTGCGATTTGTGAGCTTTATTAAGCTATAAAATAAACTTGCTAACAAATATACCTATAAAATAGTAGGTTTAAAAGGCATTTGTGTTGATCTATGAACTTTCGTTACTGTATATATTATTTTGGATGAGCTGGTTGACGTAAGATATTTGGTTATGTTCAACACTGCATAGCTAACTTTATTTAGGTTGCATCTGGTAACTTTAAATGCCCTTCTAATGTAATTTTTAAGTGCTGAAAAATGTCTAAAATATTACAATTGAGAAAAATGAGCCGGAAAATTTACTCATAAAAGCTGGCTTGAAATTATTCTTATGCGTTTGTTAATAAAAAGTGCATATCTTCAAATGCATAATTTAGAAAATGATTAACATATCTGTAAAAAAAATTTGGGGGGAAATATGAGAAGTATCAGAAAAAGTCTCAAATATGTGTCAACGTCCTCCACTCAGTATAATTTATGTCGTCACATAAATCTCTAATATTCACTGCAATAACAAAAATACACATTTAGAAGTATTGGTAAAAATGTATCAGAAGTATCAGACAAACCCTCTAATGCGTAACCAGATCCCCCATTCAGTATTTATGGCGTCATGTAAATCTCTAATTTTCACTCCATAAATAAAAGATTTATAACAAGATGTTCCTAGAGATTCAGATATTAAAGTCTGAACTTCAATTTTTGACCATTTTTCCCAATTTTACTTTCACAAATAGGTCCCCTCAGGAACATTTTGCGTTTTATTGAAATTTCAGTGATTTACACAAGAATAAGCATTATTAATATGGCTGACGTCCTGGGGCGCAGTGAAAGCAAGCGATGTCTCCTGGATTTAATTCACATCAACGAGAGAAAAATTCTCACCTGACAAATCTTTGCCTTTAGAAAGCGAAGTTTTGTGTTTCCCGTTTTTACCCAACACCCTTTGCCCTCTTATTGCTTCATTCACTTTACATCCACACAACTCAGATCATTGATTTCCTTTATCCACAGTTTACAGCTGCTCCAATAATCACGTTTTTACAAAAAAAAATATCATGAACTTCACACTAATATGATGGTCCAGGACCGCAGGTACCTACCCAAAATCAAGAAAATTTCCAAAAGTAAATTATCTAACTCCTACATTTAAAAGATGACATCACGACATAGAGAAACTGGATGGAGACCGGATGATCCAGCATTCAAATCCTGGGTATGGCATTGAATTTTTCGGTGTCCATTTTACCCTTTCCAACCTTGCCCTACACACGGATATTGGGAAGAGTAATTTCCATTGATTGATCTTAGAGTTGAGGCATAGGCAAAGTCGGCTCAACTGGGGCCACTCTAATGAAACACGTTGGTGTCTCACTGCACCTGCCATCCTTCCACTAACTTGCTGTTCAGGTTTCCGACACGCTTCCTTCAGTGGCGAGTATGACTGTTTCATGAAGAGTGGTAGAGAGAATTTGCTGTAAGTTACAAAAAACAGGAAAGTTTACTGTTTAATATGCGGATTTCAATTTCCAAATATAATATACAATATCAAACGCCACTTTGATCAGAAGCATACATCAAACTTTGATGACCGTACAGATATTTATTTACAATTTCAAAAGGTACCTCCTATTTGTAAACATACAAAAGAGACAATATGACTCCACTTTTTAGTGGTCTAGTTTCTTATTAGTTTATTTAATACAAACTATTGCATTTCGTGTTTCAGAGTTTCAACATATTATTAAGTTTAAACCAAAGAATTTATTATGTTGATCAAACAGTTTTAAACCATTTTGAAGCTAAATAGCAATGGAACTTTACTGCTTTATTTATTTCGCAAGAGCAACAATTTTGTTTGCAAATAATAAGGCAGTGTAAGGATATTACGTGCATGAGATAAAGGGAGTTATAAACTTCAAGATGATGTGATTTGCCTAAGCACAGTAGGTGGTTTAGTGATTATTGTATGTAAAATGTTTTCTATAAGCAAAACAGTTAATAGTGTAGAAATCATTACTACCCGGTGGAACGAACCCACCACTGCAAGTGTTGTATCCAAACAACCTTTGTCACTCGGCAAGAGAATGTGGGGTGAGTAAGGCAACTTAAATCGCTACCTCTCCTCTCGTGTCCATGGCTAATATAGTTGGTTAAACTAGAAGCCCCGGAGTTAAATGCTTATAGCAGAGTAAATCGCCATTAGGGTATATTATCTTATATGCATTTGAAATCTCCTTGTGGTTTACCGTGAAAAACGAGAGTGGCCGTGTCGGCACGTTGCCATGGTAGCGGTCGGAGACCAGAACATCCATGGTTCAAATCCGGACTATAGCATTGAATCCTGCAGGCTTATTCCACGCTCGTATACCTTGTCCTACACATGGTTAGTGTGGAAGAATAATTAAGATGGGTTATATCCAACTTCTTTTCACAACGTCCGTCTCTGACTTAAGCCAATCGTAGAGACGTGATGACGGGGTAAAATCTGGTATTACTGATGTAAATGCGAAAAAATGAAAATACACTGTTGCCATCTTAGGGAATGGACCACTTTCTCTGCTCCCAAGGAAGCATCGTTCTTCTAGGTTTTTCAGTCAATGAACGAAACCCTAAAAATGCATTCCTTGGTGATGACATCCATTGCAATTTTAAACGTTATGAATTTCTTGGTACTAAAGTATTTTACCTCTGGCGCGGAGGACCGTGTTCAATCCCTGGTACCGGCGTGGGGATTATTCCCCGCTGTGAGGTCTGGTCCGGAGTGCACTCAGCCTCGTGATGCTAACTGGGACTCCATAGAAAGACTAATACCTAGATCCCCATCAAATCCGCGATAGGCCCTGACTACGAGACCAAGGATCCCTGATGGAATCTAGGAACCTACCTGGGAGCGTAATACGCAAGCGTAGGCAGGCATCAGCGCTTGGGTGACAAGAAGTGGACCCACCCCACGAGCAAGGTGAAAAAAAAATATATATCACAGTCGTCTTAGCGCGTGGAACTGTGTGCCGGATATAACAGATATAGATTGTTTTTCTAATGGGTTTTAGCGGCCTACCATCAGAGACAACAGTGAAGAGCAAATTATTAATGTGGCTAATGTAACACGAAAGAAATGGGGCTTTAAGAACTCATAATATTCGGAGATTAGCATATAATGCCACAGAAACAACCAAGCGCAGTGAATGTCAAAGCAAATGGCATTCGGCTTATGGTATGAACTATTACACCAAGTGCTTGTGGTTATTCTTTGAACCTTCCTTTGTTAACGGAACTTCTGAGGAATAGCGTGCCCTTTTTCCATAAATCCTAGGTTGGTAGTGTTGGATACTGCACACAGCGCGTTAAGAAATGCTAGCTAATACCACAACAAAAGAAGTGAGCAAAGAAATAAAATGAGCAAAAACTTGAAATGAGTGAAAATGAAACGAATAGCGTCCAAACAAGAAAAAAATGAAAGCAGAGAAAAAGAAATAGGAGGCAGAAGGGAGAAACAACACACACATCGGTATTGATAAATGGGTATGCAAATCCCAGAAAAATGAAGGGAGCTGCGGAACAATTAATTACTGGTCTGAAGTTGTCAAGCTGGGAGCTGGTTCGGATCCTTTGCAGAGGCGGAGATTAAAGACTCCCCCTTTCCAACCCCACCCCATCTGCCCTACTCAGTGACGTATCTAAGGGGCGTATCCCAGCTGGGAATCCCAAAATTACACTCCTTTAATTCCATTCCAAGTGCTCCAAGAGCAACGACTTTGTTTTGGAGGAAGTTATTAATGAAGGTCAACGCAGCCTAGTAAGTGCTTTATTTCCTCTGATGAAATGTCATAATGCAGTTATCCAAGTTGGCAATAATATCGCTCGGTTCCTTTTAAATAAATAAATGGGTAAGGGACTAGACCCTCTTCGATCCTGTCTATTACTGACAATGTAGGACATTTAAGAGAGAAAAGGCAAAAACAAAACAAAGGGAAAGTCACTAGAATAGCTTATTAGTGATAAGTTATCGCCTATGGAGGATAGCATTACACATTAATACCCTCTTGACTCTAAGATTAGGGGGGGGGGGGGGACATTACCTCGAAAAAGTATTTATAACTCCTACACTTTCTAACTTAGAAAACTCAAATTTGGTGTGGTAAATACTAATGCTTGTTTATATACTACATTCTTTTTCAGAGTTTTTTTAGGTCACCGAGTAGTATTATGCTTTTTGTTACCTAAGAAGCAATAAGCTGCGTTTTCTCAATACGTGCTTGAAATATTACATTGAAAAATGTTATTAGTTATCTTGAATACACAATACACAACCCTGTGAAACAGAATATTATCTTTTATTTCTTTAAAGATAAAAAATGATATATTGTTACTTTGACATAATTCTTGAAAATCCATTCGAGTAAAATTTCACCAACGTTTAACTAAAATGTTGATCAAATTCTCATCCACAGCATTATGCAGTAGCATCTTTGTCATTAAACCACGAAATAGTATCACCATAAATGCAATAGTTTTGGAGAAAATACACCTTTAATATGTAAAAATGTAAATTGTAAAAAAGTTTATCTAATTTGATGATGGAGGTGTTTCAGAAGTAAATATTTCAAAACAAAGTATCCTCAAACACATTTTGCCCTTTTATTCACAGCCTTCTGCAAGTGTAAAAATAATAATTTAAGAAAACAGACAGTCTAAACGGCAAGAAATACAAAAATAACACACTCTTTCTAAGAGGAAGTAAAAATTGGGCGTGGCACAGTGACATTAGAAGGGGTCAATCAGTCAACTAACTAAATTACATATCATTCACTTGTTTATTCTAATGAAATCACAAACCGTTGCCATTGCCCTGGGCAGCTAGGGTAAGAGGGGCGGCCTCGTTCGTCCTGAAGAATGACTTCCACACTCATGAGAGCGAAGTAAGTCTTACATCTCAATAAACTCAAATATTAGACCCCCCCCCCCAACCCCGCCCTTCTTTCCCGCACGCTACGATTATGATCTGATATAGTTTGCTATTACTTATAGAACATAGGCGCAGGAGTAGGAATGCATATCACGGAGGAACCCCCGAAACAGGGGCGGAGCACCACAAGTAGACCCCTGGGATGGAGAGATGAGGGTGACCGGATTCGGGTGACGATGTATGCAAAGTCCCTAGCGGTTCCAGATAGCCGACCAGGGGCCTCTAAGATACAGGATGCAGCCCGTCAGCAGTCTAAGCAAAGCTGGGGAGGAACCTTTCGAAACCGTATATCCATCGTCCAGTCGCAATACACCGAATGTCTTCACCTGGTCCTACAGCCCTGAAACACATGATAGGAAATGGACAAGAAGTTCGAGGTAGAAGAGGAAGCACCGCAACAGTGGCCTCCTGACCCGAGGAAACAACGAAAAGGAACCCATGCTCATAGTGGCCGACCCGATGGAAATCGTACCCGGGACCTCCCGAATGCAAGCCTCGCCGTTACCGAGGATCCAACTCACCCGGTTAGTGGAAAGAGTTGATCACTTAAATGTCTGTATAAGTTAAATTAACTTTTTATAGAATATTTTTAACTTATTGTGCCTTGGGTACGCATTCCTGAGAAGTTATGAACTTCGGGAAGGCAACTTACCAATTGTTTCTCAATCCCATACGCATAAATGGTGTAGATGTGTCCAGCATATCATGGAAAATTATCATTCACCAATTATTTGCAGCCGTACGTTGATATCCAATGTGTCCACAACTCCTTCGGTCACATTGTAACCAGATATAATGTGACGTTTCGTTTCTTATATTGAAGTGTTATTACTTTTCTTCTTCATGTACTTGTTTTACCACTGTTGTACCTTTGGTAAAGTTAAGTTTGGAGCTGTGACCTTCTTTGTCAGTTATTCTGTAGCTCACTTCTTTATTCTCCCCCTCCACTTGCAGTGCCAAGAAGGGTCAGCTTTGGTTTGAGAAGTTGTACGCAACCATGCAACTTAAAATAATCGCCTTCAAGTGTGAAAACATGACATTCATGCAATGCTTTCTAATAGAATGTGTTAATAAGCTACTTGGAATTTAGATACAGACAACAAAAGAGGTGTAGTCATTGGCTTTGGATTGCCCTAAAACATTCCAACAAGGCAGAAGGATTAGCTTTTCTTAAGAACCTCTGCTTCCTGCTTCCTATATTTCATTAAAGTGGGAAAGCCTGTAATCGCTTCCCAAATTGGAGCTTTTATATTTTCTTCCCAAATGGCTTAGAAGTCCTTCGGGGTTGTGAGAGTAAACACTCATGAGTTTATCCTCCTCTTGTCCGCTGTCCAAATTGCTGTACTCAGCATGGAACCTAGGTACAGGGGTATGAACCCTCTAAAATTCCTTCCGCACAATCCGGTCAGCTGTTTTGGAATGAAAGCTCATTTCCTACTGGAGATAAATGTTTCATTGTCTAAGCTCTCGAATAAGAGAGGTAGTAATGGCGCAATTCAGTAGTCCCTTTCATTATATCTTGCTGTTTATGAGGTGTTCCAGTAATAACTACTCTACGTCAACATTCTTTTAGGTATATTTTGTCCCCTGTCCTATACTTAATCTATAAATATATCCATCAGAAGCCTCTTCCCTTTAAGTGCTGAGGCAGAAATGTAGTTTGGTCAACATTCTTACCACTTGCTAATTCTATACTCCTTAAGGTTAGATTTATATTACATTGTCTCCTAGTAAATAATTCCTTTAGAAAGTCATGGCGTATGCTCGTGAAATTTAATAAAAGGCTTGGGGTGCTGACATTCGGAGTTTGCCTTTGGGATAGTTGATCCGGAAAATTGACAGTGTGGAAAGGCAATGCTTTGACAAATGAATATTATGTTGTGATAGATTCACAAAAATGGATTGGTCTTCAACAGTCTAGGCGCAGAGCCTCAACTTCTTTTCCAGTGCCACTTGTTATTTCAACCCATTCCAAAATGGGGAGGGTCGATATTCTCTGTTTACCTACTCATGCAGGTAAAAATATTTGCAGTCGAAAAAACTTCGCGAGTTTGATCATAACGACCATACCTTAAAATACTGTAGACTCTCCAGTGAAGAGAAGTGAGGGGGAAAAAGTGGTTTATATGGACATCGTTTTAAGTAAACATCGAGAACGTTAAAACGAATGCTGGCAGCCTTAGGTTTCTCTAGGAATTACTGCATGCGTTTGATTGCACTTAGTCCAAATAATTAAATAAAATTTAATTAAAACTTGCTGGCTAGCGTGTTTGTCTGAGCTTATTCAAATTAATCACGCAGCTGCACTTACCTAGCGTTAAGTTTACTGTAACTATACAAATAACGTTTTCCCTTTTGTTGTCACGTCTTTCAATCTCATAATGATTCCCCTTCGACAGAGACTCTTATCTGCCCAAGCAGGGAAAATACTGCTTAAATACATTAATTTTGTAAATGTAATACTCCGTTGTTGTGTAAATTCAATGTAATACGCGTCGCCAAATTTAAATACACACTACCTCTCACCTCCTAGGCGATTTATTCAATGAACTCGCTTTCGACCTCTCATAAAAATACATGAGCATGGTGTACCTACAACAATCTCAGAAATGTGTCCACTATTTTGGCTTCATTCCGCTTTGAAGAGTTTATGCTGCCTGTGTCCATTCTTGTAGAAATCTTCAACTTGAGCTTCCATGTTCAACTTCATACCCATACAAATGACAGTTAACTCTACTTTTCTTACCAGTGAGGGGATGTCAATTGCAAAGTGAGAAATGGGTCATATCGGGAAAATAGAGAACAGCGGTTCACCGATCTATACAAGAACATATTCGTGATGTATCATTGTGCAAATGCTTTATAATTGGAAAGTTGTTATAATGAATCAGTGATTTAATAAATAGTAAACCGTAACCCCGTGGCACAACAGCCCATCCGGGCCATGGCCTACCGCCCGGCCGTTGCGTCCGTCATCTCTCCCACCACAGGCATCATGAGTGGAGTGCAGTACTGGAGGTGGGGCGTGGTCAGCACTGGTTATGCGGCTTTCTAGACCAAGGCCCACTATTTTTCAATCAAGTAGCTCCTCAATTGGCCCTTCAGGGACCTAACAAGGCTGAGTGAATCCCAGACCTCGTCTCACAGCGAGAGCAAATCCCCACTCACTACCGGGAATCAAACCCAGGTCCCCCGCTTGGTAAGCAACAGTGTTACCACCGCGCTAAGGAGACGAACACAAACCTAGTGAAAATAATTATCTAGTTACCTTCTAGGATAGGATACGATAGGATTTCGCGGAGGGTACTCGGCTTGTCGACCATGAAGATCTATTGTACCCATGCTCCTTACGGGGCACTCCTGAGAGGAACGGTGAGGCGAGATGAGACAGAAGGTAAGCGACTCCAGGAGTCACGACAGAGCAGACTGCAGTGTCCCTACCATTTCCAGATTGAAACTCCTGGGTGGTGGCTAGTACAATCGGCGTCCCACTCACCCGCGGTATTAAACATTCCACAGGGGGGTTCGAAGACCACCCCACTAAGGGACGATGATGACTAGAGAGTATCTTTTTTCCCCCTGCAATGCAACGCTGAGGTCCCCGCCAACCCTTTAAGAAACCAGCCAGGTGAGGCGTCAAAGGAAACGCGAAGAAGTGAAGTGAGATAGAGGGATAGGAAATTTAGGGTCGTAATGAAGCTACCCTAGCATTCACCTGACGAACGGGCAAATCCCGGAAAGAAACACGAGTGAGGTAGGCCGGCCGCTATGATCGAACCGGCGACCTTATGAATGCGGGCCAAAGACGAAATCGCCTGAGCCATCCCGTTCAGTATTTACCCTCTAACTCCAAATAATTAAGTTTTTTGTTTACTCGCGTAAGCTGTTGTCTACAAAATTTGTAGGACGTGAACATGTAAAATGGCACCACAGATATCGTAACCTAATTTGCAGGATAACCAACAATTATGAGAAGCAAGAACATTACGCAACAGCGCTGCTAGGGGATAATAGGTGTAACCCCTGTATGTGCAATCAAAGAGGTAAAATAAAACACTGGTCAATGTATTGGCATTTAATGTGGTGTTTAAAATAAAATTTAGAAAAAGAACTTTAGTTAGGAATTTTATGGGAGTCAAATCCACAATACTGGATGAGATTCCATTCAAACAATTGAAATGGTATGGACATGTAAGAAGAATGCCTGAAGATAGAGTGCCAAAAAATGTTTTGCAGTGGGTACCACCAAAAAATCGGAAGAGAAGATGACCACCAATAGCTTGGCATAAAATTTCACACATGCAATGGAGAGATTGGACATAGAAGAGGAGCACTGTAACAACAGAAAAGAATGGAGGACTATTGGAAGATGTGTTACACATTAAGAAACCCATTAAATAGTAATAAAACACCTCTAAAATTTCATAGTGTATACAACTTCTACAGAACAATAACCATTTCATTGTGGAACATTTTAATTATTATATCCACGGTATTTTTAATTAGTGGACGGGTAAATTTTGCTAACAGTGAAATAGTATTTGTGTGAAATAACGGTCGGCATATCTCCGTTAACTGTAACTGAGCTTTTAATTATTAAAGCTCATTTAAATATTACTTCTGCTGTCATTTTTCGACCAATCTACACAAACCCAGAGGATAAATCACATTAGCTTTACTTAGCTGCCGTGGCAAGAATACTACAAGAACTTCAATCGTCAACCCAGACTTGAACACATGACATTAACGAGAGGATGGAGGACAACCAACGTCGAATTTAATTTTTCAGAATCGACGCATAAAAGTTACATCATCTGGATGAAACAAATTTTAGTAGACTGCAATACGTTTTGTAAATACCAATCCATAAGCAGTTGTAATGGTATTGCATCTATGCCTAGATGGACCAGGTCTCCAAGAGTGAATATATACTGAAACTAGTTTTGAGTAGCTTTAAATACTGAACTGATCGTTGAACTTAAGCTTTTTTGCAGGCTATTCGTTTTAATTTCAGTGCGAGTACTGATAACCATTCCTTGAGAAAGTTTTTCACCTCCGGAAGATAACGTTGTTCAGCACTGCCTTTGTTATTTGCTGAAAGTGAACAGGCGCCTTATATTTAATTCCACTCCACAACTCTCTGTGGCGTTGCACATGGCTTCACCCGGCTTTTAATGGAAGGCGTAAAAATAAGAAGCAGAGCGTAAGATATTGCACAATAGGACTGTCACTTACATTAGACAGAGATGAGAGTGAACAAACGCGTTGCCTTTAAACTGCTTTATTTGGCACAGAAGCAAATCCTTCCTTGCTGCTTTTTGCCCATTTCACTGGAATTTCTTCTTTGCATTATGCATGCTGAAACAAACTGCTCAATTTTAGTTCTCTTTTCCTTCTTTTAAGAATAATAAAATCAAATTACTTGTTCATTCTGATAGAGAATCTGAAATGAATGCATGTAGATACAGAGTGTCTTTAAAGTCCGTGTTGACTTCCTTTGTAAAAAGATTTCTTAAACTTAATGCACAGAATCTTCAAGTTATAGCGTGTATATTACCAATTCTCTTTCCTAGATGCTGAAACACATTAGATATGTTACTTCAAGCTAATGTTTTCTTTCAGAGATATTATGTCTATACTGTCAGCACTCGAGGCTGCTGATAACCATGTAATTGGACGCCCTTAACCCTTAAATGGTAGCATGTGAATATATAGCCTTAACGGTAATATCCGTCTGGGAAACTAAGATGACAAAATCTTGCATTTTATGTCCACTTTAGTGAATCTAACAATTTAGAAGCTTGATGAATTATTAATTCCAATATTTTGATTCAGTTTGCATCATACATTACAATCAATTATGCAAAAATTACAAAATGATATGTTAGCCTTCTTGAGAAAATGGAGCCAACAGTAACGTCCGTCTGAGTGACTTAGATGACAAAAGTTTGCATTTTACATCCAATTTAGTAAATCCAACAATTTAAAAGTTTGACGAATTACTAATACTAATGTTTTGATTCCGTTTACATCATACGTTGCAAGAAATTATGCAAAAGTTTACAAAATCAAATATTAGCATGTTAGGTATCTTTATAGTAATATCCGTCTGTGAGACGGTGTGGCATACGTATATATATACTTATAAAACAATACTGTTACGGAACTGAAACAGTGACGTCCACACAATTCAAATCTTAACTCTCAACTGAAGCATAACGGAAATATTACATCAAGCAATTATATTGCACATGTGCCCGCTATGGGTTTGATATCCGTCTGAGAGACGGATACTGCCATTTAAGGGTTAAACCTTTTACCACCCGAGGTGTTGACCGCAAGAGCGAACTTGGTCGCGTGGCTGAAGCGAATCTCTTCATCGAGTGTGACCAGAGGCTAAGTATCACAAATCTGACATGTCTTCAACAAGGGGCCCACTGTGTCAAGTTTACCACCCACAAGCACGATACTGAACGCTGCATTCTATCCACGCTTGTAGGTGATAAAATACATAGCTTGGCCTCTTCCATAAATTATGAAATTTGATTGCCCTGAAAGCCCGTGTCGATTGCCATCACCTAATGTAAGAGCATCAGGTCAATGCTTCAAGATGCAACTAAATATTTCTAAAAATATTCTTAAGTTTTGATATTACTCCGCAACATATAGAGTAACTTACAAAATATTCCCCTTCACTTTAAAATGAAACAAAATAAAATAACAAGTTGTAAAAAACTAAATTAACAGAAAAATCAAATTTTAATATGAAAAACAAAAAATAGTTGATGTGTTCTGGGCTTTTCTTTCTCTTTTTTGATCCAAATTTTTATCTGATAATTTTAGAACTTTCTAAAAATTATATTATTTTCTTCAATTTTTCCTGCGTGTGGACATTCGCAAAATTATTTTATATGTATACAGTAGTATCCACCTTTTGATATAATATCTGAAATTGCGGTTAAAATTGGTTTGATTTGGTGGAAGATGTTAGTAATTATCAACGTTTTTACTGAACTTTATCATTAGCATCTTGGTTTTTACTTGGCATTTATTTTTCTATTAGAACCATCAAGAACATTTTGACCCTCTCAAATCTCATATTCATAATTGCTCTATTAAATATATATATATATATATATATATATATATATATATATATATATATATATATATATATATATATATATATATATATATAAATGGGCCTCAACCAAGAGAACGTTAAAAATGGGTACAATTTTCACAAACTGCAACTCCGAGGTCTTGAGAGGGATCCTAAAAACGCATCACTGAAGATGGATGACAAAGATGCATTCGAAACGTCTAATAAAGTGCATGTGTTAAGACCAAGTCTTATGATTAATTTTTCACCAGTGTTATAATGGAGCAGCCACGCAATAGAAATAACAGATAAGTTGATATCTTGTTAGTGTTTGGAGAGTTTGGTAGACTAGTATGGGTATCTTGAGCTAAAGTTTTCTAGTTAGGCCACTGTACTGTTTATTTTTCTTCACTAATTGGAACGACTGCAGAAACATGATCAGCTTCAGGTTTTAAATCGACCATTACGCGTGCGACAGAGAGACCCCGGGGTTCTAAATGCCGTAAGAAAGGAGCTTTTGCAGCAAATCCTCATACCAACTGCGGTGTTGTTTTGCATGAGCAGAACAGATCGGATTCTCAACATGTTTAAGTTACCAGTACATCACAATGTGGGGTCCGCGCCGTAGCCGAGTGGTTAGACCATTCGCTTCTCACCAAAGCGGCCCGGGTTCGATCCCAGGCAACCGCATGTGGGATTAGTGGTGGACGAAGTGGGGCTGGGGCGGGTTTCTTCCGGGTTCTCCGGTTTGCCCCGCCATCTCATTCCACCGGTGCTCCATCTTCATTCCATGTATCATCAGTGTCACCGCCTGCAGTGCCGTATGTAGTTAAAGCGGGCGTTAAGCAGTACCAACACACAATGCCGCTACAGCGACCGGGAAGTAGGCCACGCAACATATTCCTCCAGTATCTGTCCAAGATAGTTATAGTTGTAAAACTATCGTAAGTTACCGCAGACAATCTTAAGTGCAGACTACGGTAGTTTTCCTAGTAGAATCAGTCAGTTAAGAAGCCACCCGCATTACCTGTGCGCTAGGTGTGTTGCATACCTATCGGGCGTTAGCTCATACCAATCGCATTGTTTACGTTTTTAATCATGTTTTACCAGATTCCTTTGGAAACCGGAAGTGTTGAACTTTGAACCTTATCGAGACTGAGAGAGGGTATATAAAGGACCGCTACCGAACATTAGTGTTTCAGTTCAGAGCGAAGACACTGATAGTGATCACGATAAGTGTTCTTTGAACCAAAAAGTACAATTTATATTTTCATTTTCAAGGTCATGATCACACTGTTTGGTGATCACTTTGTTTAAATTTCTTAACCTTTTGTATTTTGTATTATGTTTCTTTCCCTATCAATGCTACCAATACTACCCGTAAAGGTACCATTTAGTACGTCAAGCCGTAGTTCTGGTAGAGCGCAACTCTACACACAGTATGTACAATGCTTGGTGTAAGTTTTTAAGCAGTGTGCTCACAATTTATTGTATGAAAGTTTACATGCTTTATAAGTTGGTTTGCAACAGCCATGCTTACTGCATAAGAAATAACTACAACACTCAGAGGAATTTCAAGACAACAAATCTGCTTTAAAACAGTACGGAGAATAAATCAGACAAATTTATAAGCGGAAAACTGACTGAGATGACTGGTTATTGCCGTTTAGTGACAGATGTGCTGCTTAGATATATATAAATTTAGTACCATACCGGTTTTTTATATAATTTCATGGGTGTTACGTCAAATAAGGAAGAAAACACATCTCAGTAATAAAAAAAAAAAAGAAAAAATGAACAAAATTATATGTATGTTTTTACACTAATCATATTCTATTGTGCCTAAATTAAATAACTTGCAGGCCATTTCAGAGGTATTAATTAGATGTCAATTTCACAAAAAGTTGTCATAAAAGAAAAGGACATTAAGGGAAAAGTGGTGATATTTCGACTGTTTGGTCAAAAAACCGATTTTTGGGGATTTTTTTTTTTTTGGCAAAAAATGCACCATACCTTAAAGAATATATCTGCGAAGTTTTAATCTCCTAGGGAGGGGGAAACACATATTTTGGATACCATTTTAAAGTGGTGCGCCTCTGTCTTCTAAATGGGCATGTCCACGCCTTCCATTTCAATTTTAAACTCATTTTCCCCGGAGACAATTTTTTTCTACTTTCTCATATTTAAAATCTATATGCTCCCACAAACATCTAGCTAGAGATCAAACATTTTTTCTAATATAGTTCAGAATGCGGGTACTAAAATGTCCGTTTGGAATTTTTATATTGGTTATAATTTTAAAAAAAATATATTGTAATAATGCGCTGTTTTTATGACATTTTTAGACTTTGCGGTATTAACAAAAGTTTTCAAGAAAAACTATTCATTATATGAAAATTCCTATGCTTTAATTTGTCACAAAGGTAATAAGAGACTCAATTTTAAAACATCAACTTTGTAGTTCAACATCTGTTGGAGGAGATAGATTTTTATTATACCCAGTAAAATTGATATAAATTAATATATAAAAAATGCGATATATAAAAAATGCGATTTCTTTAGTTGCTGGAAATGCCTGTGCAAAATATTATGCCTCTAACTTCAATCACCTTTTTCACTTCGGTGCACCCTTAATGACTAAACACGAAACAAAAAGCAAAGAACGTATACTGCGACATCTCAGGTAATGAAAATGTTCATTCTAAGTACGATACCCTTCTAGAAACGAATGGGAAAACCTATTGTGTCAAGGGGGCTGTTAGCTCATTTTGAGCACGTTACAGTCACCTCCATCCATTCCTGCCCTCAAAAGTGCATACCTTGAGTTAGATTTAGTGAATTACATTTTCATGCGATCGTGAACGCTTACCTAAGAACAGAGTAATTCAATTTAAAGGTGAAGCGGAAAAATCTCATTATCTCCGCTTTCCTGCAGGAAATTTGCTGTCTTCTACTTAGTACTTGTGGCGAAGTGTGAGAACTGAAGCAGATTAATTCCCGCTTTGTGTCGAGTAGAGCATTGCTCTTTCACCTCTCAGACATACCCTGAATGGTGGTTCCAAAAGCGTAGCGTATGGCATGTGCGACGGATTCTTAGGCATGTCATTAATTGCAAGAGAAAGACGGATATACAATAGTATAAAACTACAAGCAGCTACATCTGTTCTGTAACGTGAGCAAGATACTTCTAAAGGAGTCATTCATGTCATTAACACTTGAGGAGTCGAGAGAGACGCTACTCCTCGCTTCACGATCCTCAGGAGGATACACGGCTTCAACGAGTGGTCTCCGGACACCGTGTAAGGCTCGCATCCGGAAGATCTCTGGTTCGAATCCGCTCAATCTTGGGTTTTTGGGGGACTTTCCCTGGTGAGTGATAGAGTGTTGGGCTGATTTCTCTTCAAGGGTTTTCTTTCCTTTTCATTTCGTTTCCTTCTTATGTTTCAGGTATGCTTCCAGGTTCCTGACATGAAACACGTCGGACAGTGCGGATCGTTGCTCCAAGGATACCAAAGGACTTCCATAAGCAAGCGTCGTTCATCCTCTCTGTTGGTAAAAGTGGGTTGGGTCTTCGAGCCAAAACAAACTAGGGACCTCTGTGTACCTCTGTGGCTAGTAACCTCCTGTGGTTCCTGCCCTTCATCCCGGTGGACGGTTGCCGTAATAGATATATGCAAGTCGACACGTCCAAGCTGCCTCTCTTTGTGTGTAACCTATAGATATGTATAAGTCGCGCGTTAGTTCTTGACGAATGCAATTTTTAAATGAGAGGTTAGATGCGAGTCACTTGATCACCTTCACGGTACACAGAAGCAGAAATGGCAGTCACGTGTGTGTACGTTGTTCTCATGTTTCTGCGCTGAAGAAGTACAGTAAGTACAAAGCAAATTATAACACTTCCAGTGATGTCAGCCATATGTATTGCTCTATCAAGCTCTGTAACTGTTTATACTTAATTTGCCTGTATTTCTTCAATTCCCAACATTTCTCCCTTGTCTACATCGTCTGAATTGTTATTTTCATTACCTCTCGTTAGAACACTGGCGATGATATGAATCCGTACCACACAAACTGCACTCTGCATTTTCTTCGAAACATAACATAGGGAAGCGGAGCTGTTTGTTATTGTAACAAACTATTCGCTGTACTATTGATTAAGGGAAGGCTAGCTCGTTGGATTTTTGCTGAAGGTAATTCGTCAAGAACTAACACGCAACCTGTGTACTAACTTGTCAAAGCAATACCGTGTCGCGTTAGCCTGATTACTTTGGATGTCTTCCTCTTCTTCTTCTTCCTCCTCCCCCTCCCCTACACCTCTCTTCCCCACCCCTCCTAAACTAGTGGTTAACCTGTGAATCTGAGGAGAGAGACTACTAGACAAAAGAGGGAAGGTGTGCAAACAGGTAATCCGACTCATGATCAAGATACATGTGTAGAAAAATTGGTAACATTAACATTTTGTAATACACTATGTACTCCATGCGCATTAGATTTTGTGCTATGCTCCTAGAATTTTCCCAGCATGTGCTCCATTAATGTGATTTCACTTCAGTCTTTGGTTTCAAAGCCTGAAAATTTTTTTTAGCTTTAACAAACTAAATGCAGAAAAGTAATTTAAAAATATGTTGAATGTCCACAATAGCAAAGAAATTACTTTAAAAGTATATAATTAATTTTTCTTCCTGCCAGAGATTGTTGGTGTTTGTTGCACAATTGAAGCCCATAAAAATAATAAAACTATTGTAATATTCTAGTTTTTGATGCTCATGGAGTATTTTGAACATTAAAGTATCTTCGCATTGTTACTAAATTTAATAGTTAATATGCCTCAAAGCTATAAAACACGTTGTGCTGGAAGGAATAAGGAAGGAATAACCCTTCTGTGTATGTTTGTATCCAGACAGAATAAACAACCCCGTGATAGCCGAAGGCTAATTAAGGAAAGGTTTAATTGACTGCTGTAGCTGACGTTCATTAACTTCTGTATCATAAAGTGGTTTTTATGAAGCCTCTATGCTCGGAAACAGACCTGATAGTAAAATTAAAGACAGTGACTCGGTAGTTTACCTTTTTGTGTCGAAGCTCTGTGGTATACTACACCCAGCGTGGTCAGTTAAAACGTGTAATAACTGCAAACGACGGTTAAATGAACACCGTCATTTTACGACAGAAGAATCCTCCCTCTGTAGTGTGAAAAACATAAAAGACCCACAGTTGTTTAGCTTATATTTGAGCACATACGCGTATCTTGGCTCAAGCGTATATTTAATTTCGGGTGTTCCCTTAAAACTCTCCATAATAGTTTTCCTGTAAAGAGAAAGGGGAAAATATGAGAAAGAAAAACATTTTTAAAAATACGACCATTCTTAATATCTGTACATTAGTAGACGAGGGGTGGCCGCGCCGTGGCCGAGTGGTTAGACCACTTGGCTCTCATCAAAGCGACCCGTGTTCGATCTCAGACGTCCGCATGTGGGATGTGTGGTGGACACACCGGCGCAGGGAAGGGTTTTCTCCGGGTTCTTCGGTTTCCCCCGCCATCATTCCATCAATTGCTCCATCCTCCTTTTCTCTCCCTCCACTTCACTTCACTACTCATTTCATTCATCCTTTTATCCGTTTGCTCTCTTTCAGGGTAGAAAGTGTCAGCGGGCGTTCAGGTGCAGCAGTGTATTACTATTATTATTACTATTATTATTACTATTATTACTACTATTATTACTATCACCATCATCATCATTATTATTATTATTATTATTATTATTATTATTATTATTATTATTATTATTATTATTATTATTATTATTATTATTATTATTATTATTATTATTATTATTATTATTATTATTATTATTATTATTATTATTATTATTATTATTATTATTATTATTATTATTATTATTATTATTATTATTATTATTATTATTATTATTATTATTATTATTATTATTATTATTATTATTATTATTATTATTATTATTATTATTATTATTAATTTCCTAGCACGTAGTATTCTATATAGAATGGAACATGATGTTAATACATTTATTTAAAGAAAGAAAACACAGACACGCGCGCACACACATGGACTTTTGTTTAAAAATCCTTTTAATATTCAAGGGACTTCAAAACATGTCTTTATGGTGAAATCTGGGCATCGCATTTCTGTGTAGAATACACTACTTCCCCTATTTATCAGTACTGTAAGTAATGACATATTTTATAGTGAGCATGCCAGAACGTAAATTCGAATGCATCCTAGCGAGTTCCAAAGAGTCTAATTAGATTGCTTCATGCTTATTTTTAAAGAATAATGTAGAACCACGCCTAGGCCCGACGCTGCTCCTGATTCCCAAGATAACATTGAGAAGAATTCACCTGAGTACACCACGCCCTCACAGCGGTCACACTCTGGAATACAATAACTAGTCGTACACCCAAGTTACCGCCTTGGTTAAATCACGACCGCAGCTGTCCAAAATAACTGCAAACAAATTTATTCATCAATGCTGTTAAAACACTAGCAGAACTTAATTGGAGGCAAAGAAATCTAATGTTTGACACTCAGGGGACCCATGTGGGGAGAAATTGCTGTTCTGCGTTTGTCGTCCTAGTGGTTCCAGGTTCGAATTCCGCCTCGCAGCTCAGTCGTACTTCTGGTGACGCTGAAATTCAAGCCTTGTTTCTGCTGGTTCTTGTCTAAAACTGTGGGTGAAGTCTGTTTATGGAAATCATGACTGGTGTTTAGTGCCAAAACTCCATACAAATTTTATAACAGACGCAGCTACTTTCATTTACTCAGAAGAATATCTTAGTGCTTGAACGCGCAATCGCGTTGTGGAGTGGGGAGCTTCCTAGTACGATGTAAACAGAGTAACACCAGGAGTTCAAAATTACTGTCTGCAATGCAGTTGAACTGTAAGCAGTACCAGTGTTGCTGCAACAACATTGTGTGCTTTCTTGAGTCTCCAATAAACATAATTCATTAGTGCTATTACTGAAAGTATAATCATAATTGCTTTGTTTGATCAGTAATATAATATATTAGTGATGCTCTTTCGCGTAAAATTTGTTGTCCCGGGAAAGAAAGGACAAGTCACTTTTGAAGCAGGGCGTAAAACGTCAGAGCAAGAGAATAAACAACAGAGCGTTATCTCAGGCTCACGTGCCAACCACAAGGTCATGGCCAAACTCCTGAGTCAAATACAGTAGCAACTCTAGCCTACAAATGTGTAGCGATGTAATCTTTTAATTCCCGTCATTTAAAACGTATTTAAAGGGAGAGCTGTCTAATCAAATCACACGTATTTTCCCCACCCTTGGGTTTGCTGAGAAGCGTGAAGTGGTCTCAATTAAGAATATCAGAGGGAAGCTTCTGGCAAAATCTCCTCTGTTTATATGATCTATAGAGACGCCAGCCTTTGTGTCGAAATATGTAACAGATTGGGAGATGACCATAGGGTTGGTTAAGCATTTTGAGCAGGACCCGGATGCTTATAGCCTAAAAATGTGAGAAAAATGCAAGAACCTATGACTGAAAAAGATTAGAAAATATGACGATAAACCTAGATTTTTGGATGTATTTTCGAAATCTTCAAAAATGTAATGCCGTTTAAATTAACATTATATTACAAATCTGCTTTAAAAATCTAGCACACCAATAATAAATACATAATATTTATTTTATTGTTGCATTTTGAATTTATTTAATGACTCAATCGAGAGCTAACCCTCAGCTCTGCACAGAATGAAATAAATCCCACATTTTGAAGGCCGATCGGAAAGTAGAATTACAGTAGCAAATTACATACATTTTAAAGTTTTCAAAAAGGAACCATCGTCTATTTGCACGCGACATTGTAACGGGGAAGGAACCTAATATTACAGACAAGAATTAGGAAATGTGAAAAATCGTCTTTGGAACGACTGCAAGCACAAATGCGAAACTGGAATAGAAATTAAATCACAAAAATACGAAAATGTAAGAGAAAATATGACTCATATTAAAAACGCAGAAAGCGACAAAGAAGTTAAAAAGGAGAACATGAACATTGTGTCATTTTAATCACCAATGATACATTTTCCATGTCATAAACATCCGGTCCCTGATTATCAGAAATAAATTCCACACTTTAAGTTCAGCGTCACTTTAACTATTTCCGACTTTGCCAAGTCTCCTTTGTTTACACATGTGGGCCTCTCTGTCATACACGCCCTCGTTTCGCCAGCTCCCTGTGCTAGAACGGACCTTTCTGGGGAAATTTAACCTCTCTCCATCTCTGCCTAATACATTGTCTAAATACCGTAAGTGTAGAAAATTGTATAATTAGTAACTTAATACGCGAATGTATCCACTATGATGTGCTAGTTGTTTTTTCTCTTCGCCTAACAGTTTTTCCACTAAGCAATCATAATATTTTACTACCTTATGTTTTAGCATGATCGTAATTACGCCACGAAATGAACAACGCCTATCAGATAGACTATCCGGTTTGCTTCATAGTGTTATGCGTGACCTACTGTTCTAGGTAATCTGAAGTCATTGGCCTTGCAGAAAGCGAGCTTACGATACAGTATTCGTAGCCGCATTCAGCATTCGTTCTGCCCACTCTACGTCACACTTCCTTGGCACACCTACAGGAGGTAGATACTAACCAACCTGAAAACACATTACTCTTAATAAGTAAAATTGTAAGTCCGCAAATGAAGCAAATATTGATTTAATATTATTCAATACTGTGCCCTTAGTTAGCAGTGCAAATATCTCTCTTTAACCCCGAACAGTATAAATTGTGTGCAAGGTTGCTAACATTTGCAGGTTAACATCATTCCCACTATTTGCATTCTCTTTATAGTTTCCTATCCATTTGCTTGTTATTTACATTGCATTGTGATTGCTTTGCTCTTTGGCATCCTCACCTAGTTACATATAATTATTGCTTACTTATTATCCGTGTGGAATTGATTGTGGGTCAACCATCACACCCATTACAAATGCATATACTACTCTTAAAGTCAACAGGGATGATTTTAAAACCTTAGATTTTTCAGGATAAATATCTGGCCACAAGATATTTCAGTTTAATAAATATGGACTTAGTTATATGCAACATGGAAACAGAATTAAGGTCTTAAATCACAGATCCGTTTATTATCAGCAAACTGTTTCATACGAACGAACAGAAGAGGAAGCATCGTAGATTTTGAAGCATGTTCTAGCAGTTTACACAACTCAGGTTGGAAAAAAAAATCTTAAATATTTCAGAATTGTCTAATGCTACCAAATGTGACCAAGCTGTAAGTATTCTTAAATGAACCTTATGTTTCTCTCTCTTTCTTTTTCCAACCTGTACACAGTAGGTAGAGAAAATTCAGCATCAAAATTTCATCGGAAATACGTTTTGAGGCTCCCTAAATCAAAACGAACATTTTTAGAATTAGGTCACGTGTTCAAATCCGGCCCAGACCGATGGTTTTTAAGTGCTTAAAAAACGACAGCTCCATGTCAGTAGATTTATTGGCATGTAAAAGAACTCCTGCGGGACCAAGATCCGGCACACCGGCGACGCTGATGTGATTCTGGCAATTGACAGCGTCATTAAACACCAAAATAACTTTCTATCTCTCCCCTCTCCATATCTCTCCCCCTCTCTTTCTCCTTTCTCCCTCCTCCCTCATTCTCCCCACTCTAACTCTCCCACTCTCTCCTCCTATATCTCTCCCTCTCTTTCTCCCTCCCCCTGTGTGTTTGAATAGCATTACCCCATAATGAATAGCCCGTTACATACTAAACTTCGTCTTCCAAGGATGCGCCACAAAGATTTTCAACAAAGCCCATCACCAACAGCCCTGTAGATGTAACATGTTTTACAATCTAACTTACTGAAATGTGTCCGATTTTATTTTATGTGTTTTCTTCCAGATTGCTGTAAAATAAAATTTGCTGATTTTCCGACCTATAGGAGAGAAGCCCACAAAAATAATCATTCTATATTGAAATAGTTCGCAAATATTATCAATGGACTTCTCGGCTCAATGAACAAGACGATTTCCTGTTGAGACCACCATGATTTTCCTTCTACCACTATCTGATCAAGAGACGAGTGCCTATAAATTCGAACCAATTACACAATTTTCGCTTATCACACACAAAACTCCAAACACTCAGATAGACTGCCGGCCCTGAGTGAGAAAGGGGGCCAGCCTTGGTGGAGACGCGAAACCCCTTGAGATTGGGAAACATATGTTATGAAAGCTGAAAACTTCACCACTTATACTAGCAATACAATTACTCAGCCGTTTACAGACTGTTCTACATTTTATATAGTTTATTTATTCTAAGCTTAGAATATGTTATTGTCTTTCATATTCACTACGTGGTTTAGTTGTGCAGGGACTAGTGGTTGAAATACGAAATGTTTATTATACATTAATGACGTCACACATTTTATTAGCATATCCTTAAATGTCTTTAAGACTAATCCAAGCGATAGTATATAGATGTAACCGCGCTTCACACAGAAGCAAAGTAATAAATGAAGGTATAATATGACGCTGCAGAGTCGAACGCAAGACGTCTCTAATGCCACGCAGTAACAGCACCCACTGTGCTATTTAAACAAACATTCATGTAGGGTGTCCATGGTAAACTACTAACCATGTATTAAAAAACACGGATTTCCTAAGCAAAATGCTTAACTTTTACCACACTTTTAAGAATAAGCAGAAAGGTTATAAGAGGTGGAATCAGGACTGAAAAAGTCATAGCCGAGATCTGAACCACGGATCTACCGCTTTACGTGCGCCTGCTCTAACCACTAAGCTACCATGGCCAACTTGCCAGTATGACATTAAATTCCCAACCAATTCCTAAGTACCAGCAGTAAGTTTGTTGGCATAAAAAATAATTACTATAGAAAGGTTATACTTTGTAAGAGACACCTAGATGAGTACTTTTAACTATGTCTGTTTGTGCTTATTTGTGCGTATTTCGCAGGAAAACGTTTTTGTTTACTTATTGTATGATGATTAGTTAAACAGCTTATTTTGCCCAAAACCGTCAATTTAAAGTGCATAGGTATTTCAGTTATCTGTGATTTGTCAGCGATTTACTATTTTCTCGGCTAAATGCATAAGAAATAAATGCTAGGATATAGCCAGGTGTTATGAAATAATACCGCAAGGAGAAAACACTTGCTGTGATGGGGTAGACTCAACTCCTCAGTTATTGCCTGAGATATCGCAATATTATGGACATGGGCTTTTTTTGTAGTGTTTAACGCCCGCCTTTACTACTACGGCACCGCAGGTGACGTGGACGGTAATTCGCTAAGTTCTAAGCAGCAGCGTGTTGTGCAAGAATGGTATTTTTCCAAAATACCTGAAATTTTGAAGCAGCTGGAAGCTCGAAATAATTCCTTGGGACATTCAGTTTCTCAGATTGCCGAAATTTCAGTAAGATTGTCATCAGAAACACACGGGGTTGCAAAAATTGTGTTTGACAAACTCAATCAGGTGCTATAGAAAAATTCCGGTTACAAAATATTGTGTCAAATTTCTAAAAAGCTTTCTGGCGAAGAAAGACATATTGAATAGGAACGCACCGAAGAAGATCTGTAGTGCCTATGTCGAAAGTACATTTCTACTATACAAATAATTTTTTACTGATATACGCAGGGATTTTACACAGGAACATCTCAGGATGATCTTCGTTGTGCACTGTAACAGCCTTCAATAAGTTAAAGAGTTCTCTGAAACTATTTACTGTCGTATTTGCGTATAGGTATTCATTTTTGCTTAATTGGGTGCTTATTTTCCATCACTTCTCGTACTTATTTCTTGTATATTTTACCATTTTTTGTGCTTAGAAATTCGGGCTTTAATCATAAGTCTATTTCTCTTTTATTCTTTCCTCTCTCTCTCTCTCTCTCTCTCTCTCTCTCTCTCTCTCTCTCTCTCTCTCTCTCTCTCTAAATAGTCCATCAGATAACCCCTACGAATTCCTAAATATGTATCAGGTCTAAGCACAAACGCAGATTCAGTTCATCGATTCTCAAAGGAGGGACGCACGAGAAATTTATGGAGGAATCAGTAACATACAAACAAGAATAAACAAACTGGTAGTATGGTACATAAGTAAATAAATAATATTTGAATCAAAGACTATTTTACATTAAAACGTTCTCGATTAGTACTCTACAGTAATTCAAATTCTTAAAATACATATAAAGAATTCAGATGATATCTCACTATAACAAGTGGAATAGTTGCTCCTAGGTTTCTGTATTTATGTAACCCGCAGATTGCAGTCGGTGTAAACATTGGCCTTTTGTCAAAAAACTAATGCATTCTACTGCAGCTACAATTCTCGAAACGTATTTGTTTGCCACTGTGCCAAAATGGCAATATATATTAATGGTTGCACCAACGTACAGAAGCTGCAGAAACTTGAAAAAGGGTGGCACTGATCTCAAAAAGGATTTTCCAGATATGTGTCGCCGTAGAACACTTCAGCAGAAGCACTAGGATATGCTCGAGTGGGCTATCGCATCCGTTACTCCCTTGTGGGCATTTTGATGAATGGTCCAAAACTCGTTGCAACTTTTTACCTCCTCTACGATATACTAGCACGTACTGCATCCCGCTCAAAATTTTAATATCGAGATTTTACAGGAAATACATGTTTTGAAGCCCCTGAATAAAAGAACCACTTTTAGAAAAGTGCGTGTACATGTGTGTATTAATGTGAACACCGAGTGGGATGGCTCAAGCGGTGGGTTCGATCCCCGTGGCCAACATTCCTGACCCATGATTTTTTTTCGGAGGTTTCCCCGGGTAGCTAGGCGAATGCTGGGAAGGATTTCCATATCCTCCGAATTTCCTACCCGTCCATTTTGTTACATTAATAATTTAATTTCACCCTTCATCCGGTTAGGTTCATCCAATGGCATGAAAACAGCCAATCAGCGTAAGTAAAGTAACAAATGGCTTCAACACGATGTAAGAGGCTGAAAAATAAATCTTCGTCAATTCCTAGAAAACTGCAATACTTTTCCGAGTTCTTTAACCTCAATTCTTGTAATAGTGGATCCAATATACCTCGGTGCGTGCCCTGTTCCCCATGTCCACTAAGGTCTTTTGCTCCTACTACATCTTTACTTCCTACTGAGACACATGGAAACATATCTCAAAAGTTACGCTTAATATAGCAGTTGCTATATTACTATTTGCGGCGGTTATGTATATATCTCACGCCTGCTCCGTAAATGGCCATTTATTTCAGGACCAAAATGCACCACGGAATGACAGACACGCTCTCTTTTGTGTGCAATTCCATTGGATACAAAAAGTCTGATCAAAAATTTGGACGGTGGGACACCGGCTTTAATTAAAAATCACAATTTTCACCTCGTATAAAAGGGACCAAGGATTGTAGGCGATTGAAGTTTAGGTCCTTTCCTCGCTAACATCATGGTCTCCTGAAATTCTGATAACGACCGCGAATCCCTTCTAGCCTCCATACATGTATTACTCATACGTGACTTGTGAGAAAGCCTAAGTTTTATACGAAAGACTTTGCCCTCTTCCAGCCAAGTGACTTAACTGGCTTATATACTGCCTCTGGTGACCAAAGTGAAACGTATCAAACAGAAATAAAGCGAAATAACTAATTGTTGACATAAGAGGTGAACTCTTGTTCAGGATATCCCCAGAGTACGCGCATAGTAATAACGTTAATAGCAGGAAAGCTGTGACGTCAATGAACATGCGGCAAGAGTTAACACATTGTCACCAGGGAGATGCAATTATGCCTTCATTATGTAGTTAAACCAAGGGTATATATAGATCTACCTAAGAGGCCTATGGGCTCTGTGGCCTTTAGCGCCGCAAGGAAATTGTCTGCTTAATGGAACGGTAACCATTTGCCTTTGTGTGATGTGCCTTCTCGTCCAACCGTAAACTTTCATGTTGCTGCATCCCTTTTCTCATTATCCCATGGTGGCAGACCACTAGAACCAGTTACTTACGTTGGCCTCTTCCAATGAAAATATATTCGCTCCACTTAAGACAGTGGTCTGTTAAGAGAAGAATCAGAGGCTCCCGCCAAACATTACTTGTCTTATGTCAGCTCCTTCACCTTGTGTGTTTCTTGCCTAAGATTAAAATGTTGAAGACCTCATTGACACGTGCATGACTCCAATCTTGGGCTTGTTAGGCTGAACTGCTACCCATGCGATCCAATGCTTCCGTTTTGCAACTGTTATGCCAGCTGGATAGCGTATAGATATCATCCTCTTAGGAGGTGCTTCTGTGCACACAAACGAATGAACACTGAAATCAAAAATCTGATATGTTGCACTCACATCACTTTCTCTACTCTTGTACTAACCATCCTTACAAACTCCTATTCCTGTATCTTCTTCGTGTTAGTTGAGATAAACACTTTCAGAAATTATCTTATAGTTTATTTTCTTGTAGGTATAAGGGGAATATAGGAATACAGTAGGTTTTGATCGATAGTCAAATCTTCTAAAGCATTGAGATTCCGTTCTCTTTGCATGGCTAAGATACAAAAACAAATGAATCACAATCTTCCATTTGACGAAAGTTTATGTATTCCAAAACTTTCACAAATAGCAAGGAATACCTCCGAAATGGTTCACTCTACAAAAAAAAAAAAAAAAAAATATTGAGACCTAAAGTGTGTTTTAGCAAGATCTACATTTTTTGTACAGTATGATCTAGTCTATCTCTTACGGTTTACCAGTTATGCAAAGGGCACCCAAAGTAAAAAGGAGTGCATAGGCTTTAGCCACAAAATTATGGCATTTTAATTAAAATGGTTAGAGCTATTTTTCGAGAAAATTAGTTTTCCAACAATTTTCCATGTAATGGGCAGTTTAGGGTGGAGGAAGTTTTTTTTCAAAATCTTAATGTCGCATCCATAAAAGGCATTAAACTTAAATACCAACTTTGGTTTTTAACCGACTTTTCATTTTTGACTTATGCTATCCACAGGCTGACACACACACGCACTCAAGCACGCGCACACACACACGAACCTTTATCTAAAATACTTTTTTTTTATTCAGGGGGCCTCAAAACATATTTACGGTGAAATCTCGACATCGAATTTTTGGGTGGAATACAACTTCCTCTACTCACTATACGTAGTAGAGAAAGTAAAAACGTTTTCGGCACTTTATCTCACATCATAATTTCCACTACGGGAAGATTAGGGCAAGTCTCATTGTGGTGTATGATAGAACACTAATCTGCATGTTTTCCAAATCCTTGAGCTCCTCGTTTCACTAAAATTTCGCACCATCCTATTTTGAATTGACCACAGCAGCAGATTTGTAACTCACGAACCCCCCATCCAACAATTGACAACTGTTAAACTTGCCCTCTTCATATCAGGCAGTCATATTAGTTGTAAAGACTACACATTGTTTTGTTCCATTTATTTAAATTATTGTAAAATCTACGCATGGTAACTACACCTTTAATTTAAAAAAAGAAAAACTATTTTCTTTATTTGTTGTTCAAATTTAACGCTAGCTATAGCTCAAAATTTGCTCCAAGCTCTCAAAATGTTTATATAAAAATACTTTAAACATTTAGCTTCAATCATATAGTACGTATTTTGCTCTCAGCGGATTTCAAAGCTTCAATACGTGACCATTTAAATGCTCAGGAGAGCACGGCCTAATGCTGGATTTGCACACAAAGTGTGAATTTTTAAATATCTTTTTCGCATTGAAAATGTTTCATATTATGTAACTTCATGTTAAAATTTTCCACAGGGACCTAAAAACTGGCACATGGGTTTTTCTTCACATTGGAATTGCTCGAAGTGTGACATAGATAATTAATTCAACCACTGAAGATACACGGTTATATAATTATATTTAAAGGATTGAATATTTTCAAAATTACGGTTCCTGCTTCGTGCGAAGACCTTATTACTATCGTAAAAGTGATTTTGTTTCTAAAAATATTTAAAATATCTATATGGATTGTATTGAATTGAAATAGTGGCAAAGGAGATTCCACGCTGCAGCCCTAAGTGGGCGATTGTATGTCAGACTCCTGGAAGGAAGCAAAGAGGTGGGAACACCCTACAGGCGTGCCGGAACTCGGGCTAGGGGCGTGAGCAGGAGATTCTCCATGTCTGCGCCAGGTTTAGTTACGTAGTAGCCACCAGCCGAAGGGTTTTCGACATTATTATATTAGTAAATTCTAGGGATGGGTCCTCGATATTTACGATACCTCGATACTCACGATACTTGCATGGTATCGACATCGAAAATACATGGAAAGAGTAGAGACGAAGACGGAGATATGGACAGGAAAGCCCTTCCTTCAATTCCTACTTTTTTTGCAAAGTGCAAACCCAGACATCTAATTATCTCACTGCAAGTCAAGCAGGAAGCTGGCTAATTACATGTTGAGTTGAATTTTCTAGGAAGTGCTTCTTGTCTGGAGATAACTAGAAATGCCAACGCAGGTAAGCAGACAACTTCTTCCTGTATCCAAAAATGATCAGGTAACTTCTTTTCCCTCAGATTTTCGGATACCTGTATATGGATAGTCACGTAATACTGATATATTCGTAAAATCGATCAGTTCACAAACTTTATTTTATTTTAGATGTCACCTGCTGCAAAGCCCAAGAAATTGCCAGGAATGTGGTATCTGTGCAGTAACATTATGCAAGAAAATAATCGGTTATCAGATTCACTGCCAGTTAATTCCTCAAGAAGAAATCACTGCATAACTCGGCGATTTGTCACCTCTTACTAGTGCACTGGATTACGCGAAAGCAAATTCAACATTTCCAAACCTTTAAAAAAAAAAAAAAAAAAAAAAAAAAAAAGAAAGAAAGAAAGCCGTTAAATAGTTGCGTATTCCACCTGCAACAGTTTTCTTGAAAGACTATTTAGCACAGTAGGACTCACATGTGACAGAAAAAGTAGACTTGACCCCCAAAAAGGGGAGAATGCTACTATTTTTTAACAAAAACTTCTAAAAATATGTGCACCTAATTAATTTCATTGGCATTACACAGTTCTCCCAACATTCTATTTCCTATTGAAACTAGAAGTAGAAATGACGGTATGGAGTATCGAAGTGTCGGGAAAAATATCATGTATCGATATCGAATATCGAGAAAAACTGGTATCGACCCATCTATAGTAAATTCTTGCTATTCCATGGTTACGGAGTGGGGATATGACGAATGCTTAAATATGCAATGCATTTACTAAAGTTAGTCCGTTTTCTGTGTTTCATACTTTGGTCACCCTGGCTGTAGAAAGCACTTGAGATGTATATTTAATTCTTACCAGCTATCAACAATGATACACTTTCCTCTGAATGCAAAGTAGTCATAAAACAAAATATTTATATAAAAGTATATTAACCATAAAATTATTAAATTCCAACACGTGGAAGAGAGGAATTATGCAAAAGCTGAAAATATCTACTGCCAACTGTAGCTATAATTAACCAACATCACAGCGCAACAGCCCTGTCCGGCTAAGCCCAACCGCCCGCTCCCTGCGTCCTCCACCTCTGCCTATCACAGGCCTCGTGAGTGGGGTGTAGTACTGGAGGGAGGGACGTGGTCAACACCTCAATCCCTCCCAGGCAGTATATCTGGTCTTTGCAACCAGAGGCCCCTAATTCGCAAGCAAGTAGCTTCTCAATTGGCCCCTCAGGAACCTAACAAGGCTTAGTGCACCCCGGACCACGCTGGTACAGGGAATCCAACCCAGGTCTCCCGCTCGGTAAGTAGCAACGCTACCGCCGCTCTAAGGACATGACCTATTTGTAATTCAAACCAAAATAATGAGACGATTCCAAAAAGAATCACTGCTAAGGACAATGTTATGTTAAGAGCTCAACGTATTAAATTTGCGAATTTATCTTTCTGAGGAAGATACAGGTCACTTTAAAATCGGGAATATTCAGTGAGGGAAATACGAGTGTAAATGCATTTTCGAAACAGTATTTCGTCTGTTAAAATACAGTACAGAAACCTCATTTTATTAAATGGGACACCACTTTTAGAACGTAAACAACAGAAATAGAATACGCAAATTAAATCGTCGGAATAATTCCAGTAAATTTTGTGGTTTATAACAATTCCGTATTCTTACGGGTAGAAAATAAGTTATTCTTAGTAAGACAACAGCAACCACAAATGAGAAATGACTAGAGACAAAACATTTCCTTCGTAATCAAGATATCAGAGTAACTCAGCGCGTACTATACACACATTACGTCATAGGGAACCTGCTCTTGTTTACCTCCGACCGGATGCAAAGTTCAGAGCCCAATTGACTATATGTGGGCTTTGTGGTGGGCAAAGCAGCGTCTGGGTGGACTTCTTCTGGCTTCTCCGATTTCCCCGCCATTCATTCCACCAACTGCTCCATAATTGGAAAGGGTAGAATAAGACAAACATTCAGTGTCATAGCCGCGATATGAACAACAGATCTACCGGATACTGTTCGACTGCTCTAACCATTAAGCTACCATGGCCAACGTGCTGACACGACATTGAATTCAATTCACTCGCATTTTTTCCACTAAACCACACAAGGAGATCTCAATTCTTATCAGATAACATACCTTAATCACGACTTACAATATTTTAAGCCCTTAAGTCCCATAATTATTACTGACAATATTGTAAGTCGCCATGACATTTGAACACTATATATAATCCTATAATCTCAAAACTTAATTTACATTGGAAGTAACAAAAGTATAACCAAGCGAGACGGCTCCACGATGAACTGTGACGGTCGCATTCGTCCAGTTCTGGGTTTGGTTCCCGGTGGCCATCTGCACTGACCTTGGGTATTTTCGTGGTTTTCTGTGGTCGGCAGGCGAATGCTGATGTGATTTATCATTTACTACGATTTTCTTCCCACAATAAAATTTCCCTTTCATTCATTTCCTCTCATTCTCCACGTATACTTCTAGATTACTTGACGTAAGATGTTGCTGGGGATGCTTGCTCAAAGGAAAGAGCATTTCTCGTGGACACTAGAGGGCTGCTTGGTCGACGGGTAGTTCATCGCCCTCTTCAGGTAGCTCCAGCAGTGGGATGGATCTTCAAGCCTGGAATTTCTAAACTTCCTCTCGTCTCTGTGGCCTGTCTACCTGCATCTGTAGCCAGCTGTAGTTCCTTTACTTCACCCCTTCCTCCTGGTGCTGTTAACCACAATATATCTATGTAAGTTGCAACGTGTGAGATCTCCCGCTACATTGTATAACGTACATATATACCATTATGTAAAGTATATCTTCAAGAAACAACTAAGTAAACTTAAAATGAGAAATGCGCTTATGTGCTCAAAGAGAATACGCCAATCCTTATATAAGTAACAGTAGTAGTGTGCATTTTATAACATTAATCATGGTGAAACATTTCCTTCCTACTTCTGGCGCCGTATTTGAAGAGCTTTATGCCAAATTTTTATCTTTATCCTCCAAGTGTGATACTCAATTCTACGGAACCGAGGCAACATTCTTTAGAGATTTTTCTCGTTTCCTCTCAGCCAATCTTGATGCTAAATCCCCTCGACGTGAGATAGTCTGGAGTCTGAGAAGAGGGTGAGTGGCAAGAATAGGACCGGCGGAAATGTTACCCATAAAATGACGCCGTTAAAAGTCCCCTTGTGGATACGCAGTCCAAAAGAGGTATAGGAGGTCCCACCCCTTCTTATAATGTTATAGTTGTTTTACTGTTTGAAGGTTTATGTCTCCCCCATTATATTCCACCGTCGCTGGGAGTATCATTGGTTGTCTTGATCCTCTCAACCCAGTCAGAACCCCTATAAACCTTCACGGTATTACAAACTGCATTCCAAAAGCATCCTCATAAATCCAAGTATCATAACGATTGACGTTGGCAATGCAGCAAATATAATCATTTTCTATTGCAAGAGTTAGTGCTCGTGAATTTAACGTTTACTTTACTTTGAGAAGGAATTTTAAGTGAAGAGAAATTCAAGCCTCAACACGTTATGTATGGTACAATGAGAGCACGGTAAGTTCAGCTGATAATCTCGGATCCCCGATACGGTGTAGTTGGAGATGTTAAACGAGCATCACATGTTCCAAATATATTGGCTTAAGTATTGTAATGGAGTAGTGAATACTCTATTCCTGAAGACTAGATTCAAGTTTGAGAAACCGGAGAAAATAATTCGAACTATATGTTTACAAACTTTCACATTTAGTATCTAACAAGCGTGCCCGAATATTTATGTCATGTCATAGCTTATGCTTGTTTGTTTGTTTGTTTGTGTTTTTTTTTCCATGTAAAATATAAGAGAAGCACGATTTTATTAATGGTGATTAAAACTATGTAGTTCTCATGGGTCATATAAGGTCATATTTTGGCTTCAACGTTTTTTGCCATTTTCTTGTCATTTTTCATATTATAGTTATATTTCCTCTTAAATGTTCGTAGTTTTGTTATGTGTTTATATTTCTATTGCAATTTCGCATATGTGTTTGCAGTCGTCCCAAAGACCGATTTTTCACATGTTCTAATTCTTATCTGTAATATTTCTTAAAATTATATTTCTTAGAAACGTATATTTCGCGAATTTGGAGGGTAAGCTGTATGTAATTTGTTATTGTATTTCTTAAAAGTGACATTTATTTCATTCTGTGCAGAGCTGAGAGTTAGCAAATAAATACAAAATGTAGCAATAAAGTTAATATGTATTTATTACTAAGTGTGCAAGATTTTAAAGTAGATTTTCAGTATAATGATAATTTAAACAGGATTAATTTCTTTTAAGACTTCTGAAATACCCAAAAATTAAATTATATTTATAGTCATATTTTCACTTTTTTCCGTCATAAGTGCTTGCATATTTCTAACATTTTTAGGTCATAAACATCCGGGCCGTGCTTATAAGGTTCGAAATAGTACCATGTTTGCAATAAATATTGATGGAATTGTTTTCCTCGTTAGCCGTGTGTAGCACATGCAAAATGTAGAATAAGACTGAAAAAATCATTGTAATAGCGGTATTTGAACCACGGATCTTCCGGTCTCCGTCCGGTTGTCCGAATCACTGGGCTACCGCAGCAACATGTCAGAACGACAAATTCTCTGACTGACTCGCATTTTAGCGCATGCCTGTGACATTGGATTTTATAGTCTGATTCCAGTCTTTCCAACCTTGTCCTGCATGCAGCTAGTGTGAAAGAAAAATTAATTTCCATTTATTGACCTTATAGTTGGTTAGACTATGAAGCCAAGGACTAAAGTGCATACAATATTGTAAGTCGCCATTAGGATATTTCATCTCATAAATTTGACACCTGCTTGCGGTTTACTGGGAAAAAATGCGAGCCAGTTGGAGAATTTAATGTCATGTCGGCATATTACCATGTTAGCTCAGTGTTAGAGCAACCGGAAGATCCGTGGTTCAAATCCCGGGTATAGCACTGAACCCTTCAGTTTAATTCTGCCCTTTCCGATAAATATTGGGTAAGTAGCATGCGTTACCAGCCGAATATACAGGAGGATGGAAGTTACTGTTTGGCCATACGTTAACCAGGGATTCTACATGATGAGTGTAACAAATATGTCCAATAGAATTATTGTCAATAAAGAGCCATTTCCACCAAAAAGGTAGTTTGTGTCACATATTTGGAGCCATCTAACTGTCCCGCAAACACTGTGTGAACAATTGTGCAACATATTTCTACCTTAATTCGAATGAATTTAGTCGCACTTTAATGTTAAAATGTTATGCAAGTTTAACTTCTAAAGGAGATTTGGCAACGTTTTGTTAACATTAAATTGTGACTAAATTCATTCGAATCGAAATAAAAAGACATTACAGCATTGTTCGTACAATGTAGAATCCCTGGTTATCTTATGACCGAAGCAGTACCTTCCACCCCGTACATTACAAACATTAAGCAAGGAGGAAGAAATTATTCAGTGATTATTTCAGAACGCCTCAAACCTTATCCTTTGAGTGACTCAGAATCGTTACTATGCTAGATTTCATATTTCAATAGACAAGTGACGACCTACATAAAAATTAAATAAGAAGAATTTGTGGCACAGAAAACGACTCGACTTAGCCAGTAATTAGGAATTCTGTTTCTGTAAAGAGTAGGCAAATGTTACGCTGTTTTTTTTTTTTTTTTTTTTTTTTTTTTTTTTTTTTTTTTTCACAATCATAGTGTGGTTCAATTACCTATTTGGGAAAAGTAAAGATTCATGGTGTATTCTGTGTTTACTATCAGTGGTTTTTCCACGTATACAGTTCCCTTCAGGTGTACTTGTATTGTTTCATTTTGTAACTGTGTTATAATAGTTGGTTTGTTACAATATCTGGAGAAACTATTTTATTTCAAAAGGGTTTTCAAATAAATATACCATACACCTGGAAAAACATAGGAAAGAAGTGGTAACATGGACATGATTTTTGATCAAATTTAGAATTCCAAATGCATCTTATCTAAAAATCGTCAGTAGCACTTGTTATGGACTATATTATAGAATTACTACTACATTTTAAAACATACGTTTAAGGGACAAATTTAGGAACTGGAGTTGTAAAATGAAACGCGTGTTTAAAGACACTTTCTTTTTGTTACCGCTATAAACATACACAGCTTATTTGAATGCCTTAATTGCAAATTATTTTGCTACAAATGTTCAGACACTTGGATCGGCTAAGGTCAAAATTAAAGATTAACGCGTACTATCCGAAAGGAAAAAGAAACTCGATTAAAATCGTTCCGAGTCTTTCTCATGAGCAAACATCACAAACAAAATCAGTTTCACATCCACTACACAAAATGTGTGCCCATTCTCTACACATCGTATTAGGGTACTGCCCAAAAGGTTACCCTGCACTTCATCTTTGTTAATAGAAACCTCTCAGATAACACACTGATTACTCTCGGAAGTCACCGACGTTTCACAATGCATCAATGAGTCCGTCACTTCAGCCAATGAATGAGCAGAAATCACAAATGACAGATGTTCACTCCGCGTGGAGCGTTGTAGCGTCTTCGCTGTTTTCTCTCTCTCTTCTCATTCATTGATACTCCAACAAATAAATGTCCACGCTTGTAACGTGTATGTTTACTTGGGGAAAACGTGACAACGTTGCTTTCTGTGACACTGAATACCTGCAATCTTATCGCACCCCTTGATGGCGCAAGGGTAACCATTTGAGCACCACGATAATATACTGGACCAATAGGTCCCCTGACTTCTTGACATTTTGACCATAAACTAACGGAAGGGAACACCTGCTACCAATCGCCTTTTGCGATTTGCTCAAGCCAAGAAAATGTTAATGCCAAATTAATGAATATACTCCTTTGCAGTTCAGTAAATAAACAATAGTTTGGAATAGAAAAAAAACATGCCACTCATTAATATAAGCGGTAGAAATAATGCTGAATCTTGTGTTGCTAAATGTTTCAAACTTCGTGAAGTACTCCTTCGTCCGATATGACACAATGTTGGAGGGCGTTAATTTAAAAAAAAAAAATGAAGTACACCAACAAACATAAACCATGCGATAATGAAGTTCTCTGCTTCTAGCGGCTAAAAGGGAAGCCAACAATAGAAATTAGAATGGTTTGCCGAAGATGACAGGTGCTACTCGACAGAAAACATGCTGTTCCATTTTGCAACCCCATTCTGTATTACCACCTTCCCTCCTCCCTTTTTTTTTCTGCGATGTACTCAAGTTTTCGGGAAACCGTATTTCACATTCTTAAGCGCCAAAGAGAGCATCTTGACTTAAACAGGGGTACACCTTACGTTATATATTCTAGGAATAATTAGAGGAGCTTTGCTGCATGAGTTATTATAGAATTAACTTGCAATGACTCCTGTTCTCTTGCAACATTTCGTGATTTATGATGGATTGTCGGATAGTCTACATCCTGATATCCCTTCCATTCATATCAAACACCCTCCCCTCCCCCTCCTGTATGTTCCACTTTCCTTCTCTCCCTCACTTTCTCTGTTTAACCTCTCTCTCGGAAGACTTTGGAACAGGAGAAACTTCTCCCGGAAACAGTGTTCACTTCCCTTCTAAACAGAGGAGAGAAGCTGGCACAATGAAGCGTTTCATTTCAGCACAATCTGCTTGCTGTATTCATGTCGCTCGTCCGTCAAACTTCAGGGGGATGGCTAGTAGCCAACCCGATGATGGATACAACCATCCCTCCAGGGAGTACCTCTAAGGGAGAGGCTTGTCAATTTGTGTGACTAGCTTACGATAATGATGTTCTTTGAATTATTGATCCATTGAAGTTTCCAGGCTTTGTGGAAAGCTGCATGTTCTGACTTAGAATTTGATTTTGGGCCAACCTTCCCTTCCTCAAATGTGTTTCCTGCTGTTACCATTATCCCCGAATGAAACTTGGCATCTCAAAACCATGGAACTGTTGTAGGAAAAGCCGGTGACACATTTCCGGGACAACTTGCCGAACAGTTCCTGTGGAAGACAAAACTGTGTCTTGGTTTGGACATGTATCCACAAACTTTCTCTGGATATTTGAAACGTTTCTTCTGTTAGTTTTAGATATCTATTGTAATAACAGTGAATACTGAGTCACCTAAGACTGGTAGCACCATTATATACGCTGACCCCTTTGTCCTACGAGTGGCATAATTGTGTGCACTGCATCGGCCGTAGAGCCATCGCCATAAGCCAATCGAACTGTACCAGAAGAGGCGCTGGAAACACACTGTGGCAATTCTAGTAGATTCTAATGTGCTTAAAAGGTGATGGAAGAACACGCTTTCGGCATCTGTTTTTGGATACCTAAAGGATAAACCTTAAGCAATTTCTGTCAATATTTTGCTGTGTACTACTGCTGAGTTATGAGATTTAAATTTCATGCACATGATCAATAATTTGTTCCAAAAATATAATTACTTTAGCATATTAATTATATGCTTCCATTTGATGTAGGAATTATATTGAAATAATGACATGCTAGATTAATACTAATAAAGCAAACTGGCATATAAAAGTTTTAAGCATTGAAATGTACTTATTTCCACAACCTAGCCCAATGATAAAATTATTTTTGTTATATGAGGAAATTAGAAGCGCAATAAAATGATATTCTAGGTGTGTCATTCCTGCTTTCCAAGTAGATATTAAAGATTTGAACAAATTGCCTATAAACTGCATAATTTGTAACAGTCGAATATGAAAAATGAACTTATTCAAATTAAAATTTAAGGACATTAAGAACATCAGACCATGCAGTCTTCTACATTTAAATCATTAGTGCCCTTTAAATGTGTTTGCAAAAAAGCATAATCGGCAACTCATAATAAAATTTCCAAGTATTATAGGCGTAAAAAGTACAATTTCTTATAGTAATGTCATCAACATCTCAGTTGTGTGTACTTTCATTTATCCGTCGTTTGTACTTCTAATTTTAACGAATAACGAACATAAATTGTTCCTTGCCCTTCTGTTCTCCTTATAATGAATACCATTTTCTTTTCTGTTTCTGGATGACTCCTGCGGTGGGTTGGGTCTTCCAGCCAGCGCTAAGGCCTACTGCCCGTCCGTGTCACCTGTCCCCTCCTGTATGGTTCCTTCACTTCATCCATCATTCTTGAGACTCCGGTGTGCGAAGTGTCCCCTTTCATTGTATATACTGTTTCCTGAAGCCTAGATATAGCGACTTCAGAAAGCATTTGTCCCCATTTTAAGAAATTCTAGCACTCGAATTAACGGAGGGTTGCTCATTTTTCCCGCGCAGAAAGAGCACGACTTTAACAAGCACACGAATCTCATCAATCAAAAGAGTCATTTAGAAAGTCCTGCTGAATGCAATGACATAAGTAATGGCAGAAAAAAGCATCTGGCTTCAGTTCAAACGGATTTTGTATATAATCGAGCAATATACCTCCAAACACATTACAGGAAGTAGTTCAGCTATTGCTGAACTGAATGCTTCTCAAAGCACCCATGAACAGCGACTTTAAAAACAACATATATTGGACAATGATAGAGCTATAATTTTAATCATTCGAAAAGAAGTATCTAAGTTGCTTGAATGAAGTGTAAAACACAAATGGCCGACAAAATATATTAATTGTAAAGGTGTGTGAGTGAATGACTAGTAGCCGTTGCAAAATCCAGAAATAATAGTTGTGGTTGACATGTGTAGAGGAATTCGTAAAATATGGCAAAGCATCATCCTGAACTCATTTGTTACAGAAAGCAACGGTAGTATGAAAAATACCGTGAAAAATGTGTAATCTAAGATTCATATGTCCGACCTTGTACATCGGTTCGAATTTGTGATAAGTTTAGTTATGGTTGTTATCAGGGCCATTGTGTTATTTGTGGTGAAGCTGGAATCTCAGGTGCTTACTAATGAAACGAATGCACAATACAGGAAAAGATAGAGATAGATGTCCTAATCTTGTGAATCTTGGTAGTTCTCTGGGTAGAGCTCTTCTATGAAATAAATGTGGTTTTAAGACAAGATGGAGTGAAGCAATATAAATTAACGTATACAAGCTAACAAATTATAATGAATATTAGTAAATGAAATTTCACTTAACTTTTATGAAAATAAAAATATATAATTATAAAAGATATGTGAAGTTTTGGTCACTAATATTCATTATAATTTGTTAACTCATATTTTGTGTTTGCAGTGATTTGAATAAAATTTCAATTATAACAAACAAATAATGAATTGTAGGACATTTGTAAAATTTTACACTGTAATTTTGGTTGTTACAAGTTTTTCCTCTGACTGTGATTTTTGTTTCAATGTTGGGAGATACATCCCCATACATGGCAAACATACCATTAGGATCATTCCATATAAAATGTATTCACTGGATATTGCTGTTCTCATTCCATGCTCTACTTAAGCAACGAATTTGCTCCTATTTGGAAATTATGTTTCACAAATAACAATTAAAATTGACTTTAATAACAGTAAAGTAATCACACAAATGTACAATTACTTTTAAGAAAAGTTTACAAAAGAAATTACATACTTCAAAAAACCAGAACAGTCCACTATGGTCAAATTAAAAACACTACAGTGGGCAGGGCATAAACAAAGAATGGATAAAGGACACACACCTAGAAAAAGTGATGACAGGAGTGATGTTTGGAAAATGACCGATAGGAAAACCTAGGAAAAAGTGGATGGATTCAGTGAAAGAGGACAGTTAATAGCTCCTAAAACGCAAAAATTGACAACAGATAGCTCTGAATACAGATGATTGGAGGTCTTGGAAGAAGAAGACCCAGGCCCGCTTTGGGCTGTAGCGCCATTGGAATAATAATGGGTGCTCTTAGGTTCTAAAGCAAAATTTCAAGATTTACAGTAGCGAGATTTTGCAATGAATCTACCCAGGATTTCTGCCTTGCCACAGTCTACAATAGAGGATCAAGATGATGAAGCTTTTCCACCACCATCCAACTGCTCCGTATACGCAAAACACGGTTGAATGTTTCAGATACGCACTTAGCATTTCACCTGCAATTATTTTCTGTGACGTTGAGCAAGGTATTCAGTCGTGTCTGTCGAAGTTATAACATACAAACAGCCTCAAGTCTGCCTAATAGAGGACTTGGCCTGCCGAGCCAAGAACATAATACACTATCGAGGGATGAGTTTATATTAAATAACGTAACTGGCATACATTAATTCCCATTATCATCGGATATGTGATTATCTATTAAGGTGTCACCGAGCAAGATGGCTCTGTGACGACGTGTGAAGCTCGCATTCGGGAGGTCGTGGGTTCGATTCCCGTGGCCGACCTTCCTTACCCGTGGATCCCTTCGGGACTTTCCCCGCCTTGCCATCGAATGCTTGGAAGTATAATTACATCCCCCAAATTTTCTGTCCTTCCATTTCACTGCAATAATCATTCCATTCATGCTTCATCCCGTTGGTTCTTTCAGGGTTGCAAGTGTCATTGAAGGCGTTAGGTGCAGCTTGGCAGGGATGATCTGTGCACAGGAACTCCTTCCGTCCCTCGTTGCCCGAGGGATCCGAGTAAGGGAGCAGCATATGGTGGCGTTGGACACCGCCAGGGTCTTCCTGGAAGGTCCCGAATATCAAAGGCCTCGAGGTGTCTTGGAAAACTTAGGGACCTCTGTAAATGTTTGTACCACTAGTCTGAGTCTGACCGCCCAGTGTCTCCTCTCACCTCATCCTTCCTCGCGGGAGTGCTCCCTTGGGTGCATAAGGTACAAGTGCAGCTTCACTGCCGAAACCCCTCCGTATCTTTACTATCCCTATTCCTCCTAAGGGGTGCATAGGACCAAATTCATGAAATTCTAACTGGGTGCTTGGTGATGAGCTTAAGCCTTAGAAATCAAAATGAAATTGTACTATTTATAATTTTCATATGAACTGTATGTCATTAAACACAGAAACTTCGGATATTGAGCAACAATAAAGTAAAACAAGTCGGCTAAACTGATGCAAAACTCCTTTCTCTGAAACCGACTTAGTACGCCTAAGGGTTACACAATAAGCCATTCAAGGTTGAAATTTGGGATATGTGCTTGCCTCGAAACTTCTTATATTTAACAAAATAACAATGGAGCTTTGGCTATTCAGTTTCATGTAGTGAGGATCTGTCTCAAAATCTCGTTAAGGAAGTGAAGCTTGATTATGATTTCGAAAACATCACATAGCTTAGTACTCTCTCGTTCTCTCTGTGTGCGTGTGTGTGTGTGTGTGTGTGTGTGTGTGTGTGTGTGTGTGTGTGTGTGTCTGTGTGTGTGTGTTTTCTAAACCGGTAACAATTTCAGTTCCTATTCTTTATTTCTATTACTGATTTTGTGTCTAAGTTAAGCTTACTATTCTTTATGGAATTGAACTACTATTGTAGCTACGGGCTGTACTATGTTTGTCTAGGATAAACTAGGTCAAGCAGTTGCTGTTCTGGCTACATAGATGAAGAATGGTTCCTCGGAGGCATCTTGTGCAGCTTTGTTATTTTACTGCAGTAGCTATCTTCTACAAGTGAACATGCCACGAGAAATCTGGAATCCACTCAGTAGGAGGAGTCTAGGAAAGAAAGACAAACAAGGCAGGCAGTTCCTTGTAAGGTTTCAAAGTGAATACGAGTGTTTCCTAATCTCTGTGCGGATGATTTAAAACTATTCTGTGCAACACACATATAAGTTACCAAGGAGGACCCTAAGGCAGATCATTATTTCATAACACTATATTCTTCCATGAATAACCGCTGATGAGGTACTCATATTTTAAAAATATTATACTACCAGTGCTTGGCATTTAAATATATACCTTTTGTTCTTAAAAATATACGGTTATACATATATACAGATATACATAGAATTCACTTTCAATCCGGGGCTATCATGAGGAGACGTGTTTGTGTGTTTTGTAATTGTTTAAGCTGCATTACTGGGAATATAACAATGCTTTTGTACCTATGAATACTGTAACAAAGACGGCGAAATGGCACGTCCGTTTACTTTTTCTAACCCTTTATTTTTCTCTAAATCTTACTACAAATGCACAATTTCCTTCTCGTTGCTGACACTGTTTATAGTCTTCTCTACTATTACTATTCACAATTATTGTTCTTCCGATAATCCTTCTCAGTCTTTCAATGTCTTTGTCCAGCTTCACTGTCTCTTATATCTTTACTATTACGACACAGTCACTCGACGACACATACCTGCTAGCTGACAGGCTGGCCGATTCACTCTCGTAGCTAAACCTGACTGCACACGACGACTTAAACAACTATTATTCACTCAATTCTAACACTCAACTACTAAAAACTACCAACCAACCGAGCTGCTCACTGTCTGTTCTATTTATACTGAGCCGGCGTGACGTAACCTCAGAGTTCTTTCCACTGCACGTGTGCATGACTCAGCAAAGAAGTAGCCAGAAGGTTCTGGTGTTATCGCTGTTCGATCACATACACAGTCGCTAGTTGTAGTGTAGCCCCGGACCTCCTCCACGCCTCGCCGTCATTATTACGGCCACGCACACACACAACCGCTCTTCGTATCCAAGGTCACCTGCCCTCCTCTTGCCCATGTATTGTTGAGCCACCCAATGTCACAACACGTCTACCTGGAATACTCTTTCCTATCCTGCTGCTGCCAACCAAACTGCCTTAGTTTGATGTGTAGGTTAGGTAGCCTTAGCTGTATTATTGTAATACAGAAAACATACGTCCTAAAACACGTCATTTATGAGCTAATTACTAGAACACAACAAATAATATTGTGAGGAATTTACAGAGACCACACGCTACATATTAGATGGCCGCTGCATTCTTATGTCTCCACTTTTGTTAAGGTGTTACAGGATTCAACCGAGAAACTTTCAGAGGCCACAGAGCGTTGATATAGGTACACCTTGATGTGGAACTACTATTGTCTCTGACTACAAACTTTGAACATACTAAATGATTTTTCGTTTGAATACACGTACCAATAAATGAAAAAAAAATGAAGACTTAGTACGTAAGCAATACAGATTTCCACTTGTGAAACGGTAGTCAAACATTTTAGAGTGGAATTATGTTAGTTACCAATTATGAGTTTTTGAAAGGTTGACCATCGCTTTTGTTTCTTGAAAAGCGCTCCTCCAACAAAGGACAGTGCGCCACTTAAACCTTCACTTTCACTGATGTACCAGTGAAACAGTTATAATCAGGGCCCGGATGTTTACATGTCAAAGGTTTTGTTTTAGGCTTTTGTTTTCATGAAAAATATAAGCAAAGCACGATTTTGTCAATGGCGAATAAAATTGTGCAATTCTCATGGGTCATAATAAAGTCATATTTTGGTCTTTTTAACAGTGTTTTGCCATTTTCTTGTCAGTTTTCATACTGTAGTCATATTTTCTTCTAAAGTTTCATATTTTTGTCATATTTTTATATTCATATTGCAGTTTCGCATATGTGCTGTAGTTGTCCCACAGGCGATTTTTCCAAATCTCCTAATTCCTAGCTGTAATATTAGGAAGCCTTTCTCCCCATTACAATTTTGGGTACAAATCGAAGATCGTTCCTTTTTGAAAGCTTTAAAATGTATGTAACTTGCTATTATAATTCTTCTTTCTGATCGCCCTTATTTCATTGTGTGCAGAGCTGAGGGTTAGCCTGGAGTGAGCAATTAAATTTAAAATGCAACAATAAAATTATTATTATTTATTATCGAGTGTGCAAGATTTTAATCTACATTTTTAATATAATGTCAATTTAAACAACATTAAACTTTTGAAGATTTTGAAAACATGCCCAATAAGTTTTAGGTCATATTTATCGTCATATTTTCAAATTTTTTCGGTCATAAGTGCTTTCATATTTCTAACAATTTTAGGTCACAAAGATCCGGGTCCTGGTTATAATAATAGTGCAGTAATGATTATTAAAGGCAAACGATGGACTCATCATTCATTCAAAGTCAAACGTCTTGGGTTTAATCGCAAAGACTGCAATAAAATATGACTGTAGTAAAAGATCTAAAATAACCGGATAGATGGTACGCGTGGATGATGTCGGGATCACATTAGACAACTGCATGGATTTTGATTTTTTAAAAAGAAAATGAAAAAAGAAGCTGAATATTAAAATAGATACACTTATGATATAAATAGTCACCAATAACTTTGTTTTATTGTTAAATGCCAATGTAATATGAACATAACCAAAAACACTTAAGGGACACTGGGAGTGAAATTTTGGTCAAAATTGCCAAAAAGTCGATTTTTTTTTTTTTAACCCTAAAATGTTCCTGGAACACCTCTGCTTTTGGATGATGAGCTAACATTTCTCATATCCCCCACTCCATGTGGTCATTACGGCCCTTTCAAATAACGCTCTTCCCTTAACGTACACACGTACACGTATATAGAAGCCTGTTTTTCTCAAAACTACATTTCTGCACATTCCAAAAGGAGGTCGCGCCTGAGTTTTGCTTCAAATTCAATGAAAATTTCCAAAAGTATTCATAAATAGCAGCTAAACAAAACTGTGATTCAGTATTGATGTTATCATTAACATGAATTCCAAAAACAATTTTTTGTATGAAAAAAAATCAATAATTTTTAAGGTAAAATTTTCTTTGCTATTAAAAAAATATGTACAGCATAATCAGGAAACGTATTTGAAATATCTCTTCATACAATTGTTACCCATGTTTTAGAGTATCAGTTCTGCCAATATAAATGAATTTTGAAAAGTTAATAGACGCGAGCTCTATTTTGAAGATGCGCCTATTAAATTCATAAAATAATTTATATATCATAAACGAATTATTGAATTTTAATGAAATTTGGTGTATCTCCTATTATCATATAAATACAAACACAGTAAAAATTTCAGAAAAATCTGTCAAGAAATGTGGAGCTTTCAAATTTCACTCCCAGTGTCCCTTAATATTCTAAAACTTTGACTAAAACATTTTGTTGCCAAATGGCAACACTGTGCATTAGAGGTTTAAAATGCTGAACATGAGAATAGGTTGAAAAGACTACATAGTACAACTTTAAAAAGGCCCTTCTCGAAAACAATAAAAATGCTATATTTTTGGTGAGATGTTTCTTTAGAGCGCTTTCTGAAACCTTTCTTGGGCTCCTCTTGTACCTAAATGGAACATAAAGCTCACAGTACACCGACATTTTACGCTTTCCGCTTTAGCATGCTTAACATTGGGCGGGTTGACAGTTTTATGTACTCTTTGCTATTGTTTAAATGTCACATGTTGTGTGAGCCACGATAGAGATCCTTTACAGTTCTCAGGTGTAGAAACTCGATCCTGAGGCGTCGCCCGGTGCTATACATGCCACAAGGGCATCATAAATTTTCCTGCCTACCGACCTACACACACACACACGCACACCTTTTACACTGAATCTCTGAGGCAATGCTCCTTTTTAATGCAGCTCGACTTTAACAGAAGAATTAGTATTGTGCGAAACAAAGGCTTCACACTACTTGGAAGTATACAAGGTGCTTGTGTCTCTGGCTTTTTGTAAGCCTTGGTTTTCTTTTTGTTTACAGAAAAAATAACACTGAAGAATAAGCAGCAGCTTTTGTTTTCAACGTCTATGAAAATATAAGTGGTATATAATTAGTATAAGTTGGATTCATATTTAAAAGACCTCTTTATAGATTAAAAATAGAGTAGGATACTTGAGTGATTCTTAAAGATTTCCAGCCACGTACCATTTCATTCAACGCAGGTAGGGTTGGGTCTATGTATAAAAAAAATAAAAAGAAAGAGAAAGAAAAAAGAAAGAAAGGTTATCTACGTTAGAGTGAAACAGGCGTAAATAACGCATAATTAGCGTACTAAATGTAAAATACGTAAAATGTTCAGCAACTTTTAGTCCTTGCATTATTGTGCTACTCTAATGGTTAACATGTGATTTACTTTTGATCATCACAAACTTCTCAGGTAACACACCGCATGCATTGTTTATTCTCGGAAGTCGCTGAGATTCAACATTGCACCAATGAGCGTGTCACTTTAGCGAATGGAATCAAAGAAATCCCAATTAATGACAGTTTTACAACTGTGGAGTGCAACACAGCGTTGCAACATCACCCCTGTTTTCTCTCTCATTCTGTTAGTTTCCTCGTAATGTTGGTCTTCTCAGAAGTAAATGTTCACTCGCGGAGTGCCAACGCTTGCTTGGAGAAACATGACAACGTTCGCGACACTGAATACCTGCATTTTCTCACTAGGCTTTGACGAGCCGCATGTTAACTGTTAGAGTAGCATAATACATTCAATTGGCATTTACTGTATCAGGCAAAAGCTTAGGTAATTAGTGGTGTTACGAATTGTCACGTAAGAAAGTGTAATGAACGGTATGCATTGTTTTAACAGACTGTAAACATAAATTGAGTCGCATTACACTGACTGAGGTGCTAATGCAAGCATTTCGTCTTTCTCAAAACCAAGACAAAGAAGTAGCTCTTTTCGAAATAATTCTGAGCCTTCCTTTATGTTCCTCAAAACTTGCACTATTTAGCGTCAGAGAAGAGGATTAGCCAGGACCTTCTCTGTCAGAACCATAATACATAAGTACAGGATGCCTTAACCGAATACTTACTGACTTATCATCTCTGAAGAAATATGAATATACATTGTCTTATTTGATGACAAAATCTTTAAGTATGAATGGAATTGGCAGACGAATCCACAGAATGTTCATGTAAAACTTTATTTTGTGAAAACTAAAAATAAAACTGTGCTAAATGTTGCATCTGTGAAGTGATTCTTAAAACAGCAAAACAATGCGTTCTAGCTCACATGAGAAGTATCCAAGAACCAATACTTTCAGTATGCTCCCATTCTGCATCAGGTAATCAGTTGAAAAATTGTAGAGCTGAACTAACAGATGGGCATAGAAACCAGCAAGCCCCCTCCCCCTCCCCCCAGCCCATTGCTGACTGAATTTGAATTCACTGTAAGTAGTTACGCTGAAAAGAGTATTTTAGTCAAAAAATTAGCTTAGCACTTGCTAAACTATTTTTGTTTGCATTATTTCATTTAGTGATGCAGAAAGCAAGCATTTTGTGGGCCTACTACAGAAATTACATAGGATGTGATATAGTAAAGGAAACAACTGTAATAGTTAAAAAATTAAAGTATAATAAACATCACAGTACTGTGAACATTTAACAATCAGCAAGGGTAATAAACTATGGCACTGTGATATTTACTAGCTAAAGACAAGCCACCAACAAACATCTCATGAAAAGTAAATCAAATACAGAAAAAAATATAAATGATCCAGATGGATGTGTATCACTGAAAAATAACATCATAGTAATACACAGTTGCAGCTAATGATGAATTAAAAAAAAAATCAATGTCAGTAAAGTCACTCTTATATGAATACCAACTTCATAAGCAAATGAAGCACGAGTACTCCTAGATCCTGCCAGGCAACCCATCATACTTGTCAGAAGCCAGATATTAGTAAGCTATTTCTTGTAGAGAACGTATTTTCTAACTGTTCTTTTGTCCAAAATGCTAACCGTTATCGTCTTTCATTTGATCAATCCAAGAAGCTGTACGTTTATTACTCATTGTAAGATCGAGTGATGATTTGATTAGATAAAATAAAGTGTATTCAGAGAGCATCTTTGATGGCGTCGAACATTTCGGAACCTACCACCCAACATCAAAGCGGTAAAAAAGGCTCATTTGAACATTGGCCTTAAAGTCCTTCCTCAGAGATTTGTGAGTGAGTGATTTGGGTTTAAGGGCCCGTCGACAACTAGGTCATTAGGACCCGTCCTCAGAGATTTATTAAGTGGACAAGATAGTCTGAACATAGAGAAATTACACCTTGGCGAGTTACGTTAAATTACCACTGCCCGCAGCTCTCAATGGTTTTTCCAGGAAATGTTATAATTATTCTATAAAATATGAAAATTATTTCAAGTCGTTATTTGCATTGATAGTTTATGTGGTTGTCTATAAAAATTATTTCATCCTGCAGAAAAACAAAATTTACCTTTAAAACACGTGAATTCATATAATTTTTTTCTCTGAAATAGCTCGCAGCACGAAATTACACTTCTGCAGGCTTGTTCCTAGTATAATGAGCTATCTTATGAACCTCAATTGTTCAGTTATGAAGACAGGAAGAAAGAAAGAAACAGAGACAGAGAGAAAGAAAGACAGAGAGAAAGAAAGACAGAGAGACGGAAAGAAAGAAACTAAGAAAAAGAAAAACAGATGGGACATTTGAGATTTCTTTGGAGGCAGTAGCAGAAGAAGTAATTTCCAAACGTGAACGTAACAACCTCTTCAAATAAGTTGTCAAAACATTAATGACCATCACTAAACAACAATTGTGCACCTATACCTTAAAACCATAGAATAAACGGCTGGATGTTAAACCATTTTATCACTGGTTCGTAGTCATCTATTCCAGAGATGGTGGAAACGGGACTAGTGAGGCAATTGGCTTTTCTCCCTCTCTGGCCGTTCATATGTTTTGATGTTGCTGCTCAGTGTAGCGCGTGTTGCATATCTGGCCAGGCGCGAATGAACGGCGCTAGGACCACTCCTGGTGTAGCCACTTCCTAAACTGAGATTGGCAAAGTTAGGAAAAATTAATTTCACTAACATTGCCCTTCACTAGGATGGCGTTTAAGCAAAGCGGTTTTCTCAAACTGAAACGTTAAATATCAGTTAAGTTTTGGCACTAAATATTCCATCCCACCATCATTAACAGTACATTCCAACAATCGTGTGTGATACAAATGAACAAACCAATGAATATTTAACTTAGCAGAAAACACAAAAGGTAAATGAAATTCTCGGGTCCTATAGCGTTATTTTCTTATACATCATTACAAGTAATTAAACATGCATATGCTTTGAAATTAAATGAATATTACAAATATGGAAACGCAGAGCAATATGAATCACCTAATTCGTTAAGAAGACTAAAGGAAAATCTGCGAATATATTATATAGTACACATATTACTGGATTATTAGAAACAAATATTTTACTTCTAAAAATAAGATTTGCCCTCGAAAAAACGCAAAACCTCAAAGAAACGCGGTTTTGGTTTATTTTCTTTCATAAATCAAGTATTGCACTATAGTAAAGCCAGCTGTTTCTTTCTTTTCTTCTTTTTTGATGGAGGTGTATTAATTTCATATCCAGAAAGACGGCGTCGGTTTTTCGTGGTTTTTCCTGATTGGCTGTGGTATATATTGGGGTGGTTTGTCATCCACAACAATGTGCTTTCCCTCATTTCCGTTTCCTTCTCACGTCTCAGATGTAAATTGAAAACGAGTTTTTTTTTTTTTTTTTTTTTTTTTTTAAGTTTATGGATGCTCTAACTGCTTTGGTTCCCAGCGTTCCATTCTATATTGGGTGTGAAGGACCGCTTAATGCTGCTCAGAGGTCTCTATCAGCTCGCAGTTCTTTGACGCACCAAAGGCTTTACTTCCCTTCCGAAGGAACCCATGCTAACGATTTTACGATCGAAAAAAAATCCATCGCCTTCTGTCGGGTAGCATGTTAGCCCTAGACCACGGAAGACACTTTTCAGGTGTCTTTCTAGGTTTCGTGGTGCATGGTGGTGCCGGACAGATGACGCGGATGCTTGCTCAAAGGAAATAGAAAGCCCGGGGACACTATAGGGCTGCTTGATCAACGGGTCATTCATAACCCTCTCTAGAAAGCTCCAGCAGGACAGGACTTCGAACCTGTAAGTGTTAAGGACTTCCGCGTGCCTATGTGAGCTGCTGTAGGCTCCTGTAGTTCCATTACGTCCTCCCTTCTTCCTGGTGATGGTAGCTACAATATATCTATATAGGCCACAGCGTGCGAGGTGTCCCTCTCCGTAGCATGAGCTCTATCTATATGATATTCGTTGTATGTGACGACGGTTTTATAATTCCCCTGAATAATATGGAGCATACTGCCCTTCAGTAAGTATTGAGTGCATTGAACAGAATGTGACATGAGGAGATAAGCCAATGGGCAAAAGATGTCTTTCCAATTTTAGGACTAGTAAACTCTAAGAGCCAAGAAATCGGTTCAGCTCGACAAATCTGCGTCAAATCCATAAGGAGTGCAAAGTGAATCATTACCTTCTTAGTGGCTTACCTATCTAAGTAGAGGGAATATTGCAATCCATTGGGAGTCCAGCGAAAATACACGTTTTGAGATCCCTTAACTGTGACATCTTGAAAAACTGGTGTGTGTGCGCACGTATCTTTGTGTGCTGCCAAATTCAGAAACAAAAAGTTTGATCAGTACCAAATGCCATATATTTCCCGTATAACCCTTAAGCTAGCCTCCGGTTCCCGAGGTCGCAGGTTCAAATTCGGCAGAGGGTAATGGAACTTATTTGTGTGTAAAATCCTTAACATGTCTTCCTTGGGAAATAAAGTAAAGCCGGTAGTTCCATATCCAAGGATGCTCAAGATGAGTGGGTTGCAGCATTGCCAGGTGCAGCCAAAGCTTGACCACTCAGCCGGAGGGCGCTTGGAAGCAACCATCCTAAGCCACCAGAGGGTGGCTCAAAGGCTCCTCTCCAGCGCGGACCGACACCTACAAGTAGTACAGGCTCGAACGGTTTGCCATTTTATGAGGCCCAAAATTTCCAACTTAACCCTCTACGCCATCTGTCCATCGTTGACCAACATATGAGTCAACCTGGTACGTGAAAGAGGGAGACGAAATGAGGGGAAATGGGGAAAGAGGAGACCCGTAGTGGAACACACCATCCCAGCATTCGCCTTGTCGACCAAGGAAAACCACAGAAAAACACATGATCAGATTGGGCGCCCATCAAAAATCGAACCTGGGAACTCAAGCGTTATCGCGGAGCCATCTTACTCAGTTATTCTGATCTTAGTAGATCAAACGAAGGATTAATGTAGTTAGCATGTTCTAGCGTATTTCAAAACATTCTGTTTATTAGATTCATAAGTTGTCCGCGTGCGGGCACTTTCAAAATCAACTTGCATTTTACAGAGCATTTGTCCAGATTTTATACGTAAGTTTTAGTTGAACCTTCTAGAGAGCTAATCTCTCTTCTTCTCTCCCTCTCCCTCTCTCTCTGTGTACTTGGTTCATGCCTCAGTAATCTTAATTTAGATTTCGGAATGAAAGATTGTTACTTCCCTTACAAAAAAGCAATAAAAAGCTACACAAATACATGTCTATAACTGTTATAAAACACATTGGTATAGGCCCTGCCTTTTTAGCAATAAATTGTGAGTTAACAATGTGTTTCTATGACATTTAACGCAGGTTTTTTTTCCATAGAAGCTAAAAAGAAGTTTAAAAAATCGCGTTGGTACCAATAAAAAGAGGAAATAAATCTGGCAGAGTTATTACATTTTATAGCGATAGGGTTCTGCCAGCCATGAAGTGCCTGACAAAATCACGGAAGCTCTGCACTAGGTGTCTGCGATATAAGACTTTGGAGGTAGCGCACATATTTTATTATTTTCCAGCGACAATACAAGATAATATAAAGGTTGATGGGTTTTCATTTTTGCCCTCATGGTTATGTGCAGCACGAACGACACACTGGCAATAAAAGCGGTGTTAAGAAGCAAAATGGAAAACGATAACTTTCAGCATATCCTCCTTGCTGAAAGAACTAGCGTTTACAATGGATATTACATGGCCCAATTTGTAGCCTGAACCTCTTACTCAGGTTACCTTTACACTGAAGTGCTTCTTTTTCCCAGCTGGAATACTCACAACAGGATTTAAGTAGTATGCAGCAAATTAGTTAATTAAGATTACGTACTTATATTTCGGTAACCATTACTATGAGTAGAAGCTTTCCCGCCAAGTGGCACAAAGGCTATAACTGTAAAACAATTACTCCAGTAGAACGCAGAAATTATTAATGCTATTTTTCTATATCGTCAATGGTTTCTAATAACAAACTTTTTGAACGTGTATAATAAATACTGTTCCTGCCAGCTTAATGCTTGTCAACCATTATTTTCTTAAAAATAAAGACATACTCTGCCATAGGCGTAGAAATAAATAGCATCATCATCATCACCATCACTATTATCATTACTATTATTATTACTATTACTACTATTACTACTATTACTATTATTACTATTATTATTACCATTACTATTATTATATTACCATTATTATATTACTATTATTATCATCATCATTATTATTATCTCACAGCAAATTCGGTTTCTTCAAACGTAAACAAATAAAACTGCATATACATTCCTGTGTTATAACAGGGCCAATCCATCAAATATGGAACATTAACAAAGAAAATATATTTCATTATTGTACACTCATATGTATCCATAACACACGCATCTCTGTAACTTAGTAGGAGGCTGATGACCTAGTAGTTGAGCACCCTTAAACTTTAATCATCCTTCATCATCTGTAACTAAGTGTATAATCTGAATAAAAACATTCTTTTTAGCTTTCGTGTTATACACAGGGTCTCAAAACATCGATAACGAATAGTTCTTTGTGTTGTCAAAGTAATCATTTTGCCAGAAAGCACTTTTGTCCAGAAAAGCAAGGTTTGGGCGCTGTAGAGCATCGAAGTTGTGAAGTACAGAGTGTTACAAGTAGTATTTAAACTGATGCCATCCGTTCACTTTCGAAGCTAGCTTTGAAAACATAATCGGATGATTGCTGTAAGAATAATGCCTCCTTCAAGGAATAATAGTACATTTTAAGAATGGCAAAGGACTATGGAAGCTCAGTCCTTGCTGGTAGTATTAAGATTCCACAACAGCTTTTAACTCCATAGACAAACCTACTTCGCTTATTCCAAGTTAAATGAAGGGACACAAATGATTCTCTAAGATTCTAAGAGAACTCTTCGAAAGTAACAGGCATTACATTTGGTCCTTTTACAGGTAGGTATTTATTTAAAACCTTTGATCCAATGCGATATAGAACAATGCTGCACAATCGAAGCCATGTACTGAGCCAACGGCATAGGCCTTCGGTTGGTATGAAGCAGATGGCCAATGAAATGTGGCAGGCAGAGCACTCGTAACCTGTAGATCGACATAGACGAAGTGTTTGCGTATACCAATGTTGGCATCTTATACAATATAGTGATGATTAAAATAACGGGAAACGCTAGGCATGATGTGTATGGTAATAAGACACACATGTTAAGGTTTTATATTAGCGCACATTTCACAGGAAAAACAAAATAAAAGCTTAAGCACAGAGAATACTTTTGCAAGTCGTTCTTGAAAAGTCCTTTGCCTTTCGACATTCATATTCTCCTTTGGCCAAGAATGTTTGTAGTGAAAATCCGCGGTAACGTTTCTGGAATGTGTTTAAGTTACCAATAATGCGATTGTATACCACAGCTAAAGATAAATAGTATCTCATCAAACAAATTTATTATTTATCAATGATCTTTGAAAAGTAATAAAAAACTACACCTGTCCATTTGGCACATTTAGTTATTTCTTTGCAGAGTATACCTCATCAACAAAGTACCATTTCTGTGCTTCAAGGTTGATGGGATTTAGCTATCTATTTCTCTTTTCCTCTCTCTTCCTTCCCATTCCTTTCCCATCCTAGTTCACCTTCCCTCTCCTTCGCTCTCCGCCATGCTCATCCCCTCTCGCTCCCCTTCTCCTCCTCCAAATTACCTCTCCCTACCTCACTCCCCTCCCTCCGTTTACATCTCCCTCTCTTTCCCACCCCCTCCTCCCCATACGCCACTGCCTCCCCCTTCCCTCCATATATCACTACCACCCTTTCCTTCCCTCTTGCACCCCTCCCTATGCCCTTCTTGTGCCCTCCCTAACCCCCTCCCCCTCCGTTTCCCCAGCACCGCATTCCCTCACCTCCTCTTTCCCTCTTCCCTTACCCACTTATTCCTCTTCCCTTACCCCCTCCTTCACTCATCCCTTACGCCCTCCTTCCTCTTTCCTTACCCCCTTCTTCCTCTTCCCTTACCCCCTCCTTCCTCTTCCCTTACCCCCTCCTTCACTCATCCCTTACCCCCTCCTACCCTTTAGTCCTCCTACCATCCCCCTCCTTCCCTTCCGTGTCTCCGTTCGACAGTAGGAAACCAAACATTTGCTGCAAAATTTAGTTTCTGAAGTACTACTTGCACTCTGCCGCTATATCCTAGTTTCCCTAAATTAAAATAGTTTAAAACTGGCCCCAATTTGTGAAAAAGTTAATATATGGCTTATTTATGCAGTCCTTCGTCATTCAGTACATAGCTGCAACTTATTAAAACTGAACATATCAACCCAAAATGACATACCCTCAGCCGAACTACGTATCAGGGTTCACTCTGTGGAGTTGTCAAACATATTACATTCCAAAATTATGATTTTGCGAACAATTAACTCTAAATTATGCGAAATCTGTGGATTTTAAGATACACAAGAAAAAGCTACCCAGGTTCATTTATCCAAAATACAATCAGGCGCCCTATCGTTACTTTTTACAGTGAATCTTAGGCTCAGGGGAAACGTGCTACAACAGCTCGTTCAGTAATTCGTGTAGAATCACCTCGTAAGTTATTGACATCTCTACACCTTCCACTTTATATTATCCTACCAAGGGCTTCGATTACTGATCGGCCAACTACAAGAGGTTAGCTGCCACTGTGAGAAAATTTAGCCAGTTATTTACAGTTAAATGCATTACAGCTTTCCAAATTGGCTTCATTTCAAGACACATGTTGCTTTAACAGCAGATGGAATGTTTCATCAAGGGGAGTGGCTGAAGTGCTGCGTTTAATAATGAAGGTGTAGGGAAATGTAACACGCAACGATTTCACCTACACACGCACTGATACACGAAATTCTCTGTTCTCTTATTATCTTGTGCAACAGCTGACTGTATAGTCCATTTTATAGTTATACTGACTTCCTAACTAAGCTATTCACAGCAGTAAAGTGCACCCAGCTTCTGTCACGTGAATTACTCCATGGGGGACAATATTCTAATGTCTTTGATTGGCTGAAACTAGACATGAATATATTCCTATTGAATGAAAGCCGGATAGTAACAGTCTACTCCAGCGCTAATATTTGTACACAAAAATGGTAATATATCTGCATTCAATTGAAGACCGTCAGCATCCAACTCTGCTATCCCACCGATTGATTCAGTTGGGCCCTCCCCATTCATTACCACAATTTCTGTTTTCCGTGACTCGATCCACCAATTCTTTGTTTGATAGGTTAGGAGCATGGCCATGGTTAAAAATAAACCTAGAATATTTTCTAATTCAGCTTAAAGCCTGCAAAGTAACCTTAGAAAACCAACGAATAGGTTATAATATAGACAAAAAGAAATTAAGATGCTATAAAATTGTACTACACTTGACAAAGAATACAATAATTTGTGCAAAATACAACAATGTGGGATTTTTGTTTACTTCTCGAATTCAAGTTGTACCTTGTGTTACTTATTAAAAAAATATATAATGGCGTACCATCAGATCCTTAGAAGTTTGAAGTGCAACATTTTTTTTTTTTTTTTTTTTTTTTTTAACGTCCTCCAACATTGTGTCATATCGGACGAATGAATGAAATGAAATGGGTGAAATGATGCTCAAATGAGCCCGAGGTCCATGGAGCTTTAAGTTACCCGACATTCGTCTTCTCAGGGTAAGGAAAACCTCGGAAAAAACCTTACCCGGATAACTTACCCTGAGCGAGATTGGAACTCACGACCTCTTGAACGTGAGGCAGACACGCTAACCATCACGCTACCGAGGCGGGAAACATTTTGGTAAGGATACATGGTGTCCTTTATATCCCTTTTGCGTGATGTATGTGAATATAATGTATTTATTATATTATGGTTCAATACACAAATAATTATAATTAGACCAGAGAAGTCCAACGTTTTCGGAAGAGGACAGGTTGGATTTACCTCCCTCCACTTTATGCAGACTGTGCCACTCAGACGCCCGTTCGCTGCGTCCCCCAATTCTGCCCACCACAAGCGTCATGAGTGGGGTGCAGTAATGGAGAGTGGTGCGCGTTATACACCCCGGTCCCTCCCGGCCGGTTATGCGGTCTATACAACCAGAGCCGCTACTTTCCAGTCAAGTAGCTCCCCAATTGGCCCCTCAGGATCTAGCGAGGCTGAGTGCACCCAGGACCTGGTCTCCCAGTGGGAGAAAATCCCCACGCTGTTACCGGGAATCGAATCCAGGTCTCCCGCTTGCTAAGCAGCAGCGCTACCACCATGTTAAGGAGAAGACCAATTAGACTACACTCGCTCCAAATTTCAGTTTATTGTAATAATTAGTCGTTGCTTTTTTTTTTTTTTTTTTTTTTTTTTTTTTTTTTTTTTTTTTTAAATTATTGGAACAAATTAACCTCATCGGGGTGAAATAACTTTCTGGTATCCTTAAATGACTCAATTGTTCTAGCAAACGTCTGTCTTTCAGCAATATGTTTTCTTTTTCTCCCCATTTACACTTTGAATGATTTCAAGTATCAATTAATCTTGAACAGCAGGTGGAAGATTTGAATTGAGTTGTGTGGTCTCCTTGTAACATTTGAAGTAACCGGTGATATCTACTGAACAATCTGTCCAATAGACATTGGTAAGTATACATAAATTACGCTATAATTGCAGTTCATATGCTTCTATAACTGATCTTGTAACCAGACTTATTTAGCGTCCAAAACGTCTGAGTAAAATTTCTACCTATAACGAGGAAAATATTCAAGATGTTGGTTTATAGTTCTACCACAATATATATCAGTCTATTGTCTCATATCCAGATAGTGAAGACCATATAACTGGCCGGGAGTGATCGGATCGTTGACCACGTACCACCCTCCAGCACTGCACCCCACCAACGACGCCTGTAGTGGGCCGAGGTGGGGGACGCAGCGGCTGGGCGGTAAGGCTTGGCTCCTCATGGGCTGTTATGCCGGGGCTTAGTTCTATTGTTTCATATTAACTATTTACAATAAAATTTTAAGCATTGACTCCAAACAAGCTAATACTTGCCGTCGAACTAAACACAATAAAGCATTGTTTATTTTGGTAGCTAAGCTATATAATATGCTAATGAGAATAGTGTCTGTGGGTTTTGTGAACTTCAGTCCATCAAGAGCAAGAAATGCGGAAATTCAGAAATGGGCTTATGCAATCCTTTTCACACATTCCAAACATTCCAAAGGCTTGAGGCTGTCAATGATAGTGAACAGGAAGTTACGCTTGTCAGACTGGTTTTATTAGTTATGGGAGTGTTTGCGTACGATACAATACACATGCCAACAAAATAAAATTTGAGACTACATGTTTAATACTGCTTAACTCATCAGTGCCCGAATTAATGTTTTGCTAAATTCATTACCAGCTATTTTTTGGATATCCAGATGTCATAGAGCCACTATGACTATGACAAATTACGGAGGGGCACTTCGCACCTCGACCGAAAGGTCATTTTTTGTGCCTATGCCCTTGACGGGGTACCCCCCCCCCCCGGAGGATGGATGAGGTGAATGGATCCTAAGGGAGCCGAAACGTGTCCATGACAGAGCAGTGGGCAGAGTATCTACATTCTCCTAGTTAGAAGCACCTCGGCGGAGGCTGGCTCGGCTGTGAGAGAGGAACCGGGCAATAAGATAATTTCTGCAAATGTTTATCTCAACTAACACGAAGAAGATATAGGAATCACAGAGGAAACAAAAATATTTTAGTTCAGTGTCTTTTAAATTTCGCAGTATATTATTGCACTTGCACTACTTTTCACTCTAGATATGTTTAATCCATTATGAACTCAAAATTGTCGATATGTAATTTCCCAACACAGCACAACTACTGAACGTCGTATAAACTTTGCGTATTCACAAATGACTAATTGACTATACAGTTTAACAAGTATTGGTGTATATACTAGCCGGGTTGTGAAGCGGTGATAGGTGCAGTGGAGGAATTCCCTGTTCTTATCTTACACACTCTTGTTGCTTGAATAACCAGGATGTTTATATTTTCTTCCAACTGAAGGGATACTATAGTTCTTCCAACAATGAACAAATTGCGACATCCAACCTGCGTAATTGAGCATTAAAGAAGTGGGTGGTGACTTGCTAAAATAATTTGCTGTTGCTTTCATGTGATTTATGTGAAAATTAGTTTTAAAATGCTTCTTTTATGCAATTTTTGCGTAATTTGTATGGATATCTCAAAATATTTATTCAAAGAAAGAAATAAGGAAATATGCGTTTTATGTGCAATAAAACTTAAAATATTTGCTCCGGTGTGAACATTCAGGACATTAAACTTCGTTTCAAGTTCACACTAGGACACAAACAAGATATGTATTTACCTAAAAATCCGAGCCCTAGAAATGATAATTGATTGGTAAAAGGAAATTTTGGGAAGGAAGGTATTTCTCAGTTATTAGGACTGAGGATAACCTGGGGGGGGGGGGGCACCTCAATAAGGGAGGGTTGTCCTGGCTGGCTTATAACCGCAGAACTCCTATCACTGTCCATGACTTAACGACCTCAGCTACCCGAACTGCTGAACTTTGCAAGTATGAGACTACAAAGCAATATTGTCTGTATTTGACAACTGTCTTTCTTGTCTGAATATTCAGTTTTTGCTCACTTGCTCCTAACGCGTCAACTTTGCCCCTGATGACCTACTCATGCTGTATAACCCGGAAAGGCCAGATCCACATGTAGCTTTTCATCATTCTCCTACTTCTATCACATCTGAAAGCGCAGTATTTCCATAAGGAGGTAGGCACTGGAAAAGCGACAGCAGGATATTACGAAACAAGGAAGGTAGAGTGAAGGACAGAGATTAAAAGAGAACATGCAACATAAAAGGGAGTTGAGCAGCACGCGTTGCGTTTGTTAATAAACTCATTACTCATATTAAATTCCAACACCGAAGTCTGCCCTGGTCATTACTAACAGTAACCTTTCATCGTCATCCGTTAAACGAGTTTTCTTAGAAAGATGCGCTGCGAATTTCACTTTCGTTCAAAGCACTCTTTTCTTCTTGAAGCATCAGACTCTGGTTACGACTGCAAACTAGTAGTCAGAATGACATCATTTCGATTCTCGGAGTGTTGACTTCCACCTTGTTGGATGCACTGCAAGATGAAGGTGCACGACACTTCAGGTTTACGGTGTCTGAGATGGGTTCGCTAATGAAATACACTACTGTAGGCCCACGACGAGAAAACATCTGCGAGGTGTTCCGTTCTCTGGAGGGGAAAGCGGGAACAGCTCACGGTGTCATAAATAGATCGACATTAAATATATCGCGCAACATTAGTATCCCAGCTATGCTAGCACAAGACCATATGTTTTCTAAAAGATCTCAGACATACTAATATGTTGAAACCATAGCCACAATCTTTCTCAGAAAACGCTAGAGTTGTTGTCTACACATTCCTTACGGTCATACTCTTGAGAGAGGAACAAGGTACCACAATGGCCACTTTCTGTTGGTACGTTTATAAGTGCAGCAATTGTTATTGTAAATTATGCATACCACAATTTACAGTAACAAGTCTCTGTATTATATATTTACTTAGCATGTTATGTCCATGGTAGAGCTCACCTTGTAATTATACCAGATGGCCTAACGTATCCGTTTTTGGCATAAGTAAATATATTTTCTTGCGTTAAAACACTTGCAGAACGCTAGAGCGCAATTCCTATAAAACGGAGGCGTGAGAGAACTTTGTTCTGCTCATTAACAATGAAAGGTAGTTCCCAGGCTTGAACTAGTGTGTGCAGTCCGTGATAATAAACAAGAACAGTATAAACAACCGAAAAGGCCTTAGAATAATTCCCACTTTACTTACAGGTCTTTATTTTCCAGGGAATACACTCACTCCTGCATATGTTGTCATTACAGATTACAGACTGTAAATTGCCGTAACAAAATCCATGCAAACATAGAGGCAAGTAATGATGCATTGACATTTAATCGTTTCTTGTTACTGTTATTGTTGTATTTTATTATTATTAGTTATTGTTATTTTTGTTTGTAGAAATATTAAGTAATTTAGCGTTCGTAACGATGGCAACCAGTATAAAAAGGAGTGGAACTGAGGACGTGATAGGTGTATAACGAAAACTACAGCCTGCGTTTAATTTCAAGAACATGCAGCAAATGCTAAGGTAAGTAAAGCTTATAGCCTCTAAGTATTTGATATATTTATAGACTGGTGTCCACTTCATAGGAACACACGAAAGGATATCTACTTATGCCGAAGTCGGACTAGTTGGGCCACCTGTTATATTTGTGTGTCCACAAATCCGCGTACTAAATTTCCAAGATTGTATTAAACGGAAACATTGGAGACAGAGTGTGGGGGTGTGTTCCAAATGTAACAGTTTTATTGGTTATTGGCCAAAAAAATGTGAGATATTACGTTGCAGTTGAGCGCTGCACATCTGTGAGCCAACTGTTGATAACAATAGTGCGGGCTGACCTGGCTACCTGACTAAACATCAGCCTGCCGCTGTCCCCCCACACATATGTTTAACCTGTGCAAGCTAGTTTTGAAGCTATGCTGAAAATTCCAAGATAATAAGAAGCGGTCCAAGGAGCATTTTGCAAAATGAAAATGCTGAGAAAAAAATTGAGAAAAATGGAATATAAGACTCAGTGCGGAGCTTTACCTACATGCTAAAAGGACTGATTAAACAATGACTAGTGGCTTTAACATTATTGATATTAAAAGCTAATTATGTAACATAAAAGTACAAGTTATAAGCATAATAAAAATGCAAAAACATACAGTTTTTACCAAATTTCGTCGATCCATTTCCTTAAAAGAAAGAATGAATAAATAATAATAATGATAATGATGATATCTAATAATAATAATAATAATAATAATAATAATAATAATAATAATAATAATAATAATAATAATAATAATAATAATAATAATAATAATAACAGAAATAACAGTAATAACAAAAATAATAATAGTTATGTTTTAATGTAAATTTTAAGATGTGTCACGCATTTCAACGTGCTTATATTTAATACAATTATATAAAATGGAAGGTTGTTTGATTCCAATGTAGCTTCAAAATAGGTATGATAAGAATAGGATTTCGTTTATTCGTGTTAACTTTGCGGCACCGGGTTTTTTTTTTTTTCCTTTTCTTTTCTTTTCTTTTTCTTTTTCTTTTCCACGCCCGCTTTTACTACTACGGCATCGCAGGCGGTGACACTGATGACATATGGAATGAAGATGGAGCACCGTTGGAATGAGATGGCGGGGGAAACCGGAGAACACGGAAGAAACCCGCCCCAACGCCGCTTCGTCCACCATAAATCCCACATGCGGTTACCGGGGATCAAACCCGGGCCACTTTGGGGAGACGCGAATGGTCTAACCACTAGCCTACGGCCCGGCCGTATCGGTTCCCGTCATATAGGTTTACTCATTGTATATTAACTGAACTGTGACGTAACACATCTGCTCAGGCTTTTGCCCTACGGCAATCCCGAGTTCTTATTAATGAGCGAATTGGTTATTATACAACTCGTAACACACAATCGCTTTGAAATGTGTTTATTTTCAAGAATTAGTCTCAACTAGCAAGGTCCTTTCTGACGGTATGGAATCCCCTTTGTAGTTCTGCACAGGCAAACCTTTTGGCATCCACGCTATCCGGCATAAACTAACTTCAATGAAGGACGGCTTTTGTGGTCCACCTGGTAAACATGAAAATGGCTGGAAATAGGTTGATAAGATCATTTTGTTTCATGCCATAGATAACCATCGCATTACACGTTACGTTTTGCTTAAAACCTTAAACATCACATTCTGTTTGGGTTTCGGCGATAGAAACGTAATAAATTCGAGTTTCACAAGGTTGTTTTCTGTTTTCTTTTTTTGTTATTCCTTTTTTTAGGGAGGAGTTAACCAGCCTCTATAAGGTTCAGCAAATCTTGCAAATCCAGAACATTTGAAAACGTTGTCAGAACCTTGTATTTCCTAAGGAATGTGAAGCATATGACGATTTAAACTAACTTCCCCACGTTGTTTTACTAATTCTGGATTATTCCTCCAGTCCAAGACAGAATGGAGGTGCGAATCCTCACTGTGATGTTATCAAATCCATGCTAAAGCAAAGAGGCCACGTAAAATAAACTGTAGCTAGATACTAAGAGGTTTTCCATGGCTCAGTGCAAAAGCAAGTGTTTTACATTTTAATTAGAACGAAATTTTAAACTGTTTTGCTCTTTATTGAGTATAAGCCTTTCCAACGTATTTTCATGGAACCAACTAATATAACTGTGTTGTAAAGATACAGGATTAAGCATGATGGACAAGGAATCTCCATTTTACTGAACGAAAGAACTAAAAGGGTTTTAACCAATGGCTGGAAATTCATCTAGACGCTGATGAGATTAGTGAAGCACAAATCATAGTATGCGGCTGAAAATTGCGAAGAGTTTAACGTTCAGGGGAGATCAAGTAAATGTGGTGTGTTGCTTTTAGTCTGAGCTAATAAACGTGGCGCAAAATGCAAGTGAGTGGAATTACAAAATGTTCACTCTTAAGCGCCTTACATATACAATAACAGGAAATAAAATGACTACCAATGCTGATAACGATGTTCATAACAAATATATTAATTCCATAATGGACCTCTATTGCGTTACAATGTGAATATAGGTGCGAAAAACTGTTTTTCCTGTTGAAATAAGCGTTTGTAGACTAAACCTTTTATTTATTTTTGGACACAGACACACATCCTAAGAGTTCGACATTTATGCAACACGAGAAATGGCTCTGCGGTAGCGTGAGACTCGCATTCACGTGCTCACGATACCGTGGAATTTTTTTGGTGGTTCCACCGGGTAGGTAGGCCAATGCTAAGGTGGTTCCTCTTCTACCACGAATTTCCTGTCCATTTTCTGCCCTTATGTTTTCATTTCACTTGCTTCATCTCATTTGTTCGGTGTGTTGTGAGAGGGCAGTTGGGTTTACGCTATGGAAAGATTTCTTCCAGGCACGTGACGGGACTGTTGGAATCTACTTCTTTTCTGAGTGTTGTATCTTCTACTACCGCGACACCCAGGTTGTGGGTGGTTAGGGTAGGACTATCCGGCGTCAGGATGGATGTCATTCCGGAATCGTTAGGGATCCCTTCCTTGATAGTGCTTCGTTGTCCGGATGTGGTCGCCTTTCGATTTTCCCCTTCATCCCTTCCTCCCAGAGGTAACGCTGGAAGGACACAAAGGGCGTACGAAGGCTTGCTACATTTAACCAAGGCCTCTCCGTACGACTACTCCCAAATCCTAATGACATATATACACCTTTCAGTCAGTACAATAAAAATTGGGAAAAAAATGAACCTTTCTAATGTTGTAATATCCAGGCTAATGTAAACTGAGTTTTTCTCTTTAGCTGCTTAACTTGCGTTTTAAACCAATGTTTCCTGTCATAATGAATTCTCAGCCTTCGTTTTATTAATAACTATCATTACAACAAATAATGTAGAACAATTCAGTTACCAGAAAACTATCAGCACTAGTATTAATGCACAGTTGCATATTTATGCCTACTGATCTTGAACACTTAGGGGATCCAATAAATAAACAAGATAATCTGTGTTAAGTGTTTGTCGATTCTTCTTTCACAAAATAACTGGTGGACGATGCAAAGGTGTTTAATATAACACGACACATTCAGCCGCACAGAGGAATAATTCTAAAAGGCAGCATGACTTAACTCGAGTATCCCAAATTCTAAAATTGGAGATTCGTGGGACATAAACGTATCCCGGATTAATTCATAGATGGCAGTTGGTCGTAAAAACCGTGTTATACCATGCTGTGTAATAAATAGAATATGAAACAGCTTCCCTGACCTAATGGAATTTATCACAGATTTAGGACTACCAAGGAGGCTCTACTGGGGCTAAGTTACCCTTTATTTAGCACAATGACTAAGAAGTAGTTGATTTACAACAAAGTGAATGTGCCTGACAGCAAATACGCAGAACTGTATATATGCGCTTAATCAAACAGAGGGTTTTGTTTTGAAAACAATGTAGTATTTTAAATCATGATGCTGTATAGTGCTATATATAATAACCGCTTATACATAAACCAATATAAATACAATAGCAACAGCAGTTAAACAACAGAGTTGAACCATTATTATAATAACGTATTATAACCTCGAAGTGTAGAGCAGTAATTTCTGTAACTTGCACATTATAAGCATAACTAAAAACAATGTCATTATGTCGAACATTTCCTGGAGAACAAAAATACGTAAGAACTTTCCATCTGTAGGTACAAAATCGTAATAATGATATATCAAATGCTGTGTTTGACATGAGCATATTCTTTAGATCTCTTCACCCCTCCTTCAAGAACGGAATTGGATTGGATCGGATAGGATTGTATTCAGTGAGTTCACAAGAAGCCATAAAGGCCCGTGAACATGGAACCTATTAATGAACATGTACAGTACAGTGCATATGAACATAAGCGTTAGATTTGAATATTGAGCATAAAAACGGATTATGTATAGGCAATGTGAGAAAACAAGAAAACAAAGCGGGGATAATTTGAAGGAAACCAAATCTTTATGCATTTACAGATACAATTCTAGCTTTGTTTCAAACTTTCTGTAGCGTTATGCCGGTGTCCCATGGTCGAACCTTTTGGTCCAAAGCGTTGTGTACAACAAAAGTGCATCGTGAGACATCGAGAGTTGGATACAATTTTGTTCCATACAATTTCTATCCTATTTTTTGTATCCAACCTGTTTGTATACAGTGCAATTGAGTTGCATCTAATTGTTTCATCCAACAACTTGAAAATATCCAATCAGCGTCTGTAGTGTAACAATATGGCAGACAGCGCAGGCAACATGTAGTCAACTGTTGTGTAGAAATGGCTCGTGGCACTTTGTATTTTAATAAAACGTTAAATTTTTTCTGCAATATTTATTAACGATTTTTCGGGGCCATTAACAAATATTACTGAGGTGGTTATTACATAGCTATATTTCATAAATAATAAGAAATCCAGTTAACAGTAAGTTTAAATTTTATGTCATGAAATGTGTTCAAATCTCCTGTCCATCCATACCAAGATTAAAACCATTACAATTGTTCCTTATCTCTTTCGCGTTTGTCTCATATTTGTTTACTTGTGTGTAATTTTGTCTTCGACACGATGTAAAAAGGTTGAGAAATAAATCTTCACCAATTCGTAGAAAATTGCGATAAGTTTTCCGATTCCTGTAACCTCAATTCGCTTTGTAGTAAACCCAATATACCTCGGCCCGTGTCCTGTTCTCATGACTGTATCCACCAACAATTGCTTCTAATATAGCTTTTTTTCTACTGAGACTCTTCCTAAACCTATACTTAATATAGCAATGGCTAAATTAATATTTGCGTCCACCATGTTTATCTCTCACGCTTGCTACGTGAACTGTCATTTGTATTGGACCAAATGTATTGTGTGACAGACAATGTTTCTTTTGTGTGCAATTCCATTGGATACAAAATGTTTGGTCAAAAAAGTTGGACCGTGGAGCACCGGCTTTACTCCCGTCTGCCATAGTGTCATCCAACATGGACGACACACGCACCTCAACACTTTCACTAGGCTTTTCCAAGAACGTGTGCTGGTAATGTGAAAGAACCTTCAGAAAATCTCTACCACGAAGATGACTCTGTATTGGAAAACGTAAAAAAAAAAGCAAGACAGTGAGTAAACAAAGTATTAATGTTCCAAGCCTTATTTGCATGCCCATTTCAAGTGTAGCGTGTTGACATTTATATGATCATAGGTGCAAAACCATGTCTAACGAGAAAGACAGGCTACGGCGCGAACTGCAGTTACGTAATTCTCCTACACCAGTAATGGCCCAACCACAATCGCCTAATACATCCAGATTCTACACAACCAAAGCAATTACCCGTTGAATTCATACAAAACATACAGTTTTATCATGATGGTATACAATGTTAGCCATGTTTTAGACTACCATTACTACGCAACTCCGATTCGCGCCGTAGCCTGTCTTTCTCGTTAGCCACGTGCAGAACATCGTAAGTCTACAGTGTGTGTGAAGAAATTTTCTAACAAAGTGGTAAAAAGTAGTAAAAACTCAGAGACGGGTACGTTGAATGAGACGAAACTAGCAGGTATTAAGGGACTGTGGGATTGACTTTACAACTTCTGTGACGCTGAAGTTCTTCAGTTTAACATTTGTACAAACGTTTCTTGTAATTAAGACAACCAATCTGGACCATTTCAATTTGATATGATAGCCATTTGTCAAGGCGATACTTATTTTATAAAATATTCTTTGCTACGTAAAATTTGAAGTAGAGCAATAAATATTCTTTAATCTTAAAAGGAAACAGTGAGATAATTTTCCTTCGTTTCGGTCTTTTTTTCCAATATAACGTAAACATTTGTCTTTGATTGAAACATTTTTCTACCCAAACTACCGGAACCTAATGACTAGAGTTGAGAATATTTTTGTGAAGGTAAAGCATAAACTTTTTGTTAGATTTGGACCAGAAATGCTGCGCGAGGAACAGCATCTATATCTTGAAAAATGCAAATTGGACAGAAACGAAAAAGAATACATTATGTAACTTCTTAAATGTGAAATTACTGACAATGTCAACATTTTTTTTAATTGCTCCATTTATTCCCCGCCTTTAACTTCAAAACACATACGCACACACACGCGCGCGCACACACACTCATTCATTCATACTTCCAGACTCTGGGAAGGATTAGAAATAATCCTGGCTAGATGAAAGTTTCCATCACCCCAGCCGGGAATCGATTCCGGGACTCCTTGCATAGGTGCTCTACCGACTGAACTATGGGGCCACCAATCGATTTTAACATTTTGATACACTTAAAAAGGGCAGAATGCAAGAAACCATGTTGATATGGAATGAGCATTGGACTTTTTGTATAAAAAAAAAAAAAAAAGAAAGAAAAAAAAAGAAAAAAGAAAGTTGTAATTTTCTGTCAGACGTTCAGTCCCTGGGTACCTTAAACTATTGCGTAACCCCGTGGCACAACAGCCCATCCGGGCCGAGGTTTACCGCTCGACCACTGCGTCCCCCACCTTTGCTCACCACAGGCGTCATGAGTGGTGTGCAGTACTGCAGATGGGACGTGGTCAGCGTCCTAGTCCCTCCCGGCCGGCTGTGCGGTCTTCTCGACTATGGGCCGCTGGTTTTCAATCAAGTAGCTTTTCAATTGGCCTCTCTGGGGCTTAAGGAGGCTGAGTGCACCCCGGACTAGGTCCCCCAGCGGGGGAAAATCCCTAGGCTGGTACCAAGAATCGAACCCGGCTTCCCCACTTGGTGAGCAGCAGCCCTACCCCGCGCTAAACTTAAACTATAAAGTGAGGTTGATTGTATGACTTGGTTACGTGCAAGTTAAAAAATTGTTCAGAATAGTGAAAAAGGTTCTTATAGAAATGCTGTATATGCGGACAAGAACACAGAGGAAAAGAGTATAGTTAGTGTACTCAGAAACAGGAACAGTTAAACAGACATTTCCTCTTTCGATTCAGCACAAAAAAGGAAAAAAAGAAGTGTATTATGGAGTCAGATGTAACCGTTGAAACTCAGAGAGAGCGGATCTCTCTGCAACCTCAATGTCCTCCATCGTTTTAATGGATTGTACCCTGAAGCTGAAAGCAAATAAATCAAATATACCGGTATAACTGAGTGGAGTATTCGTGCATTTGAACAGAACACAGCGATTTTCATTCCCAGGCGGAAGGTCTTTGATCTACAATCGCTGAATTTTAAGCAAATAGTGTTTATCTTTGCATGTCGTGCGCTGTACCTGCCTGTGACGTCTTTGTCAGCGAGTCACTTATTTGTTTTGAACATTACGGTGAAGTAAATGTGACAACGTTGATGAACATCTCTATCTGGTTTAAATATATGACTAATGCAGGGCGGTTAAAGCGGATTGAGTAATCCTCGATATCAAGCAGGTTGCCTAACAATACAGATGACAAGCTCTATCTTCCTTCAAAAGTATGTACTTTGTATATATGTACGTATGTATGTATAACCTTTCAATGTTATATCACAAGTTGCTGCAAGTTAGTATCTTTTCACTTAGTCCATGTTCCTTGATGCCATTAACCGGGAGTCGGCAAATTGGTGAACGCGATAGCAGGAATTGTGACGTCTGGAACGCAACCTGGCATGCACATGATGCACGATTCAAAGGAGGTGGTTTGAAAGTCGCAGTGGTGGTAGAGAGGATACTTTGATTTTATAACGGGTGATCCAAAAGAATCTGAACCGGAACTCAGAAGATGGCTGATTACACCAAAAGCAAACGTGCAAAAGTGTGATTCTGTAGTATAAGCAGTTTCAGAGAAAACGGTATGTGAAGTCACTTATTTTAAGAGTAAATGTTATTATTATTCTGGTGGATGAAATAATTTTTACAGACTCAATGACATAAGCTGTTAATGTAAGTAACTACTTGAAATAATTTTCATGATCTATATAATTCACAAAAAATTGAGGAAATACTACTGAAAAGTTTTGGGAGCAGTGGTAGCTTAATTTAACTCACTAAGGTGTAATTGCTGTATGGTCAAACTACCTTGTCCCCTTAACTTATGAACGGTGAACAAATTGCTGTAAAGCAACAGAAATGACATTTTAGACAATTACCCGCTGTGATACCTAAAAAATCAGCAAATATAGGCTTAAAATGCTAATATACAGGGTGGAAGGGAAGTCATTGCATTAATTTAAACCAGTGATAGATCGCGCTGTTTGAAACACATTTTGTATCTTACGTTTTTGTCTCTGACCGGTTCCTACGGAGACACTTTTGTTTTGTCGAAAACAAACTGGCAACACCGCAGATTGTACTGGTGTCACTTTCACTAGCTTAGTGTATAAACAACAACCGTAGTGTGGTGTCTAAGTGAACGTAAACAAATATTATGCCATGTCCGTGCATGTTTACTGTGCGAGTGTAAGCCAACCAGAATCGTTAGTTTGCAAAGCATTACACCTCCCTTCTAGCAACCGACCTGTTTACATTCAGAAACTGGTTCAATTCCCTAACCAACTTCAACGCAACGTTGTCGAGTTACTTCACGTCTGAAAAATCTGCTCAGAGTATTCCTTTGATTCTTTCAAGTGATTAATTATTTCGAAACTATGTGTGATGTCCCATAATTACTATCGAAGTTGCCAGAAGTAAATTACTCTCCGCACCTTACAAGTAACAAACTGTTATCTTCGTACATTCTCGTGTAACCATGCATCCAATTTGGAACAAAAACTATTTCTTTTTTTCGAAATCGGCTGATAACAGAACAAAGTTTTGTTAACCTCTTTGTTTATAATGCTTTTTCTTCCGGAATAAGTTCCCTTCCGCCCGGTATGTTTGAAAGAATAAATGAAAAGTTTTCAGAGCTAACTAGTAGACTTGCTATATTCAAAAAAATTGAGGGAACAGATAACTGTAAACAAAAACTTGTATGTATATCAATCACAGGTCTAAACTTTTATAGTTTGGGTACCTTTATAAATGTATGTAATAAATAGTGACCTACATATTTATGATCTTACTTTCATCAACAGAATGTAAAAAAACAAACTAATAGTAATCTCCATACTTTGAACACCAGAAGTCCACATAAATGCCATACGGAAGACCCCAGCACCATAGCAAGTGAATAGGGATTCTTCTGGCATTGGTTATTAAATGTTGTACAAATTGCCAACAGTAAAATAAATAAGAAAACATTTTAAAGACAGACTTAGAAGCATCCTGCAACCATTTCTGTGGGCAAGTTTTTATGTAATTATAGGTCATAAGCAGTTTCAGTGTAATTTAAAGCGACTTATGAATCGAGAAAGCTATTACTATTCACCAGCTTTATCACTGTTATTTTCCAGGTCTGTTTCTCTTAGGTTTTCTGTACCACCAGGACTGCTCCAGGTGAGGTCCTTCCGGTTTGGTACTCTTGTTCTTAATACACAACAGAATTATCTTTTTGCATCATTTCTTGCGGCATGTCTTGAATTAATTCACATCACAGCTGCACAATGTTGTTTCTTGGTTGCAGTGCGCTTTTTGATGTCTTATAATACACCTGTTTGATGAAACCCCACAGGAGAAAGTGACAGAGATTAATGAATGGATGTTGGAGAGGCCATGTTCTGCCATCATGATGACAACTTGTAGACAGACTGAATGCAGAAAGCGCTCCTAGTATGCAAGTATTACTTCTTTTTCTTTATCTTTTCCGTCAACGTCTATTTCCACAAACAAAAAAATCAGCTACTGCTTTCTGTACAGTAGATTATCTTCTTGGTCCCAATACATGTATATGTAGTTGCCTATCGCATGCTCCCCTAGGAGCTTATTTGAAATATGTCATTATTTCATGTACATACACTAGCCAAAGTGTTCCGTAGAGAAACTAAGTATAAAAAACCAATCCATATATGACAATCCAATTGAAACAAAATAAACTGCAAAGGTAATATATTTCATTACAAATAATTTTTAAATACAGAGCTTCGTCGTCAATAAACATTTACATAACAATTATGCAGGTTTGAAGGTAATTTTTAAACGAAACAAAAGAATAAGGACTAAAGACGAATTCTGATACCCTTGACTTAATATATAGTTACATAACATTTTGCTATAAGAACTAGAACACGTCCAAATGACGCTGAATCAAAAATGTTAGCCAAGTGTACATTTGTGATATTTCTCCACATGTCACACGATAGTATGAAAAATTATTTAATATTGTTTACCTGGCGAACACAACTGCACAGCATTTCCCAAAAGTGCTCAATGGAATTAAGGTCCAAACGTCGACCTGGCGGCTTCAAAACGTTAATCTTATGATTTTCCAGAACTTCCTTAATGTGGGTAGATGTATTCTTAGGAATATTGTCGTGTTGAGGCTTCCCATTACACCTCATAATTCATCTTCCATGTGGAATTGTATTATTCACCAGTATACTACCAAATTTCAGCATGTCCATTGTTCCATCAATTTCGACCAGAGAACCGAACACTACTTCGTGAAAAGCAACCCCACACTATGAGCTACGTCCTCCATTATTCATGGTATGTACCCGGTATCTAAGGTCATTTCTCTTGTTGACCGGCCGTCGAGCATACCCTCTCCTATATATTGAGAAAATTTTGAACTTCATTGCGCGAATCCAGAGGATTCTGGAACAGTCTTGAGTGGTCCATGTTGCATAATACTTAGCGAGCTGGAATCTGTCCATCCTATTCTTCTCGCTCATAAGAGGTTGCTTACCTCGATGTTTTATTGCCAAAATGCGCACTTTTACGCCATAGGTTTCTTCAAGATCGTCACATATTGCTTGAGCTGACGTTTTCGAATAGGCCACCGATTGCCTACGAATTACTTTATTTATTTTAAAGTTTCCTTTCAGGGCCGATCCCTTCGGTGATTGTTCTCTACGTCCCCTTCGAGTTATCTGAAGTAGACACCAAATATCCACAAGCTGTTGAGAGAGATCAAGCTCATTTTCGACAAAGGATTGGACACTTTTATAAACAGATAAACATAATAATCGTTTAATTTAGTTTTTTTAGTAATGTTATATTTCTTTAAAATGTACAAAATAGTTGTGAACTACCAAGGAATTGATGTTACCTGACAAACGATATGTGTTCTTGAACACTCATTAGGCATAACCATGGCGAGGCCAAGGAGTCTTCTCTCTGAACGAACAGTTGGTTTTAATTCAGCCTACAAGATATCTTTGAGCGTTATCGTAGTTCCCGTGCTCCATTAATTATAAGGGTATTTTATTGGCATTTGGTAATTAAACTGACAGAACACAGGCACTACGAGCACAGGCAAAATTTCTGATTGTGCATTTCTGATTGTAAGACTCACCACTTCTAAGGAATTTGAGGTTAACAAATATCCTCTTTTACCAGGAAATCTCTTCCTTTTTTCAGGTCTTGAAATTATTTGGGATATTCTTTAGATTCAGAGTAAAGGAATGCAATTATTAATATTTTAACTGCAACGATTAGAGCCTTAAAAGAAATAAAAGCGCTCTGAGTTGTCGCCCCCGCGCGCTGAAACGTTCGTTTTGGGATCATTTGAAAGAATTTCCGCAGCGATGATTGTTAAATCACTTAAGCACTCACATGAAAAAACTGCGATACAGACGGGCGGCTACTACGTAACACTCGAGGATGTCAATCATACCTCCTCCATGCAAAGGCGTCTTCTTGCAGTAAATATCATCTTTCGTAAGTTTCAAATTAGAACAGAGCAACACAATGACAGATTTAAAATTTGTAAAATGTCTTACACTAAATTTTTGTGATTTAAAACTAAATGTGGCTCTTCTAAAGGCTTTGCATTTTTACCCTTTTTACTCAACATCTTACATTTGCCTTTGAGGCAAATTGTTTAATAATTCGGCAGTTGGGTCAGTACTCCGCGATGTGGTGATTTGTTTCAAAGCCAAATATAAAGAATGATTAATTTTAGTGTCTGACAACATATTACAACAGCGGCATTACTTGATACCTGTACCCGAAGCAGCCACAAAGGAGTAGGAGTAGCCTTTAATAAATGGAGCACATCACCGCAAGTAGGCCATAGTGGGCCTTGTGCTTCCAACGTGACCCCTGGGAGGAAGGGATGTAGGGGAACCAGAAGGGAGACCAGATCCAGAGGGGACAATGTATACGACCAATGATTCCAACAATGCGACACTAATGCTGATGCCCTGCTTTAGCCACCCGCAACCTGGGAGTTCCCGGAATAAACGAGACACTTCCAGAGAAAGGGAAGCCCCAACAGTCCCATTAAGCCCCAGGAAGAAATCTTTCTAAAGGGCGAATTCCATCCTCCTGCTGCAGCACACCATCCGCAATCGCCTGGTCCTACAACCCTGAAGGGCTTAATTGAAGCACGTGAAAGGACGGAAATGTATGGACAGAAAATTCGTGGTAGAAGCAGAACTATTCCAGCATTCACCTACCGAACCTGGGAACTCAGGAAAAACCCACGGCCGTCCCGACGGGAATCATATCTTGGACCTCCCAAAAACGAGCCTCACACGTTACCGTGGAGCCATCTTGCTCGGCAAGAAAAGTATCATCTAGCTTTTCATCTTATGCAGTTATGGTCGTGACTTTCTGTGATCTTTTAAAACTATCCTTTTCATACAGAAGAATTAAAGAACGCTGCAGTTTCTAGCATATATCATTACCCTAATAGCTATTTTAAAATCGTCTCCTAGTGACTCCAGATTGACAACAATCACCGCGACACTGTCTTTAAGCACTTCCAAAATTCGAAGCCTTGATTATGATTTATATCATTCTATATAAGTGAAAAATTGTCACTCTGAATCAGGATGAAAAGCAAGTGTGACTTCATTGACTAACTATAAAACGTATTTTTCTGAAATAAACGACTTCCATGGTGAATAGAATTTGCCAACCTTGCCTAAAGTTTCCATTTACTACTAAAGGTAAGGTATATTAATTGCAGCATTTGGAGGTAAGCGCCTTATTCAAACCTTTTGGATCAGTCATATAAGTTGCATGAAATAAAATAATTAGATACCGTAACTTGGACAACAACGGGAGAAAGACGGATGACTTCAGGTTGACTATGTTCTACAGAACCACAATGTTGTTTCAAAACGTTCTACATAAAAATCGTAGATATGCCAATTGTGTGCTATCAAGGATCTGTTGAGCGGAAACAGTCCACCTGAATTGCAGATCCACTCTTTGCTCGTAAGACATGTAACCTGGAGCGCGCTTTCTCGCAATAAACAGAATTTAGGTGAAAACCACAGCAGAATTACCTTTGAGACTTTTAGGCAATATATTGTAGTGCATTGCATCATTAATTCTGCAACCATAGAAACGTATCATGAAGAATATACAACCAATTAAAAAAGCTAAGTCGATGAACATCGTATTTCACAATAAACATATGATGTGTGTATTATGAATAGTAGTAGATGCGTTGTAAATCTGGCACCTAAGATGAAGGTATTTTGAATTGAAAATATTCATAGGTATGTAGTTCCAAGTGTAGAAAGTGAATTCATCAGTTAATCATAAAGATAAATCATTTCTCTGCATAAACGAAATATCAAAACAAGGTGAGTGCGCCATGAAATGACCGACTTCATACCTTAAACATTTCGAAGCGTGAATAGTAGGGTAGTACGTCTAATGTTGCGTAGCATTCAAATTCCTTTGTTTTGACTTGCTGCTCGCTACTTGTGCACTGCTGAACCTGTCAAACTGTGGTAAAGTTATATTTAAACTGTTTCATCGGTGTTAAAATTTCGTTGCCTGATATATGTATGACTGATTTACATGGGATGTGAGCTGAAAGCCAATGAAAACACGATAAACACAAACCCATATGCGAAATACTGCATCTTTGTTAAAAACTGACAACTAAAAAGCAGAAAGAGAGAGAGAGGAGAGAAATTTTAGGCTTACAAGTAACGCCCTATTCGTTCGGCATTCATTTAGCGGTGTTGAGGCACATTCTTACTGCAGGCGGTGGACACTGATAGGCAAAATGACTGAGAAGGGAAATTCGGTAAGGAAACTTAGAGACCTAATTTTATGAGGTCTTATTTTAAGAGTTATGAGAACTGGGCAAAATCTGGAGAAAACCTCAGTCGGGGAGACGTTCTTGGCGGAATTTGAACGCCAGGCACCCCGCTCGGCGGCGCCTTGGCCGAGAGGCTAGACCGTTCGCCTACCAGCTAGGTGGCCCGAGTTCGCTCCCAGGGATCCTCATGTGGTATTCGTGGTGGACGAAGTAGCGTATCGGCGGGTTTTCTCCGGGTTCTCCGGTTTCCCCCGCCAGTCATTCCATAAATTGCTCCGCATCACCTTTCCATTAATTGATTTCGCCTGCGTTTCATATCATCCTCTCCCTCACTATCACATCTGGTATTTGGCTGACCACCCGGTTCCAGGTCTTCACTCTCCGGCCCATAGGTTCCTCTGCTCTCCGACAGGCGCCCTTGGCTTCTAAGTCCTACATGAGGGGAGGGTAATCAGGTAAAGAAGAAGACACCGCTCTCATTTCCCAGAGTTTAATATTTCAGCGGTCGGTCTTCTTCCTTGCCCTTTGTGGGGCTTGGCATGGAAGAGGACGGCAATGTAAAGGCACGTCAGGGACGCCTGCACTGTTGACCCCACGCACCGAAAACAAGGTCAAACCTTCGAGGGCTACTGAACATCACCCTGGACCAAAATTGTTTCAGTTTACGAGAAGCAAAATACCACAGCCAGCCATCTGTCTAACGAACGAAGACGCAGTTTCAAACGAGGGGATTGCCGTAAGATTGGTAATGTGGCTGTAGGCATCCATATTAGCAAGGCCAAATATGGTAACTATAAATCATTGCACTGGAGGAAAATCCTCAGCAGTTGGTACTCAAAGACCGAGCTATAGCTACATAAGTGTCATATACTCAGAAGCGATTATTGAAGGCAAAGCATTTTCCGTTCTAGCTCAGAACGTTAATTTTGGAATCAAACAAAAGTTATGGCATTTAAAAGCACTCCAAATGTATATTCTGCATTTCATATTCACAACAGCAGGGGTATTAAAAAAGTGGATTACTCCAGGGGGAGCTCAAATACAAACTTTGGAGAAAATTCTGGAATTAGTAGCAGGTTGGAAAATCATGTTTTCCTCCCCTAAAAGACCAACATGAAATGTAGACTACGGGCGTTGGGTGTGGATTGTAGGTACTTAGGTTACAGATACTGTCGAGGGGGCGTATCTTAGGGAAGCGTGGGTGTTTTGATTTCTCCGGTTGTCGTTTGTTTTTAGCTCAGGTCATTCTCCTAATAAATATGTTAAAGGATGTCGGGTATGGTGGGTAGAAATCTTTATCTCAGGGTTGCCCAGAGAGAAATATTCAGGTAAAGAACAGGGTTAGTATTAGCTTCTTTCCATTTAATGATGGCGACTAATATTCATCTGACACTACACTCGTTTATGTTTCCCTCTCCGACACACAAGACAGAATCTCGTTTTGATTATCGTTGCTTTCCCCTTCTGATTGAAACCGTCACCAATATAATTGTTTGCAGCGCTGCTTCGTACAACAATTACACCCGGTGTTATTCGCGCTTCGCGGACTTCGAAAAATTTCCGTCACTTGACATGACCGGTTCTCACAAATTAGGTGTCCTTCTCTCACCAAGAAGAAGCCGCTCAAAAGCTTCGTTCTTCTGTCTACGAGGTTCATCTATTTCACGCTCCTTTCCTAGGCAAACCGAAATTTTGTTCTCTCACGTGCAGGGTTGCCAACCCGTACGATAATTATGGGGGTATACGATAATTTCAATGCATACACTCATGGTTTTCAACCAGTGCGATAATTATTGGGGTGTACGATAATTTCGATACCGGCGAAATAACATTTCTTGTGAAAGAGTTTTTTCCAAACTAGGCTTAATAAAAACCAAAATTAGAAACAGATTGACGATAGACACGCTAAATGGACTTATTCGTTCGTTTCAGCTTATGAAAGAATGTGTGGGTCCGAAAATCTGCAAGCGAGATGTTAAAGTTTATCTCAACTACAAATTTGTATAATGCTGCAACAGTTGAGGAAGATGAACTTTCAGATGAATAGTGCGAGAAACATAAGTGCTAAAGATGTAATACTGATTGAGGTCATCAATCTTGTAAATGGATACCATAAAAATCAATACTATTGCATTTTCATACGTGTTATGCTGATACGTTTACTGTTGTGGCATTTGGTTTATGATGTACGATAAGTTTAAATCCAAATCTATAATTTTGAGTGGCTGGTACGATAATTTTACTTTGAAACATTGGCAACCCTGCTCACGTGGTTTCTTCACACTGGAATTCGTCGCTTTCTTTTCTCCATGCGAGTCTGATTGTTTATCATAGTAATACAGTAAAACTCGTTTCTCCCCGGCAAAAAATTTTTGCTACCTATCAATCATTTTTGGCTTCGGTTTTTATGCTTAGCCAAAGTTACCTTGCGATTAAGAATGTCTGCCTAAGCGTCGCTCAGTCTTGGAATTTTCAGCCCTTTTGTTAATTTCCTTTCAGAGGTGGATGCACTGCCTGTCGCCCCGTTACCTGCCTGGGGATATTCCTCTACCCTTATTCACACCTTTCCTGTGACATGTCTGCCTGCATTCTATTAGTAACATATGCATCCGTGTAATACTAGGTTTCTGCTTCACGTGTCAGGAATAGGAACTTAAGACAAACGGCTTTTGTAGAATGTTAAACAGATCATACACTAACATTTTAATATTTTAAAATCTACGCTACTAGGAGATAAAATAGTTGAAGATGAAAATACTGTATATGACATACCGTCTAATATCACAGATACAGTGAAATCATTCTTTTCACTGCATGACGGAAATCATCTAGTTGACATTTCTATCCCTTAAAAGTATGCTACTATTTTGAAAAGCAGTATAAAGTCTAGTATTCGTCTGTACTAAACAAAATCCAGTTTTAGCGATGCAGCCCAATTCTCAGTGTTAGATCCCAGTTTAGGAAAATATTTATTTATTAGCTCATGAATTGATCATTTTATGCCCGTTTCTATTTAGTTTTACATTATTTTCCATACAACTAATTTTTCGTTTTCTTATCATTAACATTTTTATTTAGTTATTTCTTGCATTTACATGAGTATACAAAGATTTTATATGATTACATTTTACATAAGGACAACTCTTCAAACATCAGAAACCTTACTATATACTAGACTCAAAAAAGACCAAAATTTATTCAGTGATTAGTTCTGGAAAGGGTTATTGGTGGGTGGAGGGATTGCTATTGCCAAGGGAGCTCGAATAATCACAGTTATGAATTCATGGGGATGACACAGCAGGTCAGGTGTGCCATGTTTGCGATAATGAGTGCGTCTAGTCAGATTGCCATTGTTTTTATATTGTCGAGTCATTCACTATGAATGTTATGTAACCTTAGAATTAAAAAACATTACTGATACAGTTTTGTGAGACCTGCTTCAATAACAATTTGTGATTATCTATTCAGATTCTTCAAAGAAGAACATGGAACACATATGCCTTAATTTTCTAACTTATTTCATAATTTTTAAACCCAATTTCAAACTTGTAAGTATGTATCTATATCAGTTGTAACGTAATCCGTTGCACGTCGTTAAGCCTCTAGGAGACGTTCCCAAGGGCTTTCGCTCACTTTTGATGCATCGTAGTTCATACCTCTTTGGGTTGCTCGGCTCATAGATGACCTCTTCCGCGTTGATTTGGACCAACGGATCAACCCGGCTCTCAGCATTGTCTGCTGTTTGTTACCGTGTTGCAAATGAAGGAAAATGTGTCTCTGGTTGCGCTGAAAGAACACACGTGGATTTGCTATCTGTAACAACTGCTGGATCCCCTGTAAAATTAATGTGTTCCGATTGAGTAGTCTCCCGTGATTTTACACTCGCGTCCGTAAGTCTCGAACCTGGACTCTTAGGGGACACAATCGTTGTTCGATCATTATTTACTTTTCTTTGCTTAACTCATAACAACTGTCACTCCGGCATGTGTCTCTCAGTTGCCTGCTGCTAAGTTACCGTTCTTTAGTTTACAAAGTTTCCTCTAAGTGACAAACTATCGGAGTGGGTGGATATTCTCTGAAACATCCGTTTAAATACTAAAAAAAATTACAGTTTTCGGTTTCCCTGCATTAAGTGAAATTTTGTCACTATCTTATTGGCTGCAAGCTTTCAGCGCTCCTTTATGGGCTCCGGTTTGAAGGGTTGAACCAGAGCAGGGGTTCAGTTGGGCCGGTACTTAATACCGGTAGCTCCAGAATTGTCCAAAGTGAGTGCCGGTAACATGCCATGCGCATTGCTTTTACAATGTCGATCGCATGTCGAAGAATATTTGAAATGACGTCTCATATATTTTGTCATGTAACGGTGCCTCAGCAATAGTACGCAAAAATTCTAAAGGCTGCAACTTAAACAATTTTTACGTCAATCACAATCTGGAATTGCTGTACCCACAGACAAGCGCTTATTGTGGATTACTTCATGCTATGAATTATTTTCAGATGTTCTTAGAAAACTATATGATCTCTAGCATCAATCTCCAAAGAATTAAAGAAGACCTCCCAAAGGTGTTGTTCAAAGCATTGATCTAACTGGATCTCCTCTTTCTGAATTTGATCCAATGCCATATGTGACATTCTGGCTTTCGCTGGGATGTGATCAGCAAGAGGAATCTCTTGTATAAAAGAAAACTGACTGCAGGACATCCCTTCGAGCCAACTTGGAAAAATTTAAAGGATTAGTTGAGTACCGGTTGTTTTAATCTTGCAACCAAAAACCTAAATTAGAGTAGCTTGCTCTGGTTCGTTGGAAGTTGCTACCTACACTGTATCTTTCGGGTAACCACCTCATATACAGTGGAGTTATCTGATATTTGCATCCCCAAGTTCGAAAATGAAAATAAGCAACCGCTGTCTCTTTGTATTTGTTCTCGAAAAGCTAAAAACATGGGCAGCTGCAGAGCTGTTTATATATCAATCTTAGCATTAACTAAAATACTTACACAGGTTTCTAAGAGCTTTCAATTTTTTCTGTAGTGTTTCTGGGACCAAAATTGCAGAAAATCACCGGGTATGACTTAGATTAATTGGTAACAATTGAATAGTTAACACTTTCATTTCATACAGCTAGAATTATTGCTACACTGTTTTACCCAGGTGCAAATTAATTTGTACACTAATCTAAATGAATTAAATATGTCAAACTGTGGGACAGTTTTAGTTATATCATTGTTTATACATTTTCAAACTTTTTTTAATCAGAATGTGTGCTCTGCAATTTCGATCCACGTTTAATGTTAACTCTTTACTTTCTGTCCTTGTTATGCTACTAATTGTCACAAGTCCAGCAAAATGGCTCCGTGGTAAAGAGTGAATCTCGCATTCCGGAGCTCCCGGTTTCGATTCCCTTCGACCCCCACTCTGACCTTGGGCTTTTTTGTGGTTTTACCTGACTGGAAAGTTACTGCAGTGCCAACTGGAATTAAAATTTTCATAGTTAAAAATACAGCATAGTGCAGCATCTTTACGAGATTTAGGACTTGTTTTCCTTTTCAATACTGGGATGAATTCTAAAGTACTAAGATTTCCATTCCACAGTTTTCGTTTCATTTGTTTCATGCTTCTAGGTTTCGTGGTGTATGGCGGTACCAGATACATGGCGCGGATGTTTGCTCAAAGGAAATATTACTCTACGCGGACACTAGAGGGCTTCTTCGTCGACGGGACATTCTTCGCCCTCTCTAGGCAGCTCCAACAGAGGGACGGGTCGTCGGACTTGGAACTGTTAGTGACTTCCACGCGTCTCTGTGGCTTGTTGGTCCGTGGCCTGTGGTCCTTCATTTCATCCCTTGCTCCTCAGAGGTGTTAGCCACGACAGATCTATGTAGATGGCAGTGCGCAAAGTGTCCCTCTCGGTTATATAACCTATAACCGTCACAAAGTAATCTTTATGTTACTTTTTGTACCTTTCTACTAAGACGAGTGATACCATTTTCTCTGCCTGTGTCAGACATGTAAAACAAGGTGAATAGACCTATAACCATCTTATTGGTGGAAATAACACAGCATGCTGTTTTAGAGCTTAACAAGGAGTATACTGTCATGGTGCGCTGTAACCATTATGCATCTAGTCAGGTCTCCTATCAATATTTAAACAGGGTGATAAAATCCCATTATGTTGACCTGGAAAGAGATTACATTGCACATTACGTTCCAGAAGATGCAAGGAATAATGTGATGGTATGCGAGATGTTTCGTATAGAGCGATTTATTACAATAAGATTTATTAAAATAACCTACACTTTCAGTTTATTATTTTTAGTGACAACTTGACATGTATTTCTTAAAACACCGCATACAAACAATTCCTGTTCTACCTCACTTAACAAAGGTATGTTTGATGAATAGTAATGACTTAATGAGTAATTTTTTTTATTTTTTAATCGCCGATAGACTAGTAGATTGGAGGTTACTGTGGTATCTACTGTTAAAGCTGAAATCGTGTATAAGCAGCCTTAGGGCACGATTATATGCAGTAAAGAAACAAACTATTGTTGTGTGTTTTAGTGCCAGAATTAGCAGCGTTCTATTAGGATATCTTAACTGAAAATTACGCTTGTGAGCAATAGCGCTAGTAAAGAGACTTTTATGCTGAATTATTCATTAATTTTGTTATTCGTTGTTACCCTTAACTGAAGAGGTCTCTGAATAGAGCATTCAGAAACGCGTTGGGTGTGTAATGAGTATAACAATTTTAGTGAAGTTATTTGTCGACAGCCTCCGTAGTACAGTTGGTAGCACGCTTGCCTCTGTCGTGGAGGACCTGGGTTCGATCCCTGGTACCAGCACGGGCATTTTTCCCCCGCTAGGAGGTCTGGGACCGGGTGCACTCAGCCGGGGGCAATTGAGCTACTTCATGGAGAAGTAGCGGCCCCCAGGTCGCGAAGGCCGCATAACTGACTCCGAGAGCTCGGGGCGCTGACCATACCCCACCCTCCAGTACTGCACCCCACCAGTGACACCTGTATTGGGTAGAGGTGGAGGACGCAGCGGCTGGGCGGTAAGCCAAGGCCCTTCATGGGCTGTAGCGCTAGGGATTTAGTTAGAAGCTATTTGTCTCTACATACTTTGTGATACTGACGGATTATATTGCTCCACTGTTAATAACTTCAGATGCGTATAACTTTATAGCTATTACATGGCTGGTGACCGGAGAAGCTCTAATTATATAATTATGATTATTAGTGACTAATTCCTTGCAGTATCTTCTTAAATGGTCCAAATTTAAATTTTTGAACAGTTATTTCTGTGGCGGAAAGTTTGTCAGCTCTGTTCATTGGCTCAGGGTTGTCATGCGACCACGGTCATCACTGTTCAAGAGCCGTTAAGAGCAAAAGCTCACGCATATTTGCGTCACGTGTTTACGTCTGTTAGTAGAGGCTTTCTTGTTGTGAAGAGACAGTAGTGACCCACTACATTCTACTTTGTTAACCCAGAGAAGACACTGATAACCTTTTCTCATGTGAAATTCTCAAGCCCGGTTTGCTTAGCACCACCCATCTTTTTGCTGAAACCGTAATTGCAGGAAAATTAACGAAGTTTGAAGCCCTCAGAGTTTATTACCATCTGCAGGAACCCCAACTACACATTTCTGCCTGAGCCATTGTAATGTTGAAGCTTTTAGTACGTGAGAGAATGTTTGAAATGGAAATGGTTTTAGGGGTTAAGAGAGAGCCTTGTGCGCTTCACCCGTGAAAGCAGATGAAAGGAAAAGCGACGTGAAAGTCATGCTATTTCCTCCATCACGTTTTCGAGTATGACAGGGCGAAACAAGGATAACTTACTTCCATTACATAATTAAAAATCTCTAAGTACCAATCTTCATAACATCGCGAAATCGAAATTCCTTTCTATCGCTGAGAATCAACTTCCCGTCGTAATGAACACACGTAACAAGCAGTATTTAATTCATACTAAAATGTAATACACATTTTGTAATGCGTTACTTTGTAGCTTTCTGCGAAACGTGATGTTAAAGAAAAATTGTAATTATTTCCTTATAACAGCCAGAAGAATATAACATAATTACACTATTCCTTTCTCCCCATTTTTAACATCATGAAGCGACTGATCTTCCACTATGCAGAAGTTTCGCAATACTACGTACTAATAACATTTAACTTCAAACATTACAGAAAGCCTCTCATTTACAAATTTGTGATAAGTCATACAAGAATTACTTAGTTGGAGTGTAATGATTATTTCATCTTTTAGCCCTATCATTATCGGCGAAATGTGTTCAAAATCTCTAAGTAATCACTACGAAATATTGTACACATATTGAAATAGTTTCGTTTTTTAAATTCTTCCTAAGCAAGTATTTTATTAGTAGACTTCCTCGGTGTTTTACAAGAAGGGTCAATACATTGGTTAAATTCCTGTGATGAACATACATACGCGTGTGCAAAGGAAAGAAGGAGAAGGTCGAGGTATCTGAAATGTTATTTATCAAAACCAGTTTATAGCGGACTTTCTCGGCTTGGGCTGCTATAATTCCATTTGGGTTTTGCTTTTTCTGTCACCCACTTATTGTAGGTAGAGGAAGTACTCTATTCCATTCGTAAGCAACGGACAGTAGCAACACTAAACAGACAAGCCGCGAGCTTGCCCAGGGAAACTCCCTCACCAAAATTCAGGAGCTATGAGGAAATTCCCTACGTCTGTGCAAGTGAGTGCTCTCGGGAAGCGAGTAAGACTAGCGAACCTTGCGAATGAGTGAACGAGTTAGCGAGTGCATTTCTGTTGTAAGGAAAAGTGCCGTTCTTTGAGAGCGAGTTCATGACGACTGTAGAGACTTGCAGTGATTGTTGTTAATACAAGAGATTCGAGGTGATTCCCCACGAGTGAGCCGTCCGGAAGAAGAGGCTACATCGTGCACATTCCATTACGCCGCGAGGAAAGTGAAGCAATAGTGTTCATCGCAACCAATCGCAACACTTAAAAATTAAAGCTGTTTATGTGCAAGCACGAATAAACAGGTTATATATAAAAGCGCAGCTGCAGTAGACGGTGTATTTTAGGAAAAGACATAAAGCTCTCATTTGACTAATCTTTAGTTTGCACAAATGCAAAACCCTAGGCCAGCTTAGTCAACTGGTGTAAGCTACGGAAGGGCTTTCACCAACAGAGATCACTATGCCTGAACTATTCGAAGTGTTTATCGTACAAATGGAAGGCAGCTTTAATGTATAGCCGCAATTGGCTTCTGGCTTATTTTTATTTTGCTTTCTTCGGTGAATGCTTTAATTTTTCAGAAGCTAGCACGCAAGTGTTTCCAAGCTGGCTCTTGAACGATTAAAACCTACGTTTATATGAACAAGAGAGGTATTCTCTGTTTCGATTGCGAGGGTTTTGCTATGGAAAAAGCACATGTATCTGTAAGCTCTAAAATATCTACATATTTCCTAAGTTTCATCAAACAGTAAACAACGATGCGCGGCAAGTTGGACATCCGGTCATCCAGTGGCCTATATGCTGTGGTCACGTCTGCATATTTAACCTTTGAGCAAAGTTTGCCTGCAAGGCGCAGGAGTACATCACTTTCAAAACAAGAGATATTATGCCCTTGGCCGAGAGAGACATTAATCAGATGACGATAAGTAAAAGAGCAGTTGTCAGGAACAACGGAAGCAGTGGGTAGCCTGCGTGACGTTACCACGAACCAACTCGTGATAAAATATAGCTCACATCTTCAGCCCCTGGTAGAAGAGGTGCCGAGGTGCGATATTTTAGACCCACAACCCTGCCCGATTATTTATGCTTCAGATATTAAATGTATATGGTAAGTACACGTGATTCAATGGTTGTAAGGGAGTAAACCACGTAATTTTTTTTAAACATTTAGTGGGGGAAGTCAACATAGATGATGTATGGGACAATGGTTAATGAATGCTTAAATGTGCAAGGCGATCGATGAACTCAGACCCTAGTCCAATGCAGAACTGTCCAAGAATGGGAATGCAAACTGGAATGGGAAAATAACAAAAATGCTTGTAAAAAGTACCGAAAAGAAACGAGCTTAAAATCATGCCCAGGAGTGGGAATTTTGGTCAAGTTACAAGCCTTCCAATCACGGCGACACTGTCCTTCGTTTCTCAAAAGTTCCATTCATAAACCTATCTGGCAAGGGATCACACTTAAGCAAGGTCAAGCCGATCCATAAAATTCGCCGTTGTTATTATTGGGTATTTGCAAACAGTTTAAATCTACACATCATCATGTCCAAGCCATGAACGGGAATTTATTCACATTCTACCACCAGAAACAACATTTGGTGTTCTAAGGTGCTCCACATTCTTGGCAAAATACTAAGTTACATACTTGGGAAATGTCTTTGTCAACAGAAATTCTCTCTCAAACAAGTTACAATTCCCTTGAAAGCTATGCTGGGCTGCATCAGAACAACCAATAGGCACAGAGCATTTCCATGATGTGACTAAGCCTAAAGCATGGTGGACGTAATGGAAGTAACAAGCTACAAAACGTTCGGATACCTGTCCTGGCCATGTCTTGTATTCCATTTACACATCATCCATCATGCATCATAAATACCTGGAGTCAAGAGCAATTTTTCCTACCAGAAACTTCAGCACCATATAGTCCTCCAAACGCAAAGAAAACTCTCTTTGAAGTTGGGATTATCTGAGTTTAATAAAATTCTGCAGAAGAACAAGTTTAATGTAAAGGAAATGAAAAAGCTAGTTGTTTATATCAAAACTACTATAATATTAAGTTTTTCTATGCGCAAGAAACTACGTTTGATAACAGGTGTGAGTGACTGAAAATAAAACGGCTGAGATTGGAAACGGCTTGTTTAATAATAAAATGAAAGTCATATACCCACCAAATAACACAGAAACTTCAGATACTGTTGACATTTCACCAGTTGAAAGAGTTGAAATGTTGTAAAGGCTGTATCAACCGTTCCTTCCCGTAAGTTGCCGGGGCTCTAATGACCTAGCTGTCGACGGGCCCTTAAACCCTAATCACTCACTCACTCACCCCCTAAGTTGCCACCATCTGCACTGTGTAGTCGATTTGGTGAAAATATTGCTCATGCAGTTATACTATAAAATCAAGCGAAAGCTGTAGGCAAACTTACAACTTCCCAAAAATACCTAGCCCTTAATTTTATTCAAATACTGCCTCAAAAATGTGAAGTTCTCAGCGCTTTATTTGACAAGTTATTGAACAACAGCTAACTTTTGCCCCCCCCCCCCCTGCTATAAACGTTGATGGCCCTAATTACTAAGAAAGCTCAAAAATGGAAATATTAAAATACTACATATTTACTCACTACTCCCTGTTATTTTTCCTAAACAAACAATATACACTCTCTAAACGCATAATGCACATAGGTGGAGCAAAATCTGTACCTGCCAATATATCCTACTCTGCCTCAACGGAACGAAGGTGACTGCAGGTGAGATTTGGGGTGCATGAAGTGCTGCTTGGGCAGGTTTCGCCTGCCAATCACTTCATCACCACCAATCATTCCCATCTCCAATATCTGCCTATGTTTCAGTGTAATGTATTCCGCCTAAGTAAGGTTCAACAGAAGATAATGGATTACTCCATTAATCTTCTTCTTTAGTGAGGAAACCTCAACATCTGAGCTACAATCGAGTTGTGCTGTTAAAAACCATTTATTTTGTATAATTCGAAGCCAGTATTAATAAACCTTCAACTAATTGCTATACGATATAATTAACCTGCCATATATGCATATAAATACAACACATACTAGAAATGAGTTGTAAACAGGCGATGTTAATAAAACCTCAATCAATTGTAGACTCCTTCAATTTGCATTTCTTAGAAATGACAAGCAAAGGTTACACACCATTAAGCGAATCAGTTCTCAAAATCTTCTCTAAGAGTTACGATAAAATATAAAATGTCACTAAAAGTGCTGTCTTGTACACAAGGGGTGTACAAGAAAGGACTAATTAAGAAATACAGATATCAAAAGGGAACTGGGAGTAGAACCGATATAGTGTGTGTGTATCTTCAAAGCTGGACTAAAATGTCCATACATGGGAATTCAAATTTACAGCCTGCATAATCTACTTTTCGCAGATCAACTTATAATTGTCGAGGATACAGATGATGCGCCATACATGCTCCGAAAATTAGTAGAAGAGTACAGGATATGGGGATTAGAAATAAATGTCATTAAAACTGAATGTGTATCAATATGTTTAGAAGAAAAGCTTACATGCAATACAGACGATATAGCATGTGTTGATTACTTTAAATATTTTGGATCTATAATGCAAAAGGATGCAACAACAAATTTAGAGATTCAAAGAACAATAACTGGTGAGAAGAGAATTATAGGAATGTGCAATTAAGGGACACAGGGAGTGAAATTTGAAAGTTACACATTTCTTGACAGATTTTGCTGAAATTTTTACTGTGTTTGTATTTATATGAGAATAGGCGGTACACCAAATTTCATTAAAATTGGATAATTCATTTAGGATATGTAAATTATTTTATGAATTTAATAAGCACATTTTCAAAATAGAACTCGCGTCTATTGACTTTTCAAAATTCATTTATATTGGTAGAACTGGTGCTCTAAAACATGGGTAACAATTGTATGAAGAGATATTTCAAATGCGTTTGCTGATTATGCTGTACGTATTTTTTTAATATCAAAGAAAATTTAATCTTAAAAATTGATTCTTTTCATACAAAAAAAAATGTTTTTGGAATTCATGTTAAAGATAACATCAATATTGAAGCATAGTTTAGTTTAGCTGCTATTTATGAATACTTTTGGTAGTTTTCATTGAATTTGAAGCAAAACTCAGGCGCGACCTTCTTTTGGAATGTGCAGAAATTTAGTTTTGAGAAAAACAGGCTTTTATATGGGAGCATGCTGTGTACGTTAAGGGAAGAGCGCTGTTTTAAAGGGCCGTAATGATCACATGGAGTGGGGGGTATGAAAAATGTTAGCTGATCCAAATGCACCGGTGTTCCAGGAACATTTTAAGGTAAAAAAACAATTTTCGACTTTTTGACAATGTTGACCAAAATTTCACTCCCAGTGTCCCTTAAATTTTATGGAGTAAAAATATTTTACATAGAAGTAAAAAGTCAATGTATCAGGCACTATTCCATAGTAGAATATTATACGGCGCTGAAACTTGGACCATAATTAGACAACGGTATTGGAAATGAACTTTGGGGACGGTCAGCACGAAAATCCAGGAAACAGAGTTCGCACTAACAGAATAAGGGAAATTATGCAAGTTGACAAAAACATTTTGGAAATTGCAGAAGAATGACGCCTGAAATGTTATGAGCATGTGCTTAGAATGTTAGAGGACTGAATACCCAATACAATTCTAAATTGGAAAGTAGAAGGGAAAAGAAGAAGAGGGAATCTAGGGAATGCTGGGTGGATGGGGTGGAAAGGAGTAGGGAGAGAAGGGGATCAAAGGAGGAAGATGCTATTGGCAGGGACTTATAGAGGCAAAAGATCGTTTTGGGACGAAGGGAACCCATTGTATTATGGAATATTTCTTAATTAAAAAAATATTTATGAAGTGTTATTACGGATTTTTCAAAAAAAAGTTGTCGCTCTACAAGTTAATTAAACATATCACGTAAAATTAAATGTACGCATGCATGCATGCAAGTCAGGAATATTTGCTGAAAAACTTTCGATAAGAAGATACTGACTTTGAGAACCTGTATAGCTTGAAAGATTTCATGTTCCTTTTTTTCTGTTTTAATTCAATACCAAACATTTAAACAAACAGTAACGTTCACAGTTATAATAGAAGTAAAAGTAACATTTACTAAAATAAAATTGACTATATAAATCTATACATAAATATAAAATTCTTGTACACATAAATATATTACATATTTTCTTAAACCAAATTACTCGTAAACTCTTTGAACAGTTAAGCGTATTATTGGTTAATGAATACTTATAAATGTGGACAGCAATTACTATTTTAGGTATTTAAATCTGGTGACAAAATAAATTATGACTACAGGACGGTATATAAAACGGTTTATTTCCGGCTAATGAACTATAGACAGGGGCACTGCTCCCAGGTGTTGGAAAGCACGCCACTCCGCTCTATCCTTTCCAAACATTACAGGTCTATTATAGTAAACCTCAATATCTTAGTTTTAGGTCAACTCTAATAAATCTAGGTGTTTGTTTATTGTAGGTATTTTTATAATATTAACGTTAATATAGATCCTACCGAAACATACGAGTGTATCATCGTCATCTATTCTTTGAAAGCAATGGATGCATATATATATTCAGTGATTATGTAAAACGTGTGGTGTATTTCAAGTCTGACGATAAATTATTTACCAAAACGTCTCGCTGTCATGTCAGAAACGTACTAGGGCTGTTAAAATGAGACAGACGTGACTGCAAGGATGCCAAGCATGTATCTTATGCGAGGAAGGCAGTCAGACATTTCCCATGTTAACTATGGGCCAAGATGTTGGTTATATATGTAGTTTAATTTCTGATCTATAAATCGCAAATGCACCCACGTTACCTTTGTCCGGTTTCTGTGCAATACTTGTAAAATTTAACGTATAACACTCAAAAGTGAACAGCTTCCATGGTTTCCTTTGAAAGAATAAATCCTCAATTTCCTTACTCTCTTACCTAAAATTCTTCTCCAAGTCCTTCTTTCTCGCTATAGGGCCTTTCCATTTGTTTACATGAACATAATCTGTTTAACATTCAGCGTATCATTTACCTGAATCTGGAATTTTATGCGTATTTAGGTCAGACTGCCTGCGTATAACACAACTTAAGGACACGGGGACTAAAATTTCAAACTTCTGACTAAACTTTTGTGTAGGCTATAAGTAGACCACTAGTAAGCTGCGTAGCAAGTTTCACATTTATATGATATATGATTGTTACTTATAGAACTATTAATTATTTTATCATTCAATAATATAAAATATTGCTGATTTTCAAAACAAACCTGGCAGCGTTATTTTTAAGTAACATTATAACGTTATGTGCTTCTTATTTGTTATAATTATGAGAACAAAATCAGTTATTACTTCTGTAGCCATAGCACTATTTGCTAAGATAAAAATTTATTCTATTTGCACATATTATTATGTAAAAATTAGCCAACCATCTGAACATTTTATTTATTTATTACTTTTACAAAAACTATTTTCCATAAACTGAAAATATTAATTTGAGAACAATTGAGTTTTCTGAAAACATGCATTTCAAATATATTTACAGGCTACTTGTATTCTCAGAACTGTCTCGTAATTTTACAATATGATCTCAAACAGTGAAACTCGACCCAAACAAGGCTCACAGTGTCACGACACGTACTGTAAAGTAATATTTGTTTAAAAAAAGGGAAGTATGGTAATATGTTTCCAAAACTGTTTCAAAACATGTATCACACTGGGTGCTTTCTACCTGCCCCGTCAACTGTACACCTAAGTATTTAATGCACTGGCGCCTTAAAAATGGCGGAACTTGACATTTTATTTATGCGCCTGATTCCTGAAGTTCTTGGGTACATTTGTAAATGAAAGACAAAATTCAATAATTTTGTCAGTTTCGGTCGAAATTCCAGTACCCGTCTCCCTTAAAGGCAAAATAAAGTATTATGTATTAAACTTTTGTTAGAATATACGGTAATTACATGTTCTAATACCTGTTCTTTTATACCTTAACTACCGCTTACCTGTGGTAGATAGAGCGAAATTCGACATCGAAGTTTCATCTAAATGCAGTTTTGGATCCCTCCTAAAAAAAAAAGAAAAAAGAAAAAAATATTTCATAAAGGCCTCTGCACATATATCTCTGATTCTCTCTCTGTCTGTGTGTGTGAGAGAGAGAGAGGGAGAGAGAGAGGGAGAGAGAGAGGGAGAGAGAGGGGGAGAGAGAGGGAGAGAGAGAGGGAGAGAGAGGGAGAGAGAGAGGGAGAGAGAGAGGGAGAGAGAGAGCGAGTGGTAGACAAACACAAATTGTAGAATTTATTATTTATTGAATATAGTTTTATTTTCGACAGTAACCTTACTCCTAGAATAAAGATGCAAATTGCAGTTGAGATTACATTATAGGTATTTGAGCCACGGGTCCCTAAAGAATGAAGTGACTTTCTCATGTATATATAAAAACTGTTAAATTAAAATACGAGTAGATTAATGGGTTTTTATTTGCGTTTTATGTAGGCTGCCAGAAACGACAAAGTATAACAAACAGTATAACATAACAATATTATAATCATCATCATTATCATTACATTTTCATTATCATATTATTTTCACTATTGTTATTGCTATTATTACTAGTACCTGGGCGACCGAACTTCGCTCGGCTTTTCTTTTCATTTCCACTTTTAATCGTGTTGTTTGGGAGAAGATACTTATTTAGATAAACTTTAAAAGCAAAATGTTAACTAAATATAAATTTTCATCCTAATTGTTGGAGCCGTTTCCTTGACGAGACTTTAATATTCTGCCTTATCTGTTGAAATTGGCCCATTAACAGAAAAATTATGGCCAAAATAAGGTTTCAACTAATTGTGACTTTTTCGCGTAGACTAATATAACTAAGTCAACTTTCTTTAGGTTTTCTGACAGCTCTTGACGAGAACTTTAATATCCTGGCTTGTTTGTTTAAATTCGCCAATTAACAGAGAAATTATAGCCAAAATAATGGTTAATGTAATTGTGACTGTTACGCGTAAAATCGCGCTTTTTTCAGAAGTGACACCTGTATAGATAAACGTAATAAGTAAAACCCTGTCTGAATACAAAATTTGATCGAAATCGTTAGAGCCGTTTACAAACTGCGCGGAAAACCTAAGGGAAGTTGACTTAGCTACCTTAGTCTACGCGTAACAGTCACAATCTTTCGATTTTCTGAAAGCTCTTGACGAGACCTTTAATATCCTAGTTTGTTTGTTTAAATTGGCCATTAACAAAGAAATTATGGCCGAAATAAAGTTTAGAGTAATTGTGACTGTTTCGGGTAAAATCGCGTTTTTTCAGGAATAACACCTATACAGACAAACGTAATAAGCAAAACCCTGTCTGAATACAAAATTTGATCGAAATCGTTAGAGCCGTTTCCAAGTTTCGCGGAATATATATACACAAGAATTGCTGGTTTAAATATATAAGATTACTACTATTACTATTCTCATTACTATTATTATCACTATTACTATTATTATCAAACCGCCAATTGATGAAATACAAAAATTAGATTGGGTAAACTGAACATCAAGGTTATGTATTAGTTGAGTGCGCAGACTTAAATGGCGAATTCTTGACGTTAAACTGAAACATAACTTCGTCTACTGTTTTCCTCTATAAGTGCATGGTTGAATAAATACAAAATAAAATTGACTGAACGTTTGACTGTCAATATGTAACCACTCTTATCCTTTTCTTCTGCAACTAGCATAGCGAGGTACAGCTTTAAAAATGAGGTATTCATGCCTAAAATGAGTCATTTAGCCACAAAATGACAAACAATTGGATTTCAGCGTGTCTATTGGGATAAATGTGTGGGCATATGTTTGGCAAGCGCGCAAAGGGAAGGTCAGGAATGCACTGCTCAGGTCTCATGAATACTGCTCGGAAAGCTTGAAAGAATAATTCCCTCCCACGTTCCTTGCAGTAACTGGTAAACATATAGACACGCGACGAAACGAGTTTTGTAGGGCTGGCCTAGTTTGGACTTTCACTCGCATAGGTGTGAACGTTTGCTTTATATCAGTAGCCGCATTAGTACACAAAATATTCGATTCTTCAGCCCTACTTTGTTGCCAAACTTTGCAGATAGTGTCCTCAATAAATTAGCTTTCACGATAGGTGAACTATGATTGGATTTATTTATTTGTCAATCTGTGCACTCAAATCCCTAACATCCTGACAGCTAATAACGAGTTGCTAGTGCCCATATACTTATGTTTGGAGGTGATATACATTACATCACTCTTTTTGTGTATTCTGCTCATTCAAGTCTTAATATTATTTGCTACTAATAGCATGTTCAAGATGTATTTCTTACAACGATGGATTAGGCCATAGTGTGCAATTTTTACATGACTTATCTCGTTTTTTTCCCTGTGATCTTCATATGTAGTCAACGTAAGGCTATAACGAATGTATTCATTTTAAAAGGCTCATAGGCTGTGAATCAGATCTACTGTTGTGGAGACATACGCCACACTCCACTCAACCATTCCGTTTCGTGTTTCTGAAGTGTCAGTTCTCCTGACATATAGCTCTCGCAGACGTTCCGCACATTTCAGGTTGGTTTGTTTGTTTGTTTTTTGTGGTTTTATCGCACTTTACGTTCGAGATATTTGCATGTCTATTTGAAATATACAGTCCCTGTGCCGTTTCTCTTCTGCGTAGATATGAAGGAGTATCTAAATGGTAAATTGAAAACACCTCTTCTTAGCGTGTGAACCATAGACAACCAACAAAGATGTCATGTTTAACGCAATGATGAAAAACTGATCAATTTTCGTTTCCGGTTAACGACGAGCTGTTCTCATGCAGCCGGCGTACGAACTTAAGGGACTCTGGGACTGAAAAATGACCGAACAATTATCAAATTGGCGACTTTTAGGTTTCTGCATATAAATATAATATATAGGCCCCAAAACCTTCAGTCATCGGTTGGCAGTGAAATATTTTAGATTCCGCCATGTGCGCTACATTTAAATTCCTCTCTTCTGCTCAATTTTCATCAATATTTGAACAAAGTATGGACCAAAAAGAGCTCAAAAACAACCAAATTCAGCGAAAAGAAGTGGTTAAGCTATGGATCTGAGGAGATAGGCTACTAGGCAAAAGAGGGAAGGTATAACAAGCAGGTAATCTGAATCACGATCTTGTTGCACGTGTATACAAAAATTGGCTTTTCTCGACTTTGCATTTTTAATACATCCACTCCATGTGCATTAAATTTCGTGTTATTCTTCTAGCATTTTTCCAGCGTGTGCTCCATTTACGTGATTTCAACTTCAGTCTTTGGTTTTAAAATCTGGAAGTTTGTTTAATTCCTTTTTCTTCCTACCGGAGATTGATGGTGTTGTTGGACAATTAGGGTTTTCAAAATTTACATTTACAAAATCTACTAATTTAATCTAATTTACAAATTTACGTTTACAAAAATCTACATTTTCGTAAAGTGAGACTTGCTCTACCTCTTACGGTTTACCAGTTAGGCAAGCGTCAAGAGTAAACATGGCCACATGGACTATAGCCAAGAAATTCAAAATATACATTTCATTTCTCATAAAAACATCAGAGGCATGTGGCATTTTAATCAAAATCGTTAAAACATTTTGTGACATCTTCGTGTCGTATCCTTGAAAGGTAATAATAACTTTGGTTAACCGACTTTTCGTTTTTGAGTCATGAAACACACACACACGCACGCACGCGCACGCATGCGCGCACACGCACACACACACACAGACACACACACACACACACACACACACACACACACACACACACACACACACACACACCCACACCCACACCCACACCCACACCCACACCCACACACACAAAATGGGATAAATAATTCGTTAGTCAGGTTGACAGAATTATGCAAGATAATGCAATAGTGGTAGAAGTTTGGAGAGGACAGGACTATACATTTCATTCGAACCTAAATTGCCCAATTCCTTTATTGACAATTCTTGTATGCATGCATACATTGTGATACTATTCACCTAAGAAATAGTTCCTTGCAAGACATCGCAACGGGTGTTCTAGGTCTAGAGTAAACCTGCACAGAGAGTAAATCACCAAATTCCTAGTGTATAACGTACGTATATGAAGGTGAGGTTGGAGTATACCCGTAAGTTATTACGCCCGATGCAGTTTTTATTTAAAACTGATTTATTTTCATCAATAACAATCTCTAGCAAAACCCACTATACCTCCTAACTTGTCAGCCTTGTATCTTTCCTCGTGTAGAAAAGTTAGAGGTTCCCATGACTATCAATAAACGCAACTTTGACGGTTAACAAAGCAGCCACTACATAACGTCAAAATGCTATTAACCGTCAAGCCTTCCTCGTCATTACAGCTCACAAGCTCTGTCGAATACTGTTTCTTTATGTATGAAGCGCTATTCCACATCTAACAAGGTAGCAACACTAGTGTTTGGTATAAACAGAAGATAATAGGTGCGTTATTCTGTGTGAGGAATCTCGGTTAACGGCATGAAGAAGTATGCAATACCTTGTTATGTTCATTAGTAACGCATCTATCAATGGTTTTGCTGCCTATAGTAGGGTCATCCAGCCAGTGGTTGACCACGTAAGGAAACTTTTTAGAAGATTTATCTCTGCAAGCCACCTTTAACAATATTATGAACACTGTTTTTAATAAGCTTAGCAGTTATCAGAGTAAAATATCTTAGTGTAATTTAAGCCAGGGTACTTACTGAATTTGAAGGAAAAAATTGTAGACAAGTTTTTATAAATGTGCCCAGTAGCTGGCCGCCATGTTCCAAAAGTTGACCAACTTACCAGTAGATGACCAGATTAAAATTCAGATGAGGAAATTAAACAGATTAGGTAATCATTTGTTCGAAAATGTACTATTTTATTCACTTAAAAAATATTGCAACAATGAAGAGAAAGAAACATGAGCCTAGTCTACAAAATAAAGCTTCAAGGAAATGAAACATTACAAAAAGTAACTTTTCTCCATTTCTTCTGACACCAAAATATAACATTTGGGGAACAAACAAAAAAAAAAAAAAAAAAAAAAAAAAACAAAGAACTTCATGATACTCTGTATAGAAGAAACGATACTCTGTGAGTTAAAGACAATAGTTTTAGAATGTGTAAGAGCTATCTAAAATAATGGCTAAATTACATACGAAACACTTAAAAGGGTTAAAACTACTATATATAAAAGATACCAGCATTACGTCTTATTTTGAAGGTTAGAGAGAAGGCTATACATTTACTTTGATAAAATGAGGATCTTATGTTTTTAAATACAAAGCTGTATTATTAAGTAGTTTTTCGAATTCAAATTATAAATAATTAAATCTTTGGTATTCTTTTAAAACACATTTATGCAATAAATATTTGTTTCTGTGGCAGTGAACTTAGGTGGTTTCTGAAAAGAACATATTTTGTATAAACGTTTGTATGAAAAAAGTCAAATCTAGCCATAGGTAGTTAATTTTAGAATTATTTGCCCATGGTCTACCCAATTGCAAACCAGGCCCAGGCTAAAGATTGACCAACATGTTTGACTATGTGTCATGATAAACCCCTTTTTGAGGCTGAATATCATGCCTTAACTATACCATATATCATACCACAAATGGTTCAGCCCCTCGATCACGAAGATAATACATACACACTCATAATACATGGGCACACACATACAAATAAAATATTGAAATTATAATTTTTGCTATCATAGTAGTCCTTAGTAAGCATGGATTATTTCTCTCACATTGCAAATTAACACACAGTTTGCCCAGAGTTATATCTACCTATTGAGATTGAGTTTTTATTTATGGACGCTCATTAACTACTGCAGTTCTCAGTGTTTCATTCTATGTTGATCCGGAAAGACCGCTTAATTTTGCTCAGAGGCCTCCTTTCAGGCTTAAGGTTCTTTTACATGCGTAAATCTGCGACAAGGGACAGCCGGCTTCACTTCCATTCCAAAGGAAGCCATGAGTATTTTACGCCCGAAAAAAACCATTGCCCTCTGCCGAATTTGAACACGCGACCTTGGGAATCAGAAGCTAGAATGTTTCCCGTAAACCACGGAAGACAACTCATATCTACAACAGCTGAAATGTTTTAATACAGAGCTGCAGAAAGTAAAAAGGTGATCTATAAATTGGCATGTGTGCCCTAACAGCCCAAGGAAAGCCAAATACTACAGCATGGCTGCTTCATCTTCCACCTCCTTATATATAGTTCAATCAGCTTACAGCAGTACTGTCCGAATTCCTTGTGCGCTCCTGCAAGTTAAAATCATGCTTATGAAGGCGCGGGCGCCATCACAACCACCGTTACGGCAAGTACAGCCGCCTCCAAATGTTTTCCGATGGACGAGAGGGTGTAGGGGAAACGTACAACAAATGTATTACTTACGCCTGGTCTGCCCAGCGATGGCTTCACCAGAGTTATTTACTTTTCTGTGTTACTCTGATGTGTGATCAGCGGGGAGCAAACAAGAAGCCACATAACCAATTTAGTACTATTCAAAAAATCAGCACATTCTTTTCTGCATGTATTTAAAGAAGTAGCATTGCTTTTTTGTGGTAGTATTAATGGCGTTTAAGAAATGTGTTTAAACAATTCCTTAAATAAAGATAATACATATGATGTATTCCTCGTTGTTAATGATGGTGATTAACAACAAAAACAACAACAACAACAACAACAATAATAACAACAATAATAGCAACAACAATAATAACAATAACAACAATAACAACAATAACAACAATAACAACAATAACAACAATAACAACAATAACAACAATAACAACAATAACAACAATAACAACAATAACAACAAGTATAACAATAACAAGTATAACAATAACAACAAGTATAACAATAACAACAAGTATAACAATAACAACAAGTATAACAATAACAACAAGTATAACAATAACAACAAGTATAACAATAACAATTATAACAATAACAATAACAATTATAACAATAACAATAACAATTATAACAATAACAATAACAATTATAACAATAACAATAACAATTATAACAATAACAATAACAATTATAACAATAACAATAACAATTATAACAATAACAATAACAATTATAACAATAACAATAACAATTATAACAATAACAATAACAATTATAACAATAACAATAACAATAATAACAATAACAATTATAACAACAACAACAACAACAACAACAACAACAACAACAACAACAATAATAATAATAATAATAATAATAATAATAATAATAATAATAATAATAATAATAATAATAATAATAATAATAATAATAATAATAATAATAATAATAATAATAATAATAATAATAATAATAATAATAATAATAATAATAATAATAATAATAAGTCAGCACGCCGACTCCGCAGACCGAAAGGCGACTATTTCACCTTTTAGAGACGCTGCCTTTCTATCGGGATAGCTACTCAATTGGCTCCTCAGGGACCTAACGAGGCTGAGTGCACCCCATGCCAGACCTTCCAGTGAGAAAAAAAATCCCATGCCGGTACCGGTGATCCAACCTGGGTCTTCCGCGCCAGAGGTAGGCGCGCTACACCCCTAGCACAAAGGCCTTCACAACCGCATTCCCCTCCTCTTCCCACTACAGGGGGCAGTACTGCAGAGTGGGATGCGGTCAGCGCCCCGAGCACTCCCGATCGGTTGTACGGTCTTCGCAACCTGCGGTCACTACTTCTTTATCAAGTAGCTTCTGAATTGGCTCCTCCGGGAACTAATGAGGCTGAGTGCACCTCGTGGCAGACCTCCCAACAGAGGAAAAATCCCTACACCGGTACCCGGGTCCTCCGCGCCAGAGGCATGCGCACTACCACCGCTCTAAGGAAACGACGATATTATATTTTATTTATTTGTTTATTATTTAGTTATTAACGTCCTCCAACGTGATGTCATATCGGACGATGAATGGATGAAATTAGTGAAATAGTGCTCAAATGAGCCCGAGAACCATAGAACTTAAAATTATCCAAAATTTGTCTTCTTAGCATAAGGGAAACCCCCTCCCCCAAACAATTATCCGTTTAACTCACCCTAACCGAGATTCGAACTTGGGATGTGTTGAATGTGAGGCAGACATGCTGTCACCGCAGAGGCGGGCCAATCGCATTGGCGATGTGGATCAACATTAGTTGTATCATTAACTGTAGTTATAAAATGTCAGGATAATTACTTTCAAATGTATGAATAAGTTATATGTTGTCAAAATGTGTCGTACAATATGCTGACAATCAAAAAATAACGTTTACTAGGTATATGGTATACATACGGATGCACATCTGTGGAAAGTTCAAGTAGTGGAAAGATGAAGCCTGAAGCAGCAGAATAGATAATGTGGATGGCAAACCTCGGACACCCAGGTAGGCCTATTTCAACTTTTGCTTAGTTGCGCTTTCCTTAAGACATAAAAAATAATGAGAGACCGCTAAAAATTAAAACATCCTACGCACTTACTTCGCACGCCACGTCAGCAGCTCTGTTTATGGAATTTGACGACAGAGGAAACAGCAGCTGCACATTCCGAAACAAAGCATTTTGACGAGGTTGAGTTTTGACACTAAAGTAAACACCACAGTGAATTTATGGCTTCGACGGTTACTTCGGCGGTATCACTTTGGAAATTTTCATGGTATATCCGGTGACGTCAAGAAAAAGCAGTGGCACATACATAAGCGCATTTAGGTTCTTGCAGCCTAGGTGGCAGTCGAGTTCTGCACAGTGCTCCAACACGAGCGGTTCGTGTCGAGGTGTCTCAAGACCTGCTGCTCAAGGATACATCAGATGCTCTACAAGGTAACATTTTTTGAGTCTTTCTTTTTGTGGAAAGTGATTTTTATGTCAGAAGTGATTATTTGTGTCCATTTTTGGTTAATATTCAGACTACTGAAACACGTGTGCTCAATTTGAGAGGTGTGTTAAGTTTTCAATATATTTTGCCAATGTGTGCGTCGACCGTGTGTTGCAGCACTACTGTTTGTTTAATCGCAAGTAAATAATGAAAATCACAGTAGGTATCACGTATCAATTTGTGCCGACACGCCAACAGGTGGTATCAAAACGAAAGCTACCAAATTAACACTTCGAGCGTTGTTAGAATTGCAATGGCCGTAAACCGAGGGGTGGTGGAAATAGTTTCAGAAGTAACTGGAAGACAAATGCTTTGGATTTTCTGAAAACTACTAATCAAATTGAGAAAATAATCAGCGTAATTCCTGCGGGCTAGGTGGTTTTACCGCACTAGTGTCGGGAGCTGAGAAGGTGCAGTGTCAGTGTCAGCGGAGAATTCCATTCCAGGTAGTATGATTAGGTTGAAGATTTCTTCATGTTTGTGTGACGTGTTTTATTTATTTTCTCTGCTACGTATTATAATGTAGAGGAAGTATTGTATTCCACCCAAAAATTCGATGTTTAGATTTCACCGGAAATATATGTTTTGAGGCCCCCCGAATCTAAAAAAAGCATTTTTAGAAAAAGGCCCACGTGTGTCTGTCAGTCTGTGGACAGCATAACTCAAAAACGAAAATCGTTTAAAAACAAAAGATGGTATTAAAGTTTAATGTCTTTCAAGGATGCGACACGAAGATTTTGAGGAAAATTATTCCACCCTAAACTATCCCTTAAATCAAAATTTTTCGAAAATCGTGATTCTCTTAAAAACGGCTCTAATGATTTTGATAAAAGTGACATGTTCAAGATATTTTTATAACAAATTTAATGTATATTTTGAATTTTCTGGCTATAGCCTATGTGCTCCTGTTTACTCTGGATGACTTTTGCATAACTGGTAAACAGAGAGAGAACAAATCTTACTATACAAAAAAAAATTAGATCTTGCTAAAACAAATAATTTTTGTCCAGATAAATTTTTTTGTAGACTGAACCATTTCGGAGATATTCCTTTTATTTGTGCGAGTTTTGGAGAACTTATACTTCGTCAAATGGAACATAGTTATTAAGTTTTTTATATGTTAACAATGCAAAATGGATTTTGAAAGATTTGACTATCGCTCAAAGCCTACTGTATTCCCATATTCCCCTTGTACCTACAAGAAGGAATTTTTGCAAAAAAACATTTCATTTTTGTGTCAATTACAACACTAGCATTTTGTTTAAAACTGTGAAGTTCTTTAAAATATGACGATATAATACCCCCTTTTTTTAGCTAGTTTTGCCTGCCTATTTTAATTATTTATAATGCCTAAGCTTCCGGTCTCTCTTAATAATGTATTATAGGAAGTAAAAGTTTAAGGAACATGGTGACACGAGAAGAAAAGAATATTATTAGATTACTTGATTCTAAACTATAAACATTGCACGACTTTCTCTACCCATTTTAACTTATTCCAATATTCTGCTACTTACTATAATAAGCTTTCTTTTATCTTTCTTTCTGTTCATCATGATCATTTTTTGGAAATGTTTCAAAAACACTTGTGGCTACACGGAAGCATACGCGACGCAGTTTGAAAGGTATTGCTTAAAATATTGGAAAATTTTGGTTAACAGGAAATGGTTCGTGAACGGTCAAAGGTATAAAAACCAAACGAAAATAGAGTTAACGGAAAAAGTTGTGCATATTACTGAGCATTGTGTTTCTTTTTAAGTAAGTTACTTATATCTCTTTCTTAATTATACAAAATCCAGTCAGAGTGAACAGTGCTGCGCAAGCTATTCGCAGAAAATGAAATTTGACGTAAATCGATTAAAAATGTTATCAAACTGTTACACCTGTTTTAATAAAATGAAAATATAATTTTTCACGTAAAGCTTGTGAGCTGGGGATATTAATGAAAACCTTTGTCTTTTGTCCACAAAAGAACGTCAGAACTTAGGTCTTGTAAGAATTAAAAATGGACACAACTGAACTACCACTCAGCAGTTCATTGAATAGTGATTTTATAAATGTAACCCACATTGATGGAATATATTAAAAGTCTATACTTCAAGGCAAGCTAACACTAGAAATTCAACTTCTGAATAATAAACAGCTTCGAAAATTCAGCTTTTTGCCTTTATTTTTTAATCATCGTAGGTACTCTTACTTATATCAAAGTTTCTTCCTTTATAACCTGTTTTACGCCACAAAAGTTTTAATTTTTAAAAGTGACTGCTTTTGAGTACACAGCATTATAAAATTACCCACATTATAATTTTTTGAGTTTATTCTTTCATCACTTTTTTTTTTTTTTTTCTGATGCCAACTCATTTTTTTTTAAATAGTAACTTTTTCATATTTTAACATCATATAAATTTCAAAACAGGGGCATTTTTTACACGAAAAGAGGATTGCAAAGTTTCTTATTTCTATATTATGAATCTTGGATTCAAGTTTTACGGAGTAGATGAAAAACTTTGCTTTGTTAGAAAATGAGTTATAAAGCAGTGCTACCAAAAATGGTTGAAACGAATTTCAAGATTTTAAACATGTTGACCAAATTTTCAATGTAGCCTTGCCTTAGGTGTTATGAAAGTGTTCAATGATAATTTTTAAATTCAGCCTAACCTAACTGAGCAAGAATATGGAGAAGGCACGTTCTGAGACTATGTGTAATTTGCAAAGAATGGTGCTTCATCTTTGATCACAATTTCCCGAAACATGATTTTCCATACTTCAGGTGCACGTTTCTCAAAAACTATGACAGATATTGATATTACATTTTAGTGTTTATTTGAGAATGTTCCTTGAATCCTTTGGGCCAGTGTTTTTATTAATTCGAGTTATAACATGGGGAGAAAAAAAGTAAATCCTTAACAATATTGTCACGGTTTTTATAGATGGTTAAATAATTTTTTATGTGCAAGACACAAATTATGTAGGACTTTTATTTAGTGTAGCCTATAAAGCTATGTTTTATATCTTTCAAGAAACAATTTGGTGCCCATTGCTTCAATTAGAAAAGTGCACTTGAAGTATGAGGTGTAACATTTCCTTTTCAGTTAACAGTATGCTTTATGTCCCTTTTGCATGGAATTATAGAAATACAATTTAATCATTATACAGTTGATAAATGCACAAATACTTAAGCTGTGGTCACGCCAAATTTCAATTTATTCTAGTGATTAGTTGCTGTTATACTTCAACTTTAAATACTGTTGTAAATTGACCTTCCAGCCCCATAGGTGTAATTTATAACGCAATTTTCAAAGCTAGAATAACAAGACATTCTAGATGGTAGTAAGAATTAATTTTTTGCAGCTTCGAATATGCACTTTTTTGCCTTTATTTTTTTAATTATTGTACTCTTACTTAAATCAAAGTGTGATTTCAATGATAGCAACCATGCCACTTTCGATGGACACCAAGGTAAGTTGCTGTGGTTTTCTGTTCAAATTTTGATAGAGAACTTCTCTATACACCCATGTCCCAATAGTTTGAAGATTGTGTTTTTCAAATAAGCTCTAACTGGAAGATAAATTCAGCTATGTCTGTAGGGAACACCTGTTAATGATTCCATCTCACACGGCCAAAACCAGGCTTAGAAGTTAATGTTTGCCAGTGGAATTGCCAGAGTTTAATGCAAACATAAGGTAACGTGTAAAATAACTTTACTACATTAGTGTTTATTTTCACGAAATCTAACATCAAATACTGAACCACAACCTCCACCACTTTCAAAAATGTTTTCTCCATAAACCTTATCAATATACACTGCATTCCATAATTCACGAAATTGAATATTGATGATGATGGTTATGATGATTATTATCATCATATTATTATTATATTACTATTATTAATAATTATTGTAATTATTATTATATTACTATTATTAATAATTATTGTAATTATTATTATTATTATTATTAATAATTATTGTAATTATTATTATTATTATTAATAATTATTGTAATTATTATTATTATTATTATTATTATTATTATTATTGTAATTATTATTATTATTGTAATTATTATTATTATTGTAATTATTATTATTATTGTAATTATTATTATTATTATTATTATTATTATTATTATTATTATTATTATTATTATTATTATTATTATTATTATTATTATTATTATTATTGTAATTATTATTATTATTATTGTAATTATTATTATTATTATTGTAATTATTATTATTATTGTAATTATTATTATTATTGTAATTATTATTATTGTTATTATTATTGTTATTATTATTGTTATTGTTATTATTATTATTATTATTATTGTTATTATTGTTATTATTGTTATTGTTATTATTGTTATTATTGTTATTATTGTTATTATTGTTATTATTGTTATTATTGTTATTATTGTTATTATTGTTATTATTATTATTATTATTATTATTATTATTATTATTATTATTATTATTATTATTATTATTATTATTATTATTATTATTATTATTATTATTATTATTATTGTAATTATTATTATTATTATTGTAATTATTATTATTATTGTAATTATTATTAATTATTATTATTATTTAGAAGATAGCGCTAAATGAGGAGACATTAAGAATACCAAACGTGTTTCAGGAATGCGATCTTGCATTAAGGAAAGAATTTTCGCTTGTTTTTGACAAAATACAGATCCTTCTATACTTCAGAACAATGCTGTGTTAGTGGAATAGAATCTTGCTAATACCAAATGCCCTATATTCATTAAACTGCTATGTGTTTTTGATAACTGAAAACAAGTGTATTTTACTCCTGTTTGATTAAGAAGGTTTTATTAGCCATGTGTAAGAAACTATAGATACCTGAACTTATGTGTGAATCGTCCAAATACATGAAAACTCCATTACCACAGTTTTCTCCCTCTGATAGAGAGAGGGAGAGGCAAGCAGATAGCTATTTTATGAAATTATCCAACAATAGTGGGTATACAATGGACAACAGGTGAAATGTTTATCTCTATATAACCATTTTAACAATAAAATTTAAATAGCGAGTAAGCCAACTGTAAATATGAACAGAAACGTAATTGTTAGTAACCGTTCTATTTGGGAAGATGAAATACAGGTCATTGCTACAGCATTGCTAAAATGTAAATTTAACTCCACCAAAGTTTAAAATACTTAATATATATCAACCATTTTTAGTGCACTGAAAAGCTTATTGCTTATTTTATTAGTTTTAGTTTTCTACCATACTATTACACTTAACTTGGAAACATACAGTCTTGAGAAGAATTAATACGCCAAAGTGCTAATATAAAATAAAAATTTAATAGTATTGGTAGTGAATTCTTGGCAGCGCTTAGTGAAAAATCTAAATTAAAATGTCGAGACTTTCAAATGTTACAAAACCACGATCCAATTGGGTTTTGCCTTTCTGATCGTTTAAATACGGTCTAAAAAGTTTAAATCGCCATTCTTATACATGTACTAATTGCATGTGAAATTTTCAAACTTGATTTTGTCGTAATAATTTTTCTTGCATTTTACGCATTAAAGTGCTTCAATAATATAATTTTTGCTCAGCTTCTGTCACATTTTCAGTATACATTCTTTTAAGATTTATATCAAAACTCTAAACAGAGTTTCCATAATACAAGTATAGTTTTGGATTTAGGGTTTAATGGTGTAGTACAGGATTGATGTAAACAAATTTAAAAGCATTAGAGACCTTGTGTTATTTACAGGAAGCATTAGCTGATACTACATTTTAAGTAACAGTATTTCAAGAATAAATTGCAACATATAACAGCTTAAGCTTTCCAAATCATAATCATTTGGGGCGTTTTGGATAAGGTTCTCCGTACATTTTTAAACCTGTTTTCTTTAAATTTACATACATCGTGTCATGAAAATTAATTTTCAGCTAGAATTAAGTTTAGCAGCCCTGTGATAAGATGTTCAGCAACATTGTCATTTTTTACTTTCTCTACTACGTATACTAAAGTAGAGGAAGTATTGTGTTCCACCCAAAAATTTGATACCAAGATTTCACCAGAAATATGTTTTGAGGTCCCCTGAATCAAAAAAAAATTCTTAGAAAAAATTACGGGTGCGACAGGATTTTTAAGAAAATTCCTCCAACCTAAACTACCCTTCACATGGAAAATTTTTCGAGAAATTTTGATTTTCTCAAAAATAGCTCTAACAATTTGGATTCAAATGCCATATGTTTAAGATATTTTTATCACAAATGAAATATTATTTTGAATTTTCTAGCTATAGCCCCGTAGTCCTACTTCCTCTTGGATTTTGTACAACTGCTGAATCATAAGAGGTAAACCAAATTTTATCATACAAAAAATGTAGAGCTGGTTAAAACCTACAATTTATATGCAACTGCATTTTTTGCGTGAACCATTTTGGAGGCATTCTTTGTTATTTGACTATCAGCCAAAGCCTGCTGCATTCCCCTTGTACCTACAGGAATATTAGCAGTATGATAATTTCTGCAGATGTTTATCTGGACTAAGAAGAGGAAGATAGAGGAGTAAGTGTTTGTAAGAATAGTAGAAGGGTTGGTTAAACCATGAGATTGCAACACAAGATTTCTTAAAACGTTCATTTCAAAACAAACATTTCAAACGCAAAATGTGTAGCGTCTTCCTGGCTTTGCTTAGCTTATAACTAACACACGAACAAGTACTTCCTTATTTGGATGCGATACAATGCTCAAAGTTATCAGGAAGGAAGAAATAAATTTTGCTGGTTCTTTGACGACGAGAGGCTGACATGTCTTGTGACCTAATAATCTTCAGATATCGCACACGCATAACAGAAACATTCATTCGTTCGTTCGCCAGTTCGACTTCAGCATCTCCAGGATAAGCTCTCTGAATTTTCCTTTGGACGTCGCTCTCAACATTTGCACCATTCCAGTGCAAATTCGTAAGTAATAAAATCTAAAGTGCATAATAATTATTCGTATATTTTAACATTTCAAACGTGTTCATGTGTAATGTGGTTATCCACCACTTCTCTTTGTCCTCAGACAGCATTACTATTATTACCACTATTACTACTATTATTACTGTTAGTACTATTAGTAGTATTAGGCGATTTGAAAGGCCTAAAATCCTATTTAGGTTTTCTGAGAACCAAACTTCGTAAAATCTTTTTCCGAAACTCTCTCTGAATATTAGGATTTAAAATACCAACAAAAATGCTCATGATAACTTCAGTTAAAGGTATCTTTTCCAATAAAATATGCAGGTGTTTTGGGCTTTCAAAAAATAGTCCCGTGAGAAGCAGCTCACTTTCCATTTTATTCTGCTGCAGTAGAAGCGTTCTGCTCCACCTTGGAAATCCCTATCAACATTTACCGTAAATATGCACACAATTTAAAATATCCTGATTAACAATAAATAAGTAGGAAAGCTACTCCCGGAACGAAAAATCCAGAAGCTTATACTTCCGCTATACAACACTTTTACAATAGAATTTTCGTGATTTTCCTAAAAGTTGTAACCGTTTGAATGATAATATCAATGTTTGAGAGCTTGCTATCCTGAATAAAATTTGTCACTTTAATGACCTGTGAAGTGACTAATGAATTTGCTTTGGCTGGTTAACTATAAAAGTTGGACAAAGGATTGCGACTGAAAAAAAAATTCAAATTGAAATCCTTGCGTTAGGCACGTGCCTTGGTAGAACATTGGTTGCGTAGGGCCTAGTATTTTTGTGGTTAGGTGCTTATATTTATTTTTTGTTATTATTTCTTTCTTTTATGTTTCCTTATTCCCATGTTAAGCTTTATTTAGGTTATACATATGTATATATGGTTTGTATATATAGTTTTATTAGAATTATCTTACTACACAGATCAGCTAAAATGTTATATGAATACAGAGCACACATTATAGTTTGCACTACAATATGTTTAAGGATAAATTAGGATGTTCAGGTATGCAACTTGTAATTAATAATAATAATAATAATAATAATAATAATAATAATAATAATAATAATAATAATAATAATAATAATAATAATAATAATAATAATAATAATAATAATAATAATAATAATAATAATAATAATAATAATAATAATAATAGTAGTAATAGTAGTAGTAGTAGTAGTAGTAGTAGTAATAATAATAGTAATAATAATAATAGTAATAATAATAATAGTAATAATAATAATAGTAATAATAATAATAGTAATAATAATAATAATAGTAATAATAATAATAGTAATAATAATAATAGTAATAATAATAATAGTAATAATAATAATAGTAATAATAATAATAGTAATAATAATAATAATAATAATAATAATAATAATAATAATAATAATAATAATAATAATAATAATAATAATAATAATAATAATAATAATAATAATAATAATAATAATAATAATAATAATAATAATAATAATAATAATAATAATAATAAACAACCATAACAACCTATGATAAGGAAATGTTATCTATTAAATACTTATGACTGCTGCCGTCGTCTTCCTCTTCTTTTCCATGATCAGTTTCTGAATCTAAAAGATCTCGTTTCCAGTTTATTTTCACAATTAGAATAGTCTGACTCATACAAATTGTCTTCCACGGGTAAGGCATCATCGTAAAGTAGACGATAGATTTACTTATTTCAAATCCTTGGGATTTTGGGGGTCATCTTTTACCCACGTTCATGTAACAGCTCCTCGCAACGAGAAAACAATATTGCACAACTAACGGGGGAAAACAAATGTCAACAATACGTATGTAACAAGAAGGGGCACGTGTTGATTGACATGTAACCATTGATTAGTCATTCTTACAACCAACGAAATAAACCGATTATTTCTTTGCTTCAGCAACAGCCGGATCACAAGTTTGTCGCTGCAGCAAACAATCAAAAAGTCTGTTCGTTCGAAAACAATAACGTTTAAATAAACAGAAGGTTAACTAAACCTCTAGCGACCAACGGAAGGTTAAGGTATACCTATGTATTATTTATGTTTAAATTGTTCGTAATCTTAAATACGAGTATTTCCTCAGTATTAGCATTTATTAACACGTAACTGTTAATTGGGCATTTGGTTATCCCTTGAGCAGATGTAAAGGTAAGCATTGTTGTCCCGGTTAGCATTATATAAATCTTCTGTTTACTCTGCCGAGTTTTGATTCAGTCTCCTGTGCTCTCCTGTATTACTACTACAGGTTTTGTATTAGTAGCGGCGCCGTGGCCGAGCGGTTAGACCGTTCGCCCACCACCTGGGCGGCCCGGGTTCGACAACGGGGATCCGCATGTGGTATTCGTGGTGGACGAAGCGGCGTCTGTGCGGGTTTTCTCCGGGTTCTCCGGTGTACCCTGCCACTCATTTCGCCAATTGCTCCATCGCTTTTCAAATCATCCACTTCTAGATCTTCACTCTGGTCCATAGGTTCCTCAGCTCCCCGACAGGCGTCTGATCCAGGCTTCTAAGTCCTACGGGATGAAAGTCTAATAATTCAGGAAATATTTTAATATTCACAAAGTATATTCTAAAATAGTAAATAAATACCTGTAAGATCACCAAAGTTTGATTTATACTTCTGATCAAAGTGGCGTTTGATACCGTAACGCCTTATAAAAAAACAAATTACCTCTACCACTCTTCATGAAATAGCCATACTCGCTACTGAATGAGGCGTGTTGGGACCTGAACAGCACTGCAGGGAAGGGATGTCTGGTGGAGTGAGGTGAGAACAGGAGTGACCCAATTGAGCCGATTTTGCTCCAGTTGACCGATTTTGCCCATGTTTGCGTTAGAACCATAGTTTAGTTTTGCTGTATTTTAAAAATATTTACTGCGATTATTTCAGGTGCCCCAGTATTTTCCCCTTTTAGCTGTTCAAACAAGCTCTCTTACTTCAGAGTAGCAGAGTGAGTAATGTGAATCACTAATAAACCCTTCAGGCATTCAGTGTTGAACAAGAAAGTCCCCATATTAGTTGTACAACACCAGTACCATAAAAGAGTAACAGAAGTACCGTGCAAAGCCAGGAAAGCACGCAATTGGAATGGGAGTTAAGCAGGTGCACTGTAGTATGTTTTGTAACCTCACCCACCCCTCCGAATAACTGAGGGATAAAATCGACTGTAAGAGGTGCATTTAGGGGAAACCGTACGGTTCAACAAGAAACACGTGCAAACCTAAAACTTCAAATACACGGGAGCTCTCTCTAAACTCATATAAAATAGGAGTTGCAATGTGTTATTTTAAGAAATTTCATATAAAACCGAGTTACCAAGGGCACGTACGTAGCGTGGTTTCGCAACATTTTATCTTGCTTTCTTGGTAGACGTTTTAAGGAATACACAACTGAAATTTAGTAGTAGTCTCAGAAAACTTGACATTTGTATTCCGTTACTTTAAGAGGACCCATGACAGATATGATTTTGTAAAATTTTGTTCAATATTTTTTCAATTGTTGTGTGTTAGTGACCCTCATTTTTAATAGCATACTGTGTAAAGTTCAATAAAATTGAAGTAGTTTTTCAGCTATCAGCCATTTTAAAAATATTAAATACTCCTTTCAGGATAAAAATTTTTTTCATCACTACCACTTTGACATATTTCAACATCTAAGAAGTGATTCTAGAATTTTTCTATCTTTCTTTTTTTTTTTTTTTTTTTTTTTTTTTTTATTTTTTATTTCGTTTTGTGCTTTGAATAACAAAATATTAATTATAATCAATAATGTGAGTATTGCAGCCTAAAAAGTAAAACTTTTGGATTATGAACACTGTGCCCAAGTTTTACATTGTAGCCCAAAATGGATTCTACAATTTCTTCAGATGGTACTCTAGAGCAATAATTATTGTGTCAAGTTTCATGAAGGAGAAAAGAAGCTATTATGCGTGGGTTATTTGTCATATCGAGAAATGTCGTTCTGAGAAAACACATTCTACATTGAAAATATTAATACAGGCTTATAATTGTGCAGTCTATAAAACGGTTCAGAATACAATAAAGCGCATTTAAATGCTTGACTAACACTATAAAGAGTTCATTATTGCATAAATTCAAAAATGAAAAATATTGGCTACTTTGGTTTAAAAAATCTGTCGTAGGTCCCCTTAAAAATAATTGAAGAGCATAAATTCAAAATGTGTGACTTTTCATAGTACATTATATAATTTACATTAAAATGCAGAATAAAACTATTGTACCTTTTGAAATTTAAGGTTTTTGAAAATTATTTTTTCACCATATTCACTTTCTGAAAATGTTTCGCACAATGCACTTCATTCAATTCTTCTGAAATTTGCCATGCAGATTTCCAAAGCACAGAAAATTAAATCTGTCATAGTATTTTTTTCTTCTCTCTTCTGAACCGTTCTTGTGTTATTACTTTTTGAAGCCGCAAAAAACTTAAACAAAACCATAAATTTCAAATGAAAAAATTTAATTTTTTTTAACCAAGACTAGTAAACACATGACAGATTTGTATGGTATAATCAGCCGATGGGCACTTGGCATATGGCAATGAAATCCAGGTTTAACAATTCATAACTCGGAAATTTACGAGAATAGTTCATTGAAATTTAAAGGCTCTAATGTTTATATCAGACAACATTGAAAATAACCTTTTCAGCTAAATTGACTGAAAACTTTTGAAAAATCACATTTTCAGTTGTGTATTCCCTTTAGAACGAACATAAAAATTTTAGATTTTACCCGATTCCGCATGTACACTCTCTTCAGTTTCTGTTAATTTCAAACAACCAAATCCATTAATATTTACCTAGCCTTGTTAAAATCCTTTAACACCTCCAGCTGTTCTCTCTTCGTTTAAGTTTTACAGTATTTCATGTATTTCTTCCCACAGGATACGTGTAAGTAAATTTATCTACCCGATTATTTCCTTGCAGTATTCCCTTAATCTAGCAAAATGCCAAAACAAAATATCCTTTCGGAAATATGTAGTAGCAATGTCGGTTCTTAGGCTCTTTATCTGAACTCGTACAATATATTAAACTTTTGATTTAATGTGACATTTTTACTTTTCTACTGAACGAATGAGTGAGTGATTAAGCTTTAAGGACCCATAGAGCCCCTTTTACTGAACAATGGCGCGACTGATTAAATGAAACTTTGTATGAAATGTGTTATAGCCCGCTTAGAGAATAGGAAAAATTGTATTTAATTTGGCCAAATGGGAAGGTTCTAATCAGGTGTGAATTAAATTTGGAAATGTCTAGTATATTACAGAGCTTTTTGGAAGAGATACGCGACATAGAAGAATACTGTTTATGATAATCTGTTGTGATTTACAGAGTTTCTATAGAATGCATATTTAATAAGGTACATACATTTTTCATTGTATGCCTCTGCGTGAAAGTTTCATCTATTGAATTTTTAATGGACGTTTTAAATAGTAATTTTACATTTTGGGTCTAAGAATCCAGTATTCATCATCATTGATATCAATCTGTTGGCAGGCTGAGAGCAGCCCGAGGTCCACCATACGTGTCCCTGCCCTGTTAGGGCTTAACCACTCTCATGAAAGGATGTGGTTGGGGCTTGAAGGGAGGTAAAAATTTATGCTCATCAGCGGCTGCCAGTCAGGGTGCAACTGCATTTAGGCACCGCTGGTGTGTGGAACCAAATATGAGTGGTTTTAATTCTGAAATCCAAGCATGTCTTGGAAGAATTGTGTGGGAGCTCAGCTCTGGCTGCTGGTGGATTAGCTCCGCTGTTACCGGATATGCCCGCACCTCTAGAGACCTAAGCAGAACGCGCCGGTGTTGTAGCAATTAGGAGCAAAATTTTGTAGCCCGGCGCCTAATTACATCCTCCACATACGGAAGAGATGAGGCCTCTTACAGTAGTCTCGAGGGGAATCTGCGATGTACAGAATAGAATTATCCGAAGACCTTAATTCTGTAGACACAGATGCAGGAGATGGGAATCTGCGGCCATGCCCCAGATCTCGCAGGCGTACGGTAGGTTGGCGATTATGAGGGCCCGAAACAGACGTAGCTTCAAGGGAACAGGCATCCTGGACCTTGGCGTGGGGTACAGCGAGGCTGTTGCCCCGCCGGCCTGATGCGTCAGGTTTCGGATGTGCTCCCCGAAAGTCAGACCCTTATCGAGCTTCACTCCCAGGTAGGTGATAGTATTCGACCTTTCTATCCTTCTGAGATAGGAGAATGTGAGGAAGTTTGCGGGAAAATGGTGCTTGAGAAGAGGATGGCGTGGCTTTTCTCCGGGTTTATGGACAATCGCAACGCCTGCATTCTTGGAGGAGGCGGAGGTGTCTGGATGGGAGCAGCACGTCGTCAGAATACTGGGCTATGTTGACATGCTGCTTGGTTGGGATGTTGGATCATGTTTTGAAAATCAATGAACGAATTCAGTACTGTTACATTTTCACTGAAGAAAAACCGAAGCAATAGTTATGAAACCTGATACATATAGGTTACATTCAATTTTCCTTTTGCTTCATAATGAGGTACAAAGCTATGAAATATAATTATAGAGTTTATTATTGGAAAAATTGTAGGTAAAAAAAGTTAAAACAGTGTATAAGGCACTTGTTCCTAAAATGTGGATGATATAAATATTTAAGAATTAATATATACTTAGACTTATTTTTTATTATAAATCAAGTACCATGGACAGCAGTCGAGCTTGGACAGCATAACCACTATAAAAGTGAAGCACAATTTTGTGTGTTATTGCACTAAATGTTTCAATTTTCCATTCGCTTCCAAGAAAGAATTTTTCATTACACTGGTCTTCAAATCATATTACTTGTGGGTTGCACTCAGCGTTGATGTGGGAGATTCTCCTAGAAGAGTCGAGGGGAAACGGGGAAGGAGAGAGAGAGATGGAGGTAGAGAAATCTTCCTAGTGAACGCAGTCACCGAACGAAGTTATGTGTTGTGCCAGTATGTACGATAATTATTACACCTTTTTGAATTATGTTTAACGCCCGATTTTACATCTTAAGACACCACAGGCCGAAGGCACTGATGATTAGGGCTCGGAATTTTAGGTGCTAAAACTTGGAAAATATTAATTTTTTGTGTGATAAAACTACAAAAACTATGTGCTAAAACAAATAAAATATTTTTAAAATCTGAATGGCTGAAGTAATATAAATGTATTTGGTACTTAACAGACATTCTTGGAAGGAATCATCAAGTACTATAGAATTACGGTATACGACCACGATTCCTCAAATTTTCCATCCGGAAAGATTCACGATTGCCACGAAGAGTTGATTTAATTAAATTATTTTGTTGTTTAACGACGCTGTCAATTGCCAGGATCACATAAGCGTTGCCGGTGTGCCGGAATTTCGTCCCACAGGAAGTTTTACATGCCAGTAAATCTACTGACATAGTATACTTAAAAACCATCGGTCTGGACCGTATTTCAACCCGTGACCTTGGGATCAGTAGGCCGGCATAAAACCAACTGAGCCACCCAGACCGGCAAGAATTGTCTTGAATTTCGAAAATGCTCGCTCCAGTCACAAGAACTGAGTCTAGCATAATTATAACATGTTATGTCACACTCACATGAGTAATTTCATGTTACCCATCCGACATATCTGAAATTTTACAGACTATATTAAATCCGCTATTGTTTTCGAACACTTCCTTCGCAGTATATTGTTGCACTTGCAGTACTATTCGTTCTAGACATGTTTGATCCACTGTGCACTCAAAACTGTCGATATGTAACTTCCCAACACAACTTGAAGTTTGTATAAACTTTGTGGATTCATAAATGACTAATTGTCTCGTAGTTTAACAAGAACTAGTGCACTATGAGTGCACTCGGTGAGAAGAGTTACATATACCTCCCAAGTAGGCAGGGTTTCTGAGGTACAGTCGCGTAAAGAAAACATTACCAATACCAAGATGCTTGCAACGGGGCGTGCTAACGATGTAAACAGAGTAACACCAGGAGTTCAAAATTACTGTCTACAAGACAGTTGGACTGTAGGCAGTTTCAGTGTTGCCACAATATTATATCGTATGATTTCTAGAGTCTCTAATAAACATAATTCATTAGTGATATTACTGAAAGTATGATCATAATTGCTTTGTTTTATGCGGTAATATAATGTATTACTTTTTTAAAATTTTGCTTAGAAATTTATTCATTGACTCATTGTTTCTGGTGTTTATGTTTTGATTTTAATAACAATGAAAGAACTCACCTTTAATTCCTTCGGATTCAATAACCCGGTTTTTTTTTTAGATCAACGTCTAACAATACTATAAAATAAATATAAATGTTAGAGACAAAGAAAACTTCCCGACAATGCAATCGGTGAGGCTACAATAGAAGGTTATTTCACAAGGTCACCTTTCGTGCTATCAAAGCCGCCGCAATAATGCATAGCTGAAATTACACAAAATGATTGGATAGAAGCATGCAAATAAGTGAAAAAAAATTGAAGATTTTAAGCGCAGAGATGGGTTAATTGAAGAAGCTTACAAAGGACTCAGCGACACCAACGTTTCCTGACATGCTGCTTCTGCGAACTAATGTGAAGACATCAGCAGGTGAGTACTGTTTTCATTGTGCGATTGTACATTCGCCTTTCCCCTTGCTTTCCCTCGCTCCCCGCAGATCCCTAGACTTATGGTAGTAAACAAACCTGTGGCGCCCTCCTTCAAGTGCACTCATATCGTGGCCGAGTAGTACCAGTGTATATACTAGCACAGCTGTGAAGCGATAACAGGTACAGTGCAGGAATCCATGTTCTTATCTTGTAGTTTGAGAAAGCAGGATGTTTATACTTTCTTCCATTTGAAGGGATACTATAGCTGACATATCAGTTCTAATAATGAATAGGAAATTGCCACATCTAGCCTGTGTAATAGAGCATTGAAGAAGTGGACAGTGACTTGTTAAAAAATAATTCTGCTGCTGTTTTTATGTGATTTATGTGAAAATTATTTTATTTTTAAAATGCTTCCTGTATACGATTTTTTTTTAATTTATGTGAATATTCCAAAATATTTATTTACATTAAAAATCAGAAAATATGCATTTTATGTGCAATAAAACGTAAAATATTTGCTGCGGTATAAATATCTAGAACATTAAACTCAGTTTCAAGTTCATGCTAGGACGCAAACAAAATGTATATTTACCTAAAAATCCGAGCCCTACTGAGGTATGATCATAATTGCTTTGTTTTATGCGGTAATATAATGTATTACTTTTTTTAAATTTTGCTTAGAAATATAAGCTTTTTTATTCATTGACTCATTGTTTCTGGTGTTTATGTTTTGATTTTAATAACAATGAAAGAATTCACATTTAATTCTTTCGGATTCAATAACCCGTTTGTTTGTTTGTTTGTTTTTTTTTTGTGTTTTTTTTTTAAGATCAACGTCTAACAATACTACAAAATAAATATAAATATGATGATACATGAAATAAAACGATTCGAAACTGAACCTTGGAAAGGAAACTTTGCAGGTATAATTTTAAGCTACCTTCCCGCCATTTTCAATTTTTAAGTCGGAGAAAAAGTTGGAGAAAACCTCAAGTCAAGGAGAGCGTCTTGGCATCAGAAAAAACAAATTTTGAAAATCACTTTAACAAGCAGTATATGAAATCAAACATTTTCAGAACTAGTCATCATTGCTAGTTGCTTAAAATGATGTGGCATAATACTCGCATTTCAATGCAAGTGTTCCCAAATACAGAGGAAATAAACGTAGCCACGCATTTAAAAAAGAAAGTGGTTTTGGGATCTGGAGTTGGCAAGTCTAACCGCAAGGGCTTTTATGTTGTATGTACTCAGCAGGACGAGTTAAGTTTGCAAGGTTGGCCCTTTGAAAAACAGGGAAATATAAAGGATACGCGCTCTGGGCACAGTGCGAAGAAAAGAGACACAGTCAGAGCAGTTTTCAGTCTGTGAGGTCCGCATTCAACTTCAAATACCGGTGTTTCAAATCCTATGTGTATTAAATCCACAAGCTGTGCGTTAGAGAACTCATTCTACCAATAGTGTTTTCATTATAATCGTCAGTTTCTCTTCAGCAATGAACTGACACTGTTTAATTTTACATACAACATTTGTTGTCTCTCAGGAAAGCACAGTAAACCCTAATTATAGGTATTCACATTTCTATATCGCTGTCAACAATACTGACACCTATAAGATACTAACAATAGTAATAACAGTAATAATTGTAGTAATAACATGCTTATATTCTTACTTTTATCAGGAATGGAACGTTATTTTTTAAAACTAAATATTCCTCCAAAATCACCTAGAGTATATCACTCGCCTCCGCTGCCTTGCAAAGCTGTGAAGGGACTCCAACCTCGCAGCTGCACAACTTGTGTTATTAAAGATCAGTTGACGATGGCTCTTGAAAAATGCTGATAACAGTGGCACAAACAGAATTTAGTTGTGGGAGCTGTTTTAGCGTATTTAGGTGTATGAGACTGTAAAACACATATTAGCTTCGTTTTTTTCATTCGAAAGCATGGAACAACTCATCGAACGCTACCAAAATTATTTGTACTTCACTTTTTTAAATCAGTGTAAAAATAAGTACTTTCTACATTGTGGCTCTTAAAAGTTTAATGCTGGTTTGCAAGAAAACTGCCATATAAGTAGCTACTCCCTTCTTTAGTTAATCACTGGGTAAACTAATGAAGTCACTAAACTTCAGGCAGTTGCAAGAATACTATATGATCGATTAACTACTCTTGTCTTCGGGAAGAGTAGATGTAATGCGACAGAACCGGCTTAGTCGGGTACATAGTTGTCCTAAGCACACGCATGATGTCGCTGCAACAAATACCTACTACGTGCTCAGGATTGCACTTCTAATTCTGTTGGTAAAGTTGTTTCGTGTTTTCTGCAAGCCAAAATATAGAACAAAAGGAACAGAAGTACTCGTTTCTCTTAAAGGAACAACATATTGTCATCGTTAGTTTCGGAAAATAAGAACAGTATAAAATTAAGTCACGGACACAGTTACACATTTACGTAAGAAAGCTGGCAACGTGGATCTATGTTCTCAGAATGCAGACTGCTTAGGCTTCAAAAGAAAAGTAATTAATTGGTAGGAAAGTAACTCTTCTTGAATGCTCGAGCTCACACGTCTAATTGTTCGATTCTGTACACATGAATATGATCTCCCATCACTTTCTGAAAGACAATATAGAAGCATAACGAACAAATGGTTGATTCCGTAAGAGCAATAGCTGATTTTGTGACAATATGGATATATGTTGCTGTCAATTTTTCACCCTGCAATTATTCTACTACGTGCAAGATATCTATGAATGCTTGTTTGGAGAACCTAAATCTAACTTTACATTCTATGTTGTCATATTCTTGAATAGAGTATCCAAAATTCCTCGGGGTTGGCAAAAATGTAGCTCAAGATTCTGCAATTTGCTTAAACACTTCATTTAGCCAACATGTAGCATTACACTGCTAGGGACATAGCGCTAAAGAAAATAGGAATTCTAGAAAGAAAGGAAAGATAGGGGAAGAAGCAACAGCAAATCAGGCAAATGATGTTTGTGACATTATGCTCTCCGACAGCGAAATATAAATACAAGAAAGGTAATGCTTTGAAGTCTCTCCATCCATCCGTCCCTCCGTCCCCTCTCCATCCCTCCATCCCTCCATCCCTCCATCCCTCCATCCCTCCATCCCTCCATCCCTCCATCCCTCCATCCCTCCATCCCTCCATCCCTCCATCCCTCCATCCACACATCTCTATCTCTGTAGGCCTTTCGATTTTTTCATTAAAAAAACTTCTGGCGACTTATTAGCAACAAGATGGCGACAAACGCTGTTCACTAGTTGGCAACACTGGCAATATGTTTATATTTTTCCAACCTGTAGAAGCGTACAAGGGAATATGAATTCCACTGGAGGTAAAATTATTAAATTCCTTATGGATGAGGTTGAACATTTTGTTAATCAAGGGAATATACACGTATTTTCGGCATGCCAACCACTATGATTATCAGGGCCTATTAAAAGCATGTTTGAAAGGAATCCCTTCCTCATAACGTCAAAACGTAGTTTATTAATCGACCCGGATTTTAATAGAGGAGCTTGCAGCGGAAAAAAAATTAGTAATCACATTACCGATATGCGTGCGGGATTGTGCTTTCGCTTTCTTTCGCGTGCCTGTTTCACATGCTGCTCTTTTCAGAAGCATGCCTAGGCTAATTCTAATTACATTCGAGATACCTACCATTACATTACATTACTGAGGATGCATATGTCATGTTTGACTCCGGTTTTAAAATGCCACCGCATTAATACGCAGGCCAGTTGTTTGCGGTTTCATCAACTCTATAAATATGATGACAAGGGATGTATTTACACGCCTCGTGTCGATGTTATATTCCTTTACAGATTCAGGCCAGAATATACAGCAGCAGAGAGCGAAAACCAGTTACAATCTGCCCATTCAAAGCGACACATTCGCTGAATACGCAGTGTCACTATCTGAAAGTGGAAATGCCTCGGTCTCTGCCATAGATGCAATCCACTAAGCTGCAACAATGTGTTAATGCACATTATTTTGCACTCGTACACCTGAGGAAGGCATTAGTGATTTACCTTACCCAATCTCTTGTTTTCTGCTTGAAGCATTTGTTTTAAGGCTACCAGCAAATAAATGGAGGAGTAAGACAAGGGTGTTGTCTTTCACCCACTTTATTTAGCATATATATTGACGACATCAGACAATGGAAGCAAGAGGTAAGTTAGGAATCAAATTCACAACTAAAAATCTGATGTGTTACACTAACATGACTTTCTCTACTTTTGTGCTAACCATTCTTACAAACCCTTATTCCTATCTCGTCTTCGTGTTAGTTGAGATAAACATTTGCAGAAATTATCTTATTGTTTATTTTCTTGTAGGTACAAGGAGAATATGGGAATGCAGTAGACTTTGAGCGATGGTCAAATCTTTTAAAGCTTTCAAATTGCGCGGTTATCATATAACAAATGAATAACGATGTTCCATTTGACAGAAGTATTAGTCCTACAAAACTCACACTAATAACAAGGAATATCTCCGATATGGCTCACTCTACAAAGAAAATTATTCAGACATAAATTGTGTGTTTTAGCAAGATCTACATTTTTGTGCAGTAAGATTTGGTCTATCTCTAACGGTTTACCAGTTATGCAAAAGTCATCCATAAAATTCAAGATATACATTTTGTGATAAAAATATCTCAAACATATGGCAATTTAATCAAAATCGTTAGAGCTATTTTCAAGAAAATAAGAATTTTCGAAAAATTTTCCATGTAAAAGGTGGTTTAAGGTGGAGCAATTTTCTTCAAAATCTTCCTGTTGCATCCTTGAAAGACATTAAACTTAAATACCAGGTTTTGTTTTTAACCGACTTTTCGTTTTTGAGTTATGCTGTCCACAGACTGACACAGACACAGTCACAGTCACAGTCACAGTCACAGTCACAGTCACAGTCACAGTCACAGTCACAGTCACAGTCACACACACACACACACACACACACACACACACACACACACACACACACACACACACACACACACACACACACACACACACACACACACACACACACACGCACACACGCGCGCGCGACCCTTTATCTAAAATACTGTTTTCGATTCAGGGGACCTCAAAACATATTTCCGGTGAAATCTCGACATTTAATTTTTGGGTGGAAAACAATAACTTCCTCTCTACTTTACTATACGCAATAGAGAAAGTAAGAATACGTATTTAAGCACTTTATTATTTCCGATGATCAAATAATTATACAAATAACGGGAGATAAATTGCTCTACATTTTTGGACTTAAAAAGCAAAGTCTATAACCTGAAAATATCATAAAATAAAGCCAAGGTTATGGCCTTCTATGGAAAATACACAATACGCTCTAAAATAATACTAGATGGGAAACAACAGAACAGGTGAGTATCTCACTTTCGCTTACACACTGTTATAAGTTATGAATATGATAATGACATCTCCAATAAGGTAAATAAATTCGAAATCATATGTGGCACGATAAATAGAACATTAGCAAACAAAACCAGGAGAGATACAAAGATAAAATTCTATAAAGTAACGGCAACACCCATGCAACTAAGATAAATGAAAGAAGGATAGAGCCCGAAGGAAAGTAAAAGGATGTACTATGAGAAATCAAATAAAGAATTCGGAAACAAGAAAGGAATTAAACATATATATAGTATGAATGAAAGAATAGAAGAAGGGAAAACGAGGTGGAGGGAGCATGTAGGAAGAATGGGGAACAGGAAGAATAGATAGACAAGTAAGTCTATAGCCTAACGGAAGGAGAGATATAGGGAGACCAAGGGAGACCGAGGGAAAGATGGATATTGTGTAGTCGGCAGAGGCTATAAGGCTACTCCTTGGAGTGAAGAAGAGGAAGAAGAAGCAGCTGTCAGCAAGGTCCAAATGATTTCTTTATTCAGAAGTTTTCTAGTTCTTTTTACGGTATTTGGTTTTCCTTTAGGGTATAAGTTAGTTCCTTCTGTTCCGTACATTTCATTACTGAGCAGAATGGCACATTTGATGCCCCTAGCTCGCAATTGGGAGGTCCATCTCCGGTGACAGCCAATGTTGTTAAGGATTCAAGCGGTTCACCCTGATGTCGTGGCAATTTCCGAAATTTCCACTTCCCTATCCTTCTCGTTTTGGGTACGCAAAAGCCAAAAGGGGGAGGTCCGTGAGCAGTTTAAAAATATTAGCGACCTTTCAGCAACTTCATGGCTAGCTGCGAAGCCCGTATACCGGTCCCATGGTTTAGCTTTCCATTATTTACAAGATACCTATGAAACAGGTATAAACATTCTCTTCTATTTAACTCCCTCTACTCTCTATACCTGTGTATAACTACTATGCTGTGTTTCAATTAATATTATAGATCCTAAACTAACGACAGAGCAAAAAGCCTCCGAACGGACTGCGCAGTGTTTTGCCTGCCGGCATCATCGGCGCTCGTTGCTGTCTGCGGTTGTCATAGAAAGGCGCGGATGAAACGATATATTTTTAAAACTACTTTTAAAGGCTTTACTGACCAAGTTTATGAAAGAAGATGCTGAAATTGGCCAACGTGGTCCATACATACAGTTTTGGCACCTCTTTAGGAAACTATCCATCACTCGCCGTAGTTCACGCTGAGAAATGCTGGCAATTTCCTGGCATATATTTTCTTTTAATTCTTCCAGGGTGTGTGCGTTTCTTGTACACTTTATGTTTGAAGCTACCCTAGAGACAGAAATCGCAAGGGTTAGGTCGGGGACCACAAATCTCTACTTATAATTCTGTCCTGAAACGCACTTTTAATTGTTCTCATCGAAAGATTGGCCATATGAACTGTTTCAGCCTTCTTGAAAAAAGGCAACATCAGGCTCACGTTCTGTTAATTCTCTAAAAGAGTGGCAAAATTGTATTCACGTATGTACGGGCTTCAAGTGTTGACTCGAAAAAAATTGACCCTATAACTCACAACCTAATATTGTTCGTTAAGTAACGCTTCATGACAAAATGTGGTGTATGATGCGCCATTAGCGGAGAAAGGTTTCTCAGAGCTTCAATAAGCGACTTCTGTGTCTGGCGCCTTCCTATGATAGCGGCAGACGGCAACAAGCGCCGACGATGCCAAGAGGCCGAACACCACGCAGCCCGTTCGGAGGTTTTTTGCTCTCCCGCTATTTATAACTATTTCTGAGTTCGTCTCTTGTTCTTACTTTGATGTCGCTTTTCGATCAAGTAGCTCCTCAATTGGCCCCTCAAGGACCTAACGAGGCTGAGTGCACCGCGGACCAGGTCTCCGAGTTAGAGAAAATCCCCACGCCGGTACGGGAATCGAACCTGGGTCTCCTTATTGGTAAACAGCAGCGCTACCACCGCGCTAAGCAGACGACCAAATACCGAAATACCTAGTCACTCTAAATCTGAACTGCATAAATAAAGTACTCGAGTTCACGTAGGCATTCAATGAAAATAGGTAATTAAAAACATCGGTTTTATCGTAATTTAAATGGAAAAATTAAAAACAATAGATTTACTTAAAACATTTTCATATATTATATTAAAATCAAATACATCTTTATTAAGCACGGTGTAGTATCAGTAAACTGTAGTCGGTAGTTAGACCTTAACTGCCTGCAAGAGTGCTCAGTCAAGGTGGTAGCGGACTTGAGACTTAGAAGATAGAGGCTCCCCGCAAACTATAGCGCGTTCCACCCTTAAAAGACAGTACACGTTAAATGGAGCGCAGTGTTGCAACATGTACTACACAGAACACCTAGTAGTAAGAAGGGAAACTACGTGTTAAATCTTTGTCAACAAAACAGCGCTCAAAGTGCGGCGAGTTGGAACTAAAGTATGAAAAATCGCGCTCCCGAATGCTCACGCTGCCGGTAGCTCTTACAGGATTTTTCATACCTGCCTACATGTCAGTTTCAGCTGATTGTATGTCCTAATGCCATATTTCTACCGCTGACGCGTGAAGTTTAACACATGAGTCTCCATAGTTGTGATTACAGTTTTTAAGGGTACTGCATATTAAAAGCTCACGCAAATTAACTTTTATGTGCTTTAATAAATTCGGCACTCTTAAAAACTGTAATCACAACTATGGAGGCTCACATATTAAACTTGATGCGTCAGCGGTAGAAATATGGCATTAGGGCACACAATCAGCTGAAACTGACAGGTAAGCAGGTGTAAAAGCAGTTTATTTGTTATAATTTATTTTTATTAAAATTGTCCAATAGTCTGTACATCAATAGCTTTTATGAAATATTAATGAGTTCTGTAATGGTTGCAGGTTCAAATGACTAGTTTTCTTAATAGCAACAAGATGTTTCTTTTTCAATTCTGACGCTGCCACTAATTACTATGCATGGCATAAAGTAAAATATTTTCTACTTTCATGAGCTACCTCAATGCAACCAAACATTAGGATGTGGTATTTGACAGGGAAATGGGAACAATTACACAAGTTTGACACTTTTATTTATTTCTTCTAGCATAACACAATTTGACATATTTGCATAACAAGTACAAATAACCTCACAAAGAGGCTTCTTCTACATATATTATATACAACACTGTATTGCTCCATATGCGAACACCTGTTTTATCATCACTAGATCATTATTAGCCTGACAACAAATGTCCTCTTAACAGTTTCACTTCATTTAACACTTTCACACCATTTCACTATATTCAGCACCAGCACTGGACACCAAAAAGGCACAGCTTGCGAAGTTATACACCCACAATCACAGGAATGCCTTTAACTCCAACTTTCCATCATGCATATCCTAGAAATAAACAAAAAACAATGCAACGAATAGCAATATTTATGTATAACTAAAGTTTAAGTAATGAAAGTGACCTGGGTAAAGAAGGGCTAGGTCTTTATCCTATTTACATTTAAAATATAGATAATTTTAGATGGGTTATAATTAGGCTTAGAAGTCGAGCTACATTCAAGATGAATCAAGTTATCGGCATTTCTAGTCATGTGACAGAGTGCACAGTGTGCGGAACCAGTTCTGTCTGCTGTTCAGACAAAACGTGCACAACTTCATTCTTTTTGTAGCTCACCTACTAAGCTTACTTATAAACAATTTCAGCAATTGTGCATATGATTATCTAGCAAGTAATAAATTTTCTGCCAAAAGTCGCAGGTTTCCAATCTTAACACTCTCGTGACAACTTTAGCCAACACATTATTATAATATCAATATGCTCTATTTAACACATAATTCGGTTAACGGTTTGGCAAATAACACTTGAGAGTTAGATATCAAGAGTATGATTATCTTGTTTTATAGGCATTCATTAAAATATCAATCATATGTTAATATAGTTGTATGTTAATGTACATATAAATTCATTTATGTAAATTTGGTTTGGTTCGGCAAATACAAAACACTCATCTCTTGAAGATAATGTCAGTGACTTACTTGTGAAAAAATTGTTTCATATGACAATTCTGTATTTGTTGAAATAGGTTATGATGAGCACGATTTCTACTATCCACAGTTCATTGCATCCATTTGGATTTTCTAATGTGGTAGTGTTATTGCTGCATTTGCTTATTAATATAATTTAAAATATGTAACCGCAAACAGAGGCACTTGATTATCTCCAGCCAAGTAAAAAGTCTTAGTCAAATCATGTGCCTATTACTTTGCAGAACAACCAATGTGTAATTTTTTAAAAATACATATTTGTTATAATATCCTGCAATTTTGATTACTATTCCACATCTAAGGGTAGGTCAATTATGTATTTTACAACTGTGCAACAAATGGATGCAATTAACTGCCACATGTGCGTAAAAAGCTATGATAAACATTTTGTTAAATACACTATCTTCATCCAATATCACTGGTACAGTAAGCAGCTCTTAAAACTTATTGAAAATAAATAACGTACCTTCAGATTCTAGCTTTAGTTTCCACTGGGTATTTACACTGCCATGCTGCAAGAAATGTATCGTAGGCATATCCCACTACCTGCGTGGCTGAAAATTAAAAACAAATGAATACAATTATCAATTAAATACATGTTAACACTTCCACTGTTATAACCTGTTAAAAGCATCTTACACCTAATTGCTACGTATTTCACCAATATTAATAGTAAATACCAATATTACACACACATATGTTAAGTAGAAACAATGTAAATGTATAATTACCTCTGTCGAAGATCATTTGGCGACGAAAAACTTATATCAACATGCAACATATTTGACGCTTCCAGAACACCAAACGTTTGTTTTCGTTACAAAACCTCAAAACTTGAATCAGCCAATCAGATTTTCGTACGGGTCTAGCAGTGCCACCAGCGCCACTCTGTGTTGTGCCGATAGAACTACTAGAGCTGGTGGATTCGTGTTTCCAGTTCCGCAATCCAAGTGGGACCCCTATGATGTACTAGTTGCGAATCTTTCTCCGCGAGCGACTCGAGGTGGCCTGAGTCCTGTACTTAGTCCTTCAATTGCTGCTTGACGAGACGGGCACTTTTAACTTTGGTATCCCTCCACGCCTTTGTTACTGTATGACCTAAATTTACAAATGACTCGTCTGTATAAACAATTGATTTCCCCTGGTCCCTAAACCTTTTTATGTTTTTTAGATATTTATGTCGCCATCTGATGATATCGATATCGTCTCTTTCTATTAATATGCACTTGTTACCCCTTCTTTCATATTCGAACCCCAAATCAGAGTGGCCCTTGAGAAATTTGGTAGGGTCTCATCACTGTTGAACTGTGACAAAATTATATTCAGCGTGGGCGGAATATTTGCAAACAGTAAAGAATGAACAATTCGCCGCACTCCACCTTGCACTATTCAATCATATTGCGTTAACCTAGCGTTTTGTGTAGTCCCGCCCTTTTTGCTTTCTTTTTCGATGGCGTTCTTAGAGGTCCTTTCATTAATTCCTTTTTAATCATACACACTTCTGCTTCTGAACACCCGATAGCCTTAGCTGTTTCTTTTACTGCCTTACACGCATTTTACTTCAAAAATAATCTAACACATTCATAATTATTTGGCGTTCCTTACTTCTTTATTTACCAACATATCATCTCTTCCTATAGCTTCCCCCTCCATAACTATAAATATTTACAAAAATATTAAACAAATAACGCAATAACAGCTCACAGATACACACACGGCTTCTTTCGAGCTAATGATAGTGCCGCTCCTTATACTATCTTCTGTGTCAGGCCTGACGCTGAATAGATGAATACCTTTTGTTTGCCTTACTGGATAAAAGAAAGAGGTTATTGCCTTTTGGTTTATTTTAAAAACTTTCTCCAACCTTCCTCAACATTTGTTCTCGCTGGTTCCCTAATGTAAACTCAATAACAAAAAAGTTTCACACTGCGTAACTTTTGTAGTGCACAGATATAAAATTTTCCGAAAACATTTAATTTAAAAAATTATAACACTTAACTGGGTAAACATAGAGAATTCAAAGTAGGCAGGTAGTAGCACTATGGTTTACTCTACCTAAGAAAAAATATAGATGCATTCTAGCAGTTAGTTTGTTAGTTAGTGCGTGATGAGTATAGAAACAGCAAATATCGGACTTCTATTGAAAAAAAACGTTTTCTGAAGAAACTTGGACCTATAGAAATGTATAATGACTCTGAAAATGATATAACCTGTTAGAGAAAGAAATTCTGCATAGGATAATGTGTTCACACCTGAAATTTATAACAAATGAATATTTATACCATGCTATTAGTAATCTGGCAACAGCGCGAGGGTAGAAAAGGACGCGGCTAATGGCAACTTGTATGCGCTAGATAGACAGAGATGTCCCATTTAACTCCATACTGTCTTCTAAGAGCGGAACGCTATATACTATCTGGCAAAACGACTAGGCGTATTGAACTTGGTTGTCAAGCGCTGCGATTGCTTTTCATCTTGTTTACTAGAATAGCGAAATGCTAGTAACTTTATGTACAGTCAGTAATGCAACACAAGTGAATGATCTCTCGTGCCTGCCGATATGAGACGTTACTGTCCTGAAGACATTACAACTGAACAGAGTGTACATAAACTGTCTCGCCGTGTATGTGCGATAAACTTACGTAAACAACTCGGCAGATTCACATTGTTTCCGATACGCCTCATAGGTTTGTCATCTTGTACCACATACACACAATAAAAGTTATGCTTTATGGCAAAAATAATTATTTAATGAGAAAATGAAATAATAAAAATCGTTGCAGATAACGTGCTGTTTTGCCAGAGTTAATCGTTTCGTTTTTAAATGTTATTAGCTTTAAAATGAACGGTTCAGGAGTTAAAATCATTGTATCAAAATTCTTCACCCATTTCTGTACACAGAAACAATTGGTAAGCAATAGATCCATAATCGTCCACCAGGTGTATTTCTTGGAATGTGTAAACAACGTGAACAAGTATACCTAGAAATCAGTATTAACCACAATGTATTTCTATCGTTCCATGAATAATAAATAAATGTTAAAATCAATTCTTCTTTTTAAGTTGTTTTAACATGGCATAGCAAAAAATGTTCTCTGGAAACCTAAAGGTGTAGTGATGGCAATCACCAGTTTGGGAGTCAATCCGTTCGAATTTGTTCCAAGTTTCACCAAATATGAGGGCCACGTAAGTAAGTACCTATTGGGAAGTGTAGCCAAGATAGTGTATTGTAAAATAACCAGAGTTTATCTTCAGATTAATCTCTGGAACACGACAGTGCAGAGGGCCTAGGATTAAGAGAACGCACCCATTACGGAGGAGGGGAGCATCCTTTTTCCCTGGCACGCAACGCCTAGACTCCTCCCAAAACTTACAACACTGAAACAGCCAAGCACGATGAAAAGTGAAGTGAAATTGGAAATGAAGCGAAGTGCCGGGGATAACCATCCCAGCATTCCCCTAGCGACCCGGGAAAACCCCCAAAAACCCATGGGTCAGGAAGGTCGGTCGCGCGGATCGAACCTACGTCCTCCAAAATGCGAGTAACACGCGCTATCACCTGCGTCACCTCGCTCGTTCAGCTATAATAAGTTCATGTAGAAACCTGATCAAGATACTGTTGACTTGGTTAATAATTTCATATAATGAATGTCTATAGTGTCATTGGCACAGTAGAAAACACTAGTTGATATCATTCGAACTTTTTCATATGCTTCGGATATTTTCTAGGACATATTATAAAGTTTATTCTAGAATAGAACTAATGAACTCATCATATTGTGTGTGTAGTCATTACGCTTTTAATCCTCGCAAACGATTCCTATAGAGAAAGTCTACTAATACAAATATGTACAAGCATAATTGAAAGAACAAAATCACGTGGTCGTTTTCCACAAAATGCTTTTGAAAGCGAGGAAAGCTCAAAGCTATGTAAGCACGAATGTATTTGAAACGTTTCATATACACACATGAAGTTCTTAATCACGAAAAGGTAGAAACGTTAAACAGAGAATTTTTACCGATAGTTTTATCCGAACTAGTGAGCAAAGGATTTAATACTATATTTTTTTCAAGTTTATTGGAATGAAACGCTGCAACTTACAGAACGCAACAGATTATGTGCGGGTTTTTTGGCTGTATTAATCAGGAGGTTTGGAGTAAAAGCATTGAGAACAAACTAAAACTGAAATAAGCGAGCTAGACGGCTCTGCGCTAAATAATTGTAAGGCTCACATTTGTTATATTTATTTTTATTTTTTATTTATTTAATTTTTTTTCCCCTGGTTTTCTCTGATTGGGACACAGATGTTGGGATGGTTTCTCCTTTTCCACAATTTTCTTTTCCCTTTCATTCCGTTTTATTCTCACATTTGCGCTGTGCTTCTAGGTTTGCGGCGTGCGGTGGTGCCGAACAAATGACAAGGACGTTTTCTTAAAGGAAAGATACTCCCCGTGGTAGAGGTCTGTATGGGCTAGGGGTAAGCCCTAGGGCCAGTACAAAGTAACATGTTTTTCGGTCACCGATTTCGAAATTCCGAGAATAGCACAATTATCGCAGTATTTCTTTACTAAGAATTCTACTTGATTATCCTGCTGACACGTTTCAAATAATAATATATCGGCCTGTGGAGACATCTACGGAAATCCTTCCCAGTATTAGCCTGGTGACCCTAGGATACTTCCCTAAAAAAACCGATGTGTTGCACTCACATGACTTTCCCTACTCCTGTACTAACCATTCTTACAATCTCTTATTCCTCTATCTTCTTCGTGTTAGTTGAAATAAACATTTGCAGAAATTATCCTATTGTTTATTTCCTTGTAGGTACAAGGGGAATATGGGAATACAATAGGCTTTGAGCGATATTCAAATTTTTTAAAACTTTCAAATTCTGTTCTATTTACACGACTAACATATAAAAATGAATAACGATGTTCCATTTGACGAAAGTTTAAGTTTTCCAAAACTCACACAAATAACAAGGAATATTTCCGAAATGGTTCACTCTACAAATAAAAAATAAAAGTTATTTGGGCATAAACTGCGTGTTTTAGCAAAATTATTTATTTACTTTTTTGTATAGTAAAACTTGGTCTATATCTTACAGTTTAGCAGCTATGCAGAAGTTATCCAGAGTAAACAGGAGCACATGGGCTATAGCCAGGAAATTCAAAATATACATTTCATTTGTCATAAAAATATAAAAAACATGTGGCATTTTGATCAAAATCGTTAGTCATTTTCGTACAGTTTTCCATGTAAAGGATAGTTTAGGATGGAGGAATTTTCTTCAAAATCTTTGTGTCGCATCCTTAAAAATGTTGAACTTAAATACCAACTTTGGTTTTAACCCACTTTTCGTTTTTGAGTTATGCTTTCCACAGACTGACACACACACAGACACAGACCCTTTCCTAAAAATGCTTTTTATGGATTCACGGGACCTTAAAACATATTTCCGGTGAAATCTCGGCATGGAATTTTGGGATGGAATACAATACTTCCCCATACTTACTATATGTGGTAGAAGAAGTAAGTCAGGAAGGTCAACCATGGGGATTGAACCCGCGACCTGAGCCATCCCGCTGGGCTTTTTTACGATATAGTTAAGCTGTAGTTGGTATTCTGGATTATTCTACAGTATCACTTATGTTTGCAAGCGTCTTGTGATCAGTCATGGGATACCGTGTTTAAGGTGAATGTTGATTCAGATGTTTACTCTATAGCAGCTTCTGCATCAAGTTCAAGATATGTTCATTCCGCGAGTGGATGTGCTGTCCCAATTATTATTATTTTTTTGTTCCATATTTATATCCCGCCTTTAACTGCAGAGGTCATATCGGCGGCCTTGCCTATTGACTAATGATGTTACGCGTTTACGTTGGGTTTTTCCATCTTTCGGGGTTTTATACTTTGAATTCACACACACACACACACACATTCACAGTCATTCATACTTCCAGACTCAGCGAAGAATGAGGAATAATCCTGGAGCAAAATGTCTACCCCCTACCGGGAATCGAACCCGGGACCCCTAGCACAGCAGACTGGGGCTCTACCAACTGCGCCACAGGGCCAGCCAATGAACAGTTTGTTTCGCGAAAATACCGAAAGTAAAGGAGCGCATACAAAGTTTTTTTGCGAACGTTAATCACTGAATTTGGTGACAGTGTATTTTCTACAGATGGAAGTTTTTTTGGAAGGTGTGTGAAATTAAGTTAAGTGCAGAGAAACGTTTTACTGTGCAGCAGCATATGCCGGGCGCGAAAAACACGTAAAGGCTATTAAGGCAAACATCAATAATGCCACATTTTGGCAACTTCTCCAGCAGTATACGGGGCAGAACATTCCAGATGAAACCAGTCAATGCGTAAAATCGAAAAAAATGCTGATAGGTGAAATGTTACACACTAGTATTTGTATAGAAGATTTTTCATTAGGGAACCTTGGTGTTTTCAAGTACGCGCCCATGACGGTCAGTTGATATACAACCAGACCTTGTGAATGGCGATGATTCCAGAAATCTCAACTTATGATACTTAAATGTTCACGGGTTGGATAACCTCTTTATTAATTGTTATTACTACTGCTATTATTACTATCACAATCATCACAATTATTATTATTATTATTATTATTATTATTATTATTATTATTATTATTATTATTATTATTATTATTATTATTATTATTATTATTATTATTATTATTATTATTATTATTATTATTATTATTATTATTATTATTATTATTATTATTATTATTATTATTATTATTATTATTATTATTATTATTATTATTATTATTATTATTATTATTATTATTATTATTATTATTATTATTATTATTATTATTATTATTATTATTATTATTATTATTATTATTATTATTATTATTATTATCATCATTATCATCACAATTATCATCATTATCATCACAATTATTATCATTATCATCACAATTATTATCATCATTATCATCACAATTATTATCATCATTATCATCACAATTATTATCATCATTATCATCATAATTATTATCATCATTATCATCACAATTATTATCATCACAATTATTATCATCATTATCATCACAATTATTATCATCATTATTATCATTATCATCATCATTATTATCATTATCATCATTATTATCATCATCGTCATTATTATCATTATCATCATCGTCGTCATTATTACCATCATCATTATTATTATTAAAATATTAGCCATTTTTAATGACGAACTATTTAAGGTCATTTGTAATATATTTTTTTCTTAAATTTAATTTGGTCATTCTAGATTTGTAGATCATTAACTTCCGAGCCCTATCCATAACTACCCATTTCCGATCACTTTGCAATTATATTTAACCGTAGTTATACACGTTGGATATGATAAAAATTGTATCCTGTAATAATAACGATAATGATAACAATGATAATAACAAAGGTGATAATGATAATGATGATGATAGTAATAATAATTATAATCATTATCATTATCATAATCATTACAAGATTGGCAGAACAATTTTCCCATCCGAAGTAAAACAAGGGAACTCATTCAACCACTGTCGAACTAGAAGATTTTGATGTAGTGATTTGTAACATCATTTGTTCAGTTTATAGTTACCCCCAGTCCAACCGCTTCCTTTGAGAAACCGTCATAACCGTTTTAAAACACGTCGCTTCCTCTTGAGTCCTTTCAGGCAGAGTTGCAACATCTTAACATGAACTTTCGTAGCTATGAATGAAACAGAAAGGAACTGGAATTCAGAATTTTGACAACAGAGACTCCACGTGCACTGTACATGTAACTGTTATTCCCTTAAAATCAGGGTTGCTATTGTTGTTCAAGGACAAGGACAGAGGTTTGCCTTTTCTGAAGCATGGAGATGGATTTATGACACTCATTAGTTGTGGGTAGCGCACATTTCCTTTGTGACCCAATTGCACATGCGTTGACTAAACAGACTTTAGATGGAAAACGTTCTTGGAAGCTGATGGTCACAGTACCCTTAGATATGGATCAGCAATCCTTAAACAAAAAGGTTGTCCTTCACACTTGTCAAAAGGAGAGAATGTGAACCTTGCTTGAGCAATATTGTCTGCTGTTAAGTGCGCAAACAGATTTAGATCTTGCTCTGAACATCCCATTGTTTTTCCAGATTATTTCCAGCCCAACAATGCTGTTAGTTTTGGTTTAAAATAAATAAAATTAAGATTTAATTGATTTAGCGTAAAATAGGCCAATATAGTCTCCAACGCCTAAATAGGCATTTTTAGGTGCTATAAAACTGGCTTTAATATAAATGAATAAGGATAAAACATATATAAAACATTTTTCTGAGATACCTGAAGGTTTTAACCTAAAGTTCCGCGGTCTAACAATAACGTTGCACCAAAACATAGTATACTTCGGATTTAAGGCTGGCATTTTTTTCATATGCCCTCCGGTTCTTTGTTGTATCTTAATCAGCTCGCACATGACATCCCTTGTCTGGCTAAACTTTTCGCTTTTAGCCATATTGAGATCTCGGGAAGCACTGTAAGCTCTGACATTTCATTGGTAAGAGACATCAAATCATTAAACATCTTTGTGGCCGCATTTGCTTTCTTTTGAATACTAAGAGTATTGAAAGAACTTTGACAAGGAAAGCAGCAACAACTCTTCGAAACTCTTGTAAGGCATTACATTTGGAGAAAAATTATCGTGTACAAGGTGTGTATGGGAGCTTACTTTGGAGCTTTTACCTATCTAAAAACGTAAGCGAGCTGTGAAGGGTATGTTGAACCTAAATATCCCACATGAAGAATTTTCATAAATTCTAAGTAACATAGGAGTAGGCGATCTACTGTGTACAATACACAAGCGTGCCTTAGTTCCCTGTGGTGTAAAGAGAAGTATTTTATCTGAACCGGTTCATCTGTTGACTCAATTCACCCTGGTTTCCCTTACAAATAGGGAAGAAGGGGGTTCATGTCTTGTGTAGACACATGATTGAAGAAATAAATTCCTCACATTATGAAGATCAACCCCACTATCAGTCACAAACTCATTTTATAATGTTTTCACACTATTTGAAACGATGCATGATCGTACAGATTAACAATTGTTAATTTTGTCTGAATGACTATTTGCTTCGAAGAATACATAAGCCGCCAGGGAAACTTATAAGAAGATTTGCTTTCAAATCGAGAATAACAGAGAAACATTCAAATCAGTGTAAAAGAGCCTGCTCACAGACACTTCAAGCACTATGCCAACAGAATTAATTTGCTATATTCAGGACGAATTATTTCAGACACTATTTAAGATATCAAAGTGAACTTTCTGGGGATATAGATGACTTTCTCCTAAGTCCAGTGATCTGCTTTTATATAATAGGTTGGCTTGCTAAGGAACGCAGGATTTCTTTCAATTATGCCACATCTTTAGTAAGATGTAGTAGCAAATATTTGCTTAAAAATGATCATGTCCTCTACAGCACTTAAAGGAATGCACAAATGAAATTTATTAGAAATCTAGCAGAAATTGGTATTTGTATTCCACAACTTTAAAAGTACTAGGGACCATAAATTCATAATGTATTTTGACTTTTGTATTATAAATACCTATATTTATATAATCTAGATTAAAAATACAGAAGAAAAACGTTTTTCCATTTTGAAATATAAGGTTTTTTAAAATAATCTTTTCACCAAATTTCCTTTTTGGAAAATGTTCTACAGAGTGCACTTTTCATCTAATACTTCTGAAATATGTCATGCAGATTCCCAAAACAGACAATTAACTCTGTAATACTTTTTTCCCTTCTTTTGAACGTTTATTGAGTTATTCATTTTTAAAGCGGGAAAACTACAAATTTCATATCATATAATTAAAAAATTATTTTCCTTTGAAATAAGGCTATTAAAACAAAACTATTACAGATTTCTACGTTATAATCAAATAAATATAGAGTTTTAGAAAACTGAACTTTTTTAAAATTGCACCGTGTGGAACATTTGGCATAGGATAGTAAAATCCAGATTTAACATTTCATAACTAGGAAACTAAATTATATATCGCACTGAGATTTAAAACCTTCTCATGTTGGTATAAGACAATATCCAAGTTAATTTTCAGCTAAATTCCATGGGCGTCACGAACGGGGGGCAAGGGGGGTGGTGTTGTGGCCCCCTCCCCTTGGAAGTTGGTGAACTTAATGTGCAATCAATTACTGACTATTAAACTATTATTTTAATTAAGAACAATTGCTATTTAGTACAAATCAATACGGTTATTTGCAACAAATATAAATTTTGACAAAATAATGAATTAATAATATCTGATTCCAAACTTCCAACATGTGCCCACCCCCCCCCCCCCCCCCCTCCCTGGAAAAAAGTCTGCCGACGCTCATGCTAATTTAGCTGAAAAAGTCTAGAAAATCACATTTTCAGTTTTTTATTCCCTTAAGAGTTTCTTTTTGCTACCGTAATATTTAATTTATCTATGAAACGTATTGTATCTATACCAGAGAATGTAATTCACAGAAAAAAATTGTTAAAATAAAAGAATGGGATGGCAAAGATCATGTATATTGGCAAAGAAAAACAGAATATTTCATGTTTAATAGTAATACCAATTTGTGGAGCAGAACTTCCCCTAAAATAAGGGCTTAAGTTAACCTCGTATTACACAATGCGTAGGAGTTTTTTTTCTGTGAAATGGTGCACAATTCACAGTAAAATTATCCATAACGTTAATAGCAATGGAATTTATATGACTGCACAAATAACTAGAAATGTATCCATTTATCTATCTATTTATTCATGTATTTGTGTATGTATTTATTTACTTGGCAATTTTTGTATTTAGTCTCCCCATAATTGTTTTGTAACAGTACACTCAATCTTACAAATAATGGCCCTATCTGGCACTATTTAGGTTTTTGGTCCACTTTGTTAAGAAATTTCAGTTACATCACTAATTTTCTCAGAAAGTGGGACTTTGAATAACAAAAAGTTTACTCTCGTATTAAGAAATACACTATATTTAACCTGAATTCTAGCAATCTAGTTGTTAAACTGTTTTGCGTCGCTTTACATACAGCTAGGCGAGCATCAATTATTTAAAGTAGTTTTCACTTCAGCTGTTTTAGCATAGTTTGTACAGTATAGGTGCTCCTTTTATACCTAAAGGCATAAAATCAGGGTTTAAATTAGTCACCTTTGTCTCCTGTTGCACACGAGTTCGAAGAACGTGACAAGCTTCAAAACAGCATTTGCAAAAATGCGACAACAATCTGCCACAGAAACAAACGATATGCCGCTTTCCCTCGCAGCTAATGGAGCTCATTTCTGATCTAGTCTATGTAGTCAGTCATTCTTGTCAACAATCAGCATTTAGAATTGCATTAAGGGACACTGGGAGAGAAATTTTGGTCAAAATTGTCAAAAAGTCGAAAATTGTTTTTTTACCTTAAAATGTTCCTGGAATACCTGTGCATTTGGATCAGCTAACATTTTTCATATCCCCCACTCCATGTGGTCATTACGGCCCTTCCAAGTAGTGTTCTTCCCTTAACGTACACACGATGCTCCTATATAAAAGCCGGTTTTTCTCAAAACTACATTTCTGCACATTCCAAAAGAAGGTCGCGCCTGAGTTTTGCTTCAAATTCAATGAAAATGTCCAAAAGTATTCATAAACAGCAGCTAAACAAAACTATGATTCAATATTGATGTTATCATTAACACGAATTCCAAAAACTTTTTTTTTTTGTATGAAAAAAAATATCAATAATTTTTAAGATCAAATATTCTTTGTTGTTAAAAAATATGTACAGCATAATCAGCAAACGTATTTGAAATATCTCTTCATACAATTGTTACCCATGTTTTAAAGTATCAGTTCTGCCAATATAAATGAATTTTGAAAAGCCAATAGACGCGAGCTACATTTTGACCAAAATTTCACTCCCAGTGTCCCTTAATGCAGTTCTAAATGCTGATTGTTGACAAGAATGACTGACCACGTAGACTAGATTATCAATTACAGCGACACTTATTTGAACTGGGAGTATTATTTTAGGGGAACCCAATTTGAGTTAGATACAAAAAATGACCTTACCATAGTTTGCGTTGTCTATTTAAAAGCACTTGAGTTCTCGCGTTTGTTGCGAATATTAAGCCTAAAATAAGGAAAAGAAATAAATGGGTTTGGGAATGGCGTGTTAAAATTCAAAAGATGCAGTGGTTCTGACTGCAGACTAAGAGCAGATCTCCTTCAAGGAGCGGTTGCTCATATCCAGTATGTATGTCGTTAAAGGTAACGAAGGTGACCGAAACGAAATCACTTGTTGCACGGTAGGAAGGAGTAAATGAGATTTTTATCAGGAGTGGGTCGTCTCTTGCATCGCCGCGAGGCATCCCGTCGGGTGGCCGGCAACTTCTCCAGCAAGCAGGCGGGCAGGCGGGCGGGCAAGTGGGAGAGCTAAGAAGGAACGATGACCTTCGCGTTAATAAAGCTTGTTCATTATTAATGCCTCATTAACGTGACGAACTCGGCTTCTCTGGCCGACCTCTGGCCCACCACCCGTCGTTTCTCCCAGCATTCCTCAATAAGCTGGCGTCACTACCACAAAAGCTCTAAGTCTTATTAACTAACGCATGCGCGAGGCTTATAATCTCGTTAGCTGGCAGGAGGTTTTCTCGGGTCGACAGCACTAAATCCACACAAAATAGAAGTGTCTATCCTATTATGTTCTTTCGGCTGCCAGAGGCTCTTGTTAAGATTTTCGTGAGTCAAATTGTCCGTGATGCCCACCCATCAGTGTCACTGCAGGTCCAAACAAATGTTATGTGAAGGAAAATGACGTCTGCTTGCTTGAATTATGGGGCCTTCTTGGAAAAATCTTCCTTCGAGTTTAACGATTTGAAATGACTCACGCCCACGCGTTTCAGGGCAACCAAATGGAATCCTTGTTACTCATGTTCAAATTCACTGGTTAGACCTAGAGAACCCGGAAATCAAAGAATCGTCCGGAACAATGCATCGATAGACACCTAATATCTTGAAGTTTAGGAGTTCTAATCATTTTCTGCTTATTTTATTAACGATGACCCTTTCTGCACAATGAACAGCTCAATTTCTCAACAAACTTTGACTCAATGACAAACAACCTTAGCATGGCTTCCTTTGGAAGGAAAGTAAAGCCGGTGGTTCCGTGTCGTAGATTTATGGCACGTAAAACAACCTCAAGTCTGATGAAAGAAGGCTCTGAGCAAAATTAAGCCTTTTCACGCCCAATGTAACGGGTGATCCAAAACACTGCGTTGTGTTTTGCCTGCACGCGTCCTCGGCGCTCATCGCCGACTGCTGCTGTCACAGAAGAGCTCGGATGAAGCCATACAACATTTTTAAAACTGCTTTCGAAGGCTTTACTTACCAATGTTATTAAATGAGATGCTGAAACTGGCCACCGTCACTGGCACCTCTTTAGGAAACTATCCAACACTCGCCATAGTTCACGTTGAGAAATGCTGGCAATTTCCTGGCGGATATTTAGTTTTAATTCCACCAGGGTGTGTGGGTGTGCGCCAGAGCTAGAAATCTCAGATCACCTGCAAATCTTTCTGCAAATCGCACTTTCACTTGGCGAGCTGACTGAGTTAACACACACGTATCATAAATAAATAGATGCTGTGCAGTAGAAAACAAGCTGAGCCATAACACACATTGTGTCTAAGTACAGGACAAAATATAAAGGACACTGGCAATAACTCAACCACATGATAGTGCTTCAGCCCAATACTGCACATTCAGAGCAGAGAAAAACAAGTCAACCGCATGACCTTGTGTGCAGCAGCTGGGTCATTGCTGTTTCCGCTCGCGCAGTGGAAAAACACAGCGCAGCGGTTCGGATGTCTTTGGGTCTCTGCCGAAAGGGACGCTGAGAACCACAATTTCATTTCGTTGGCGAAGCCGAAAGAACTCTTGTCGAATAAACCGTTAGAATAAACCCTACTGCTGAAACACAGACTTTAGGACACCCGTTCCCGAAATTGTCCAGCAGGGAGCCTCAGCGAATACCACACCACTAGGGTTTTGGGAGCAATTGTATTATACTCTCTTATATTCGAAAGCAAATACAGGTTAGAACATTTCCATTAGTCAAATGCTTGAGTTTACAAGACTGCATGTTAAATAAATGGCCGAGCAGATAGACCGTTCGCCTCTCACCGAGGTGACCGGGGTTCGATCCCAGGGACCCACAGGGGATTCGCGTTGGAGTGAGTGGGTTTTCTACGGTTTCCCCTGCCATTCATTCCACCAACTGCTCCATCATCACCGTTCTATTTATCCTTTTTTCACCGGCATTTCATATCCTCTTGCTCACTCATATCTGGTGCTAGGCTGACCATTCGCTTCCAGGTCTTCACTCTGTCTGGTTCATAGGTTCGTCTGCTCTCCAAGAGGCACAGGCTTGTAAACCCGAGGGGGGTTCAGTCCTACATACGGGGAGGATAATCAGATAAAAGAAGCAAATTAAATACATATAAATATAATCTTATGTCCAATAATGCTCGTGAAACTGTTTACCACAACAAAGTATAAATTAGCGTTAACTAAATGATTTACTGTAATTCGTATTGATTTACCTGCAAATTTTTAAAACGAATTCCAATTCTCATTTATCAGTCACGTTTTCAAAACATTGATGAATTCCGCAAGAACAGATATGATTGGCATGCATGGTTATTACCTTTCTTTTTTTAATTTATATATTCATTGTGTATATCGGGGCCAAAAGGCGATAATGCTAACACGGTTAATAGTGAAATTCGCGGTTGTAAATCCAGTAGTACATAAAACGACCAAATCAAAGCTTTGACACCAGGCCAATAATATGGAACCTAATTTATTGTGGTCTATTTGTTCCATTCATAACAAACCGTTGCAACAAAATTCTAAATATAAGTACAGCGGTATTTTTCAAACGTGATGATTATACTGCGAAGTGAAACATAAAATGGCTCCAGTTATTTGTTACTTTATAATTAAACAAAGAACTAACGAACGAAATATTTATGCTGGAGTTTGGTGAACAAGAATAGTTTAAAGCAGTAGAAACAATATTTTTAATCAGTTATATGTAGGTACATCGCCCTTTCTCAGGCCGCAAAGAAAAGTGCTAGAATTTCCAAACCAAAGAACCGCTCTATTTTCGCTTGATAAAGTTATGGTCTGTCTTGTAAGGGTAGAGCAAAAAGGTTCCGAACGGGCTCCTTGGTGTTTTGCCTGACCGCCTTCCCGGCGCTCGTTGGCGTCTGCCGCTATCATAGAAAGGCGCGGATGAAACCATAAAACATTTTTAAAACTACTTTTAAAGACCTTACTTACTAACTTTATAAACGGAAATACTTAAACTGGCCACCATTGTTCTCCATACATTTTCGTTCTTTAGGAAACTATCCATCATTCGCCGGAGTTCACATTGAGAATGCTGCCAATTTTTCGGCGGATATTTTCTTTCAATTCTACCAGGGTGTGTGGATTTGTCTTGTACATTTTATGTTTTAAGTAACACAGAGTTAGAAATCGCTTATTGGAGCTCTGAGACACCTTTCTCCGCTAATGGCGCACCATACACCAATTTTTTCATCATGAAGGGTTACTTCATGAACTATATTAGGTTCTGAGTTACAGGGCCACATTTTGTTGGAGTCAACAGTCGACGCCTGTAAATGCGTAAATAAAAATTTGTCCCCCCCCCCCCCCTTTTTAGAGAATTAACAGACAAGGAGCGTGATTGTGCTTTTTCTTAACAAGACTGCAACAGCTCATAGGCCAATCTTTCAATAATAACAATCGAAAGTGTATTTCAGGAGAGAATTAATAGAAATTTGTGGTACCTTGACCTAACCCCCTGCGTCATTCTGTCAACCTGCCCTAACTTGCCTGCGGTTGAGCACTCCCAAACGTCCGTCTTTAAGTTAGCATCTGTGTATCTTATTTTCTACCATTTTGTAACATTTTGCACGTTAAACTTAATAATGTATGTACTTTATATTTAGGGAAACTTTGGACTACTTTTACTTTCCTCCATACCACGCTAAACAGGTACACGTATGTACTTCGGTAAAAAGTTAGAAAAGTGAAAAATTGACAACGGAATGTACGTACTTTCGTATGCAATCATTGAGTTAGAAAGCAATGAGCTGTGTCCTCAACGAAGGTGATCTCCAGTCAAGCTAACCAGGATCAGGTAAACATCGGTGCACCACTGTGAAACGATTACCATGGTTAAACTCCTACCCTGGTAAGGTGGAGGTCCCTGCAGGGTTTATGTAACGGGAGTAGTGCACACGTCCATATGGGGTAAGAGGGATGCAATATTATCAGATGTTGCCCTAACATAGGGATCTCAATCGCCAGTTTATGTAAACACTCATATTATCTTACTTTCGTATATTATGGGAGTTTCATATCCACTAACCAGGAATAGGAGAGTTATGAAGGGGGTCGGCACTGAAGCTAGGCTTATTGTATGTATGCTCCCGAGGGGACACCCCCTGGAGAATGGTTGAGGTGAGAGGAGGCACCTGGCGCCAGATCCAGACTAATGGTACAGACATTGACAGAGGTCCTCAAGGTTTCCCAAGTTTGACGACTCCTTGAAGTCTTTTGGTCTTTCGGGGGGCCTCGTAGGGGTATCTCGTCGCGGGGTCCAAGGCCCCAAGATGCCACCCCCTTTTCTACCCGAATCCCACGGACCTAACGCGTTCGCTGACAGTTACACCCTGAAAGAACCAACGGAATCAAGGATGAATGAAATGATTAATGAAACGAAATGGAAGCACTGGAAGTTCGGGGGTTGTAATTACCCTTCCCGACATTCTCCTGGCGACCTTTGGACACCTGCGAAAAAACTCGTGGGTCAGGAAGGTCGGCCACAGGAACGGAACCCACGACCTCGCGAATCGAGCCACACACGTTACCGTGGAGCCATCTCGCTCGGTTCCGCTGACTAGACTACTAGAATATTTTAAAGCGTAGAGGAATACTTTTTGGAACCACTGACGAACATTGAGGTTAACAAATGCATGTTGTATAAACTTGCTCTAACTTGCTCTCACTCGTGAAAAACTTTTGCCAAAGTCATATTCAAGAATTACGACTGTAACCACACATGCTCTATGCGTAGTTTGCAACTATAATCTTCGCAAAAGTTAAAGGCATATGGAGGCGGGCCGTACTGCAGACTCCAGCGAATCTTACGCTTGCCCCTCCTACCAGCACTGCCGAATGTGGTGCATGCATCTCACACACTCATATGTACAGAACCTCTACCGGTACACGCACTATGCTTGGCAACAGCGCTCCGCTTGAGCATTGGCCAGCGTTCACATGCCTTTAACTTTTGTGAGCGGTATAAATGTATAAATTCTTGGTAGAGTTTTCAGTTTGTAACTCATCCAGGCATATCAATACCAACTAATGTAGAATAACTTTATTATTAATGTGATTGTTTTCATATTAGTAGTGGTTAGTAAGTGTGCTTAACCTTTAACTAGAGTTGCCACCATGGGGTATGGACGGAAAAGAAGAAAAGGCGATGGGGGGGGGGGGGGGGGGGGGGAAGGTATTTGTGTCGTACAATCACGTAGTTACAGCATTGATTCGCCTTACATCCCTTACTCACCGCACTTTTTCCCCCTGTCACCCCCACACATCTCGGTGCATTTCCATCTCTAAGCCGAGAACAATAAGAGACTTTTCTCTGACGTCACATACCTTTCAGTTGCCTTAGTGATTTAGGATATCTAAAGAAATGATGTAACCACAAACACTAATATACCGGCAGAAATTAAACTGAAAGATGATTTAAGGATACACGATGGAACTGTTGCCTTTATGTTTACAAAAACATTGAACATTTGCCCCAATTACCCCTGAAAAACTTTCCCGCAGAAGCTGTTTAAGCATCAGGTTGAATGTCCCTAACGCTTTACTTCTTAGCATGCATTTGCCCGAATTACGATCCCTTTTTTGAATTTTGTAACATTAATAGAAGAAATGGAATATGTAATAAAGCTATACCAAACATTTAGTAAGAACACAGAAGTAATTTTACAACACCTAAAGATGCAACATAGTTAATTCGATCACTAAGGTGAAATTGTGAAAAAAATATGTATTAAAAATTTAGCATGTTTTCTGAAACTTTCCAAGGAAATGCAGGAATGCTGTGCATCGAAGTTGTATACTAATATAAAACTAAATTTTCAGTATTGTTAATTCTTCAAAATAATGCTTTCTGTAGCACCATATGGACTCTTGTTTTATTAATATAAAACTAACGTGTCAGTATTTTCATTCCATTAGAAATATACTTCCTGTGTCATGTGAATCCTTCATTATTTGAAATAATAAAAAGCAGTTATCTACACCATTTTCCTAAAAACTATTAGATTTTTCCCGAAACTTTCAAGTATGTTTTATTATCATAAGGTAGCTAGCTAGCTTATGACAGATTTCAAGTATTGAAATAAAATGTCAAAATTAACAAACTGTACGTATGGAGCATTCACCTAGGACCAACGTAGCAGCTATTCCTACCCAGAGCTCTAATCAGGGACATGTTTGAGTACGAGTTCACTCGTCTCTAAACCTCGGCTTTCCTGTCACAGGGAACCAAATATAAGCATGCTATGCAAAAGTCTACCGATATCTGCTCATAGTAAGAACACCACTATGGCTGACACAAAATATAATGGCGGATGGCACACAAAATTCCCATCAAGGGCTTGCCGACCTTTGCGGTGTTTTATAGTTAAATACGCTGTAGAGTCACGCTGCAAATCATTTGAGTCCACAAAATGTATTTGCTCAACAGGAAAGAGAAGCAATGGTAAGCTATCAACCGCCATAAAAATTTGTGTGCGCTACAGATGTAAACTTGTTGCTTCACAGTTTCACTAGATCTTTCCACCTCTCCTTTTCCTCCCCTTACCTGAAGCCAGTTGCAAACAGTTGCCAACTAGGTGACTTTGTCGGCATTTCTAACGACTTTGTCATATGTTAGTCAAAATTAACTTTTTTTGCGCCTAAGGACAAATATGACATTTTGAGTTAAATGCTGCGAAACTTCAAATTCTTTATCGCTGAACTCTGTTACGTATTTGTGACCTCATATTAATGTCTAAAAAATTATTGAACATTGTTGATTGCACCCTTTGCCTAGTACGCAGTTCACTAGTTAAAGGGAGGGCTTAAACCCCCGATCCACTTCATTTATGGCAAGGCGTTTTCCATCCCATAATGCACTGCTGCACCTTATGAGGAACACAAGCCGTTCAGTCAGATGTAAAGAGAAATTACACAAGAGACTTGACGTTGTTTCCTAATGTTATTCCTGCTTCTGATACGGGTCTAAATGTACTTACATGTTATGGTTACCAGGAAACCTGAAATATAAGTATTTATAAAGGGAAATGATGAAATGAAATTGTTCATAGTAGATGAGAAAACACCCCAGCATTCGTCTATCAGCTAGATAAAACCACGAAAAACCCGAGTTCAGTGTGAACGGGAATCGAACCCGGGACACCCAGAATTAGAGCCTCAAAGATTACCGCCCGTATGTTTATGACACGTCATAGTTTTTGTTTGTGGGGTTTTCCCATGGAAAATATAAACGATTTTATCAGTGATGATGAAAATTATGCAATTCTTATGGGTCATATAAAGTCTAACGTTTTTTGTCATGTTTCATAGTCATATTTTCTCTCAAATTTTCGAATTTTTATCAAATTTTATATTTCTATTCCAGTTCCCTACAACTACAACTTGCAGTCGTCCCAAAGACGATTTTTCTAAGCTAAACTAAGCCCCGGCACAACAGCACATGAAGAGCCAAGTCTTACCGCCCAGCCGCTGCGTCCCCCACCTCGGCCCACTACAGGTGTAATTGGTGGGGTGCAGTACTGGAGGGTGGTACGTGGTCAGCGTCCCGATCCCTCCCGGCCAGTTATGCGGTCTTCACGACCTGGAGCCGCTACTTTTCCATCAAGTAGCTGCTCAGTTGGTCCCCCCGGGACTAACGAGGCTGAGTGCACCCCGTGCCAGACCTCCCAGAGGGGATAAAATCCGTATGCTGGTACCGGGGGTCGAACTCGAGTCCTCCGCACGCTACCAACTGCGCTACGGGGGCGGTCAAAGACGATTATTCACATCTTCTAATTCTTGTCTGTAATATTAGATCTTTTTCCCGTTACAGTGTTACCTGCAAACAGAACATCGTTCCTTTTTGAAAACATTAAACTGTATGTAATTTGCTACTGTAATTCTTCTTTCTGATCGCCCTTCAAAATGTGACATTTGATTCTTTGGAGAGCTGAGGGTTAGACCTGGATTGACCAGATAAATTCAAAATGCAACAATAAAATTAACATTTATTTATTATTGAGTGTGCAAGTTTTTAGAGTAGATTTTCAATATAATGTTAATTTAAACAGCTTAAATTTTTGAAGATTTCGAAAGTGCACCCAAAAAAAATTAGGTCTTATTCATCGTCATATTTTCTAATTTGTTTGGTAATAAATGCTTGCATAGTTCTAAAAATTTTAGGTCAAACATCCGGGCCCGTGTCATTAAATAATTGTTACATGTTTCTCATTCTGAAGACGTATACAATAGATCTTGCAGGAAATGTTTACACGTTGTGCAAGTATGGTTTTATACGGAGGTATTTCAATGAAAACTTTGAACACACTGTCTGGAAGGGAATCTATTGAACTACATTAATGAAGGTAAGCATAGTGCGCCAAAGTGTCATTTTCCTTTGGAGGACAATTACATTTAAACACTTTATAACTGGCCTCTGCTGATTTTGTCATACTGCGTAATGTGTGTATTTGAACACTTACAGCAAACGAGAGTAGCATCCTACCTTTTCTCACTGGAAATGCAGATATATGAAAATTGCATTGTATGCCATAACCCCGAGAGATAATGAAATTAACTAATTAAGCAAGCACCGCGCACTTATTATGTATTTCGAAATAGCGCCACGTGGTAAATGTAATCAAATATCACCTGTCACCATCCCAAAGGGCTTTCGCATTTTATTTGGCTCTATATTGATTTATCGACAGAAACCGCCTTGTATGTGTACACTTGTTGTACTGCAGCGTTTCAGTTTACATTAAATTATATCATGTATTCGGGAAACTAGCAGCTACACAGCTATTGCACTGCGACCAGGATTGGGCAATAAATTCCTATGTTACTGGAAACAATTTAACTCGTTTCTTAAACTATATTTCCGTTCGTTCCTTGATCTTAAACTTCGCTGCCTTATTTCAATTTAAAAATAAATATTTCAAGCTGTAGTTAACCCTAGTTATTACATTCTTTTGCTATATGTATATATGTATGATTAAGGTACATCTCCATGTTGGAAATCTGATTTGTTCAAAATTATCAACTTCTTGATTTGTGTGTCATTAGACCTGACTTTCTAGTTTTAAAAGTGTGTAGCAGGCATGGGCAAAATAGACTCAAAAGGGCCACTCCACTGACGCGCGTTCTTGCCTCACTCCACCGGCCATCCCTCCCCTTCGCCGCAGTTCAGCTTTACCTTTGTTTCCGACACACCTAATTCAGTGACGAGCATGGCTTCGTCGGAACGTCTGTTTCATGAAGAGTGGCAGACAGAATGAGTCGCAAAAACAGCAAGGTTTGCTGTTTAATATGCGGATTTCAATTTGCAAGTATAAAGCGTTAGAATATCAAACGCCACTATGATCAGAAGCATAAAACAAATTTTGGTGATCTTACAGGTATTTATTTACATTTTCAAAAGGTACTTTCTGAATACTTGTATTTGTAAACATATAAAAGAGACGATATGATTCCACTTTTTAGGGTTTAGTTTCTGATTAGTTTAATGTAAGCTATTTTATTTCATGTTTCAAAGTTTGAACGGTGTTGAGTTCAAAACCAAACACCTTATTATGTTAATCAAAGACATTTAAAATATTTTAAGGCTAAATAGCAATGGAACTTTAGTGCTTTATTTATTGTAAAACAGGAATAATTTAGTATGTTAATCATCTGGTAGCTAAGGATATTTCCAACACAAGATAAAGGAGGGTTATGGACTTTAAGATTATGTAACTTGCCCAACTACAGTAGGTGGCTGTAGTAATTATTGTATAGTAATTATTGTATGCAATATATGTATAATATAAATAAAATTAATAAAAGCGCAGAAATTATTACAACTTCGGAGGTTGAGCGAACCATCACTGCGCTTGTATCAAACGACCTTTGTCGCTCGGCAAGAGAATGTGAGGTGAGTAAGGCAAGTTCAATCGCTACCTTTCCTCTCGTGCCCATTCCTGAGGTATAGTTCCATGCTAATTCTTACTAGAATTTTACAATCAAATCAATCTGGGCTTATAACATTGTAGAAATTTCTTTTCAATATTTCTCGAAATTAAAATTTTTAACATTTTACCTGTTTAAATCCAAAGGAGGTGCTCTGAGGATTATGTTACCTACCTCATTCATTCATCATTTTGAAGCTTACTAGACAGAGAATGATGTGAACCAACAACTATGGACTTAACGTACATTACAAAGACTCCTTAACTTTTTGAACAGCCAATTTTCTTCATATAATTGAGGCTCAAATCATTGTACAAGTTCAGAGAAACAAATTACTGTAATACTGTCTGGGACATCTATATTCTTTTAGAAGCTACAGAATTTCAAAACTGAAATTTTCAATTTTCTTATGGTTATACAAAAATATTTTAAGTGCTGGTAGTGTAAATATTTATAGTTCATTATGCCAATCGTTAGCAAAGCATTTTTAAAAATTCTGGCTAAAATATAGATTTTTGCTGCCAACGTGAATATGTCCCTTAAAGGCCAGACGAAATCGCCTGACCATCCATTCAAAGCTGAACATCGTGAGTTTAATTCCAGTGACTGCAATCGAATGTGACTCTAGTAAAGGATGGGGAGGGCTCACGTAAAATAACCGGTGAGATGGTACACCTGGGTATTGGGGTTACGTTAGGTTACAATTACCCCGAGCCCTCCCGGTGTGTTATGCGGCCTTCGCGACCTGGGTTTTGCTACCTCTTTATCAAGGAACTTCAATTGGCCGTTCAGGGACCAAACGAGGCTGAGTGCATCCCGTGCCAGACCTCTCACAGACAGGCGCGTTACCACTGCGCTAGGGAGGCGATCGAACATTACCGTATAGAAGTTTAATACAGTGTAACGTATGAATTAATAATTCAGGAATAGGGTTTCAAATTCTTAAAATATTGGCAATTGTCGTTTAGAAACAGGAATGTTTAATTTCGGCTAATTTTCATACAGTTTTCACTTAATTGAATAGAATACCTGTCTCAACTGAATGTATGCCAAGAAACTGGTAAACTCTTGGAAGAAAAGTAAAATAACCTTCTCAGTCGCATGGCAGAGGAAATTAAAATAAAGAATAGCATATTTTCTAGGCTTAGTCCACTGCTTCCCCCTCCCACTGTTCTGATAAACCAAACTTGCTCTCAACAATCCGGAATTGCAAAATAGAATAGCGAATATATTGCATTTCGCTCGGTTTCGATTTCGATGTTTAACTGGATACACCTCAACTTCAGAGGCTCCCAGAATAAAAATAAAGAATACAACAGTTTTCATTCACGAGGATATGTTTGGGTGTGTGGATATTAAAAGCTATTTATTAAAAATATCACACTTATAAACCTTTGGGTAAATACTTTTAAAATGACCTGTTCTGGCTATGGAACCCTCTTATTTGAATCATGTGCATCAGGTGCTTAAGGGCATATTCTGAGCAAAATCTAACAACTTTCATAATTCGTTCAGGCTTTCTTGAGAGAATTTAAAGAACTCGCATCGTTTTCAAAATGCAACTCTTTTCTTCAGGCTAATTCATTATCCCTGTTAACGTTAAGATGTTCATCCAAAATTGAAAATGACCAGCACTGATTTATTTATTTATGTATGTGTGTATTTATTTATTTATTTATGTATGTATGTGTGTGTATTTATTTATGTATGTATGTGTGTATTTATTTATTTATTTATTTATTTATTCAATTAAGTCTTAAGAATATCCTTGTGACCTGGTTAAATATACTGAGCATCTGTAAACATAGCTAAGATGATTAACTGCAGCATCTGCCACCAGGGGGCAGCACCTTTTATGGAACAAAGTAGTGTCATAAACTTGCGCACAGAGTCTAACCGGTCCATATTTGGACTAAAAGTGTCCTCTACCTCTTTACGACATACGCGACGTCTGCACAAATCATTGACCCGTATTGGCATGGGATATTTGAAGAGTACAATACTGGCTCAAGAAAGGCAGCTATAAAATGCGAAGTGAAGTTTATCGCGAGAATAAAATAATGGTTTCCTGATACGAGGTGATTTTAATGGGCATATATCCATAAAGCCGACGTCTTGGAAAATAAGGGTTGCTCCTGCATCTCTGGGCATACTATAATCAAAACTGCATTTCTCAATATTATGAACCTTTATGAAATATAAACCTTAGGAAGCACAAATGCTGAATATGCAGATTTTTTTGCGACATATACAGTGAGAAATGGTTTTAAACATTACAATAAAACGAGAGAGCCAGTTTAAAGAATACACATGATGAACATTTACAAATTCTGACACAGCTTTAACCCCATAGTCTTTCCTATTTATTTTAGTTTGGAGCTATAATACATATAATATGGTATTCCTAAAAGATATGATGGATGTTAACAATGTGACTTGAAAACGTGTCGTGAACGAAGGTCAGGATGCAAGAAAGAAATTTAAACAGCCAGCATATTTTATACTCCTGTGAAGCTTTAGCTTTTGGGGAAATGCTTTTAGAACCAGAAAAATTCAAACCCATAACCGTTATAAGGCTTTACTCCTTGGTAAAGGGTACAGGCATCATGAATTGGCTTTAAAAACGATACAGCCCAAATTTGAAGTGCGTCCTAATCAGAAATTTGCATCAGACAAGGCCTACACATTTTCGACTTCGTTGACGACATTAACTAACTCCGCTGGCTTTAGTGTTCAACTCTTACAACCTAAGGACACCACAGGCATGATGCTAATGATGCATGAAATGAAATATTTGGGAATAGGAATTTTAGGAAGGAAATGTTCCAGATCTATGTTGCCAGTTATGAGAACGCAGGAAAACCTGGAAAATGCCTCAGGAAGGATTTGAACCACCAATCTTCCTGATACGTTCTTGCGGAGCCATCTCTATCGGTCCTAGATTTCTCTGTATATACCCGTGATCTCGATGGTGCTGAGTGTTAAAAATTATCCAAGTTTTTCTGTTACACCTTTGAGCGCATGGTTGACTTAAATGTTTTCCTTTTCTTAGGGCCAAAGGATAACAAACGAGAACATATGGCCCTTAATCTGATACATCCTTAAAACATATCCTCAAGTAGGCGTGTCACAGAAAACATGACGCACAGTGGGCGGAAAGAGTGCTTAACGAGGTAGCGAATGCTGTATCCGGTGTAAGTTCGAATGCTTTCTGCAAGGCCAGTGACCTCACATTATCTAGGCCAGTAGGTCGCGCATTGAGTGTGAAATAACGGATAGTCTATCTCACAGCCACTATTCATTTCGCGGCGGAGTTATGTTCATACAAAAACATCAGGTAGTAAACTGTGTGATTGACTTGTGGCAAAACTGTTACAGGAAGAGGAGAAACAACTAACACATCGAATTAGATACATTTTATCAGCATATCTGCACTTATACCTCAAACACTCAGTGTTTGCAATGATAGCACTTTCCTCTTCTCGTTTGAACTACCTCCAATAAATACACCAATTAATGTTTTTTATTTCACTTTTAAAAGACTTCTAAATCATTGCGTTTCCTTTTTACCTTGATTTTGTTTGTGTGAAATGTTCTCCTTATATTACATATGTTTTCTGGGCTGCAGTTATAAACCAAGTTTGCTTTCTTTTTTACCACAGCCATAAACTGCATTTCTCTTTAAAAAAAAAACGAACGCTTTGAACCACCGGTGATAAGCATTGAAATGCTATTTCTGCATTGTTCTGAAGACAACTTCCTGCAGCCCTTTCTGAGCCTTTATTTTATAATTCCATAATTGAAGTGGTAACTGAGGGACAAAGAATGAAAATCCAAATTTGTCCGTGAACTTTAATTGCTACCATGCAGTCATCGTAGCGTTCCTTTTCACTTTGAAATTGCAAAATAAAGATCGAGGAGAGCTGTAGTATGTAAATGTCTGCCGGGGCGATCCGGAGCAAGCACAGGCAGGCGTCGAGGTTAAAACAACACACCTTCAGGTTGGCCGGCGAAAACAGTGTGTGTGCGTGCGTGCATATGGGGTAGGAGGGAAGGATCGACACTCGCGCTGCGGCACCAGGGTAAAGAGGGAATAGTTAATTACGACCACCATTATAGCTAGGTCCCAACGCTGGGACTCTCCCGCAACATACAGTGGCGGATCCGCGTAGGTAAACTCGTTGCTCGAAACATTTCAATAGGTATAGGTGATAACTTACTGTAGAAAAGTGGAGTTTTAAATACATTTCAATAAATAATTTTTATCAATTAGCTTTGTCAGTTTGAATATGTGTGTTTTTTATTCTAATAAAACCAAAATAAAATATTTGCAACACGAAATGCTCATTATTATTATTATTATTATTATTATTATTATTATTATTATTATTATTATTATTATTATTATTATTATTATTATTATTATTATTATTATTATTATTATTATTATTATTATTATTATTATTATTATTATTATTATTGTTGTTGTTGTTGTTGTTGTTTAAACACATGCTGCAGCAATTACTTTTACACTAATATTGTAACAGATTTCAGTACATCTTTTCGTACAGTATTGCCTTTCGTTTACTCCACGTATTTAAGAACATGTTTTATTTTTGTAGGAAGGTTTTGAACAGTATATAAATGATGCATTCATTGAGCAGCATATATTACACAGAAGAATCCATGGAATCGTGGGGATAAAATGCATGGTGGTTTATGTTGGTAAGAACTACTAACATGCCCGTGCCAAGCCCAGCCCTACTACTGCCTTCCCAGCCAGGAGAACTACTACTTATCTGGTTCTAGTACTTCACTTAGGATTTGCTTTTCTACTCCCTTTCCCTTCGCTCCTGAGCTTCGAACCGATTTTCAGCCACTTGTGATAAATGTTTCCGTACTCCTCCCCTTTTGCCGCTCACCCCATGTTTGACCTTTGTTGACAGGCTAATGTTTGTGTGTCGGATATGAATTCACACCAATAAGGCATCGGCTAACCTAATGATGCTTTGGAACACATGTGTTTCTGCCGACATTAAATAAAGAAAACAGTGTAGGAAACCAAAGGCGTTGGCACATTTGTGCTCAGGACTCAACGCGAGTGTATTAGCCGGCCAAGGGTAATGATTACCTGGCGGGTGGCAGCACAGTAGCGGGTGACACTGTCATTTTATTATGTGCTTCTTTTATTTTTCTTCTTTAAAAGTCTCGCATGCCACTAAACAAATTTAAACAGAGCATTTAACATAAAACATGATCGATAAATAACGCATGTAAAGCCCAACCGATTTAGACGCAATGTAAGCTTAATCCCGCTCTCTTCCCCCTAACTGTTCTTTTTAGTTACCAGCTCTTTAATAAATTTTACAAATTATTTTTATACTATATTGCTTAACATTTCCTCTAATGCATAAGGAATTGGTTAAAACTTCCCTGCATATTTTTTCGTTTACGAACTACAGCAAACATGATGTACCTAATTTTAAACAATGAATGTGCACATAAATTTTAATAAAAAACAATAGCTATTTCTTATTTTTACCACCCAATCCATCTGGTAAAGTTATCTAAACTTCTATCCCAACACTAGTATTCCTTCTTGGGTAAAATATGCTTAACTAATGTGGCATCCAATGCAGCAACAGGTTATTTTAGGAAACTGGATGAGGCTTGAAAACTTAAAAGGCTTAAATCCTCGGCTCCCTATGCTGATGTGACATACTGTCGCTAGGTGCATAAATGGGGACTAGAAACTCTAAGTTGATTCAAATATCTCGGTAAACACTCCAGGGACGCATTTCCCATTATCTTACACATCTAACCTCCAAATATTTAATTCGGCTACCACGTTATAGTCATTGTGCCCTAATAATGCTCATTCCAAAGAATTCCAAATTCTCGCCACTAGAGGTTTGGTTCTACCTGACTTTTTAGCATCTTCTTTGATAGTAATATGTAACATTAGGGCACGTATACCGAGCTAATGTCCAGGGCAGTAACGTCTGTGACCCGCATTCGGGAGGTCGCAGGTTCGATCCCCGTGGCCGACCTTCCTGACCCATGTGGTTTTTCGGGGGTTTCCCCGGGTTTCTCCTGGGAAGGATTTCACTATGCTTCGAAATTCCTGTCCCTCAATTTCGTTACATTTATCATTTCATTTCACCTTTCATTCCTTTAGGTTTCTTTCAGGGTTAGAAACGTCGGCGAGCGTCGCGGCAGCAGCATGGCAGGGAAACAAATGCGCTCTGGTAATCTCGTCCCCCAGGTTGGTATGCGAACCACTGGTTTCCGGGCCCTCCATGGGCTAGTGCAAGCCCGGGGGGTGGAGGGGAGCTAAGCCAGCCTCCGCCGGGGTGCTTCTAACTGAGTAAACGTATGGACCATTGCACCTGCTCTGTCGTGGTAACGTTCCGGCCTTAGGATCCATTCGCCTCATCCTTCCTCCCAGGGGATGCCCCTCAGGGGCATAGGCACAAGAGATTGCCTTTCGGTCGAGTTGCTAAGTCCCCCTCCGCAAGTTGCCATAGAGTCATTGGGCACGTGTGCTTCTAAAATGCAATTAGTACTTGCGGCTAAGCATAAATTAATCTTCAAAAAGTTCGAATTAATTAAATTAAGATGTTAATGAAGGAATAATAACTTTGCAATAAATTAACATCCTCCGTTCATAAAACAGAGTTTGAGAATTAAATACACAGTATAATAATTTCACAGCTTGACACCAATACTCTAAGTGTAGTGTACCTAGCAAGTGAAATGCTAGAAGCTTGAGACTTTATCCTGACATACGATATTCACAGTCAAGAGCCAACATGTGTGCACGTGCAATATTTTTAATTTAACGAGGGAAGTATGTCATGAAGTCCAATTAAACACCTGCCGAGTAATTTGGTAGTATTGCAATATATCACTGAAGCATTACATTTACATCCCACATTTTGTTAAGGGAGACATTTCTCAGGAAACTTTAACAAGTCGAAAATTAAAAGTCAAGATTTCATTCACTATGGATTCTAAATCCTACGTTCTATTAAGATCAAACACATGCACTACTCGAGTTATTACCAAGTAAACTTTAAACATACCAATTTCTGATTTTTTACATCGTTTCAGTCAATTTTGTATCGCCGTAAATTCACTATAGAATCTATTTATGTCACCATTCCTTCTGGATAGCGCTATCATTGGTCATATAAAGTAACATTTTGGTGTTTTAACGGTTTCATATTTTTATATTTATATTCCAGTTTTGCACATTTTTATTATGTGCTTGCAGTCGTCCCAAAGATTGATTTTTTACATCGTTTCAGTCAATTTTGTATCGCCGTAAATTCACTATAGAATCTATTTATGTCACCATTCCTTCTGGATAGCGCTATCATTGGTCATATAAAGTAACATTTTGGTGTTTTAACGGTTTCATATTTTTATATTTATATTCCAGTTTTGCACATTTTTATTATGTGCTTGCAGTCGTCCCAAAGACTGATTTTTCACATCTAGTTCCTCTCTGCAATATTTCTTACAATAATTTTTCTTAGAAATGTATGTTTCCGTGAATTTGGAGGGTAAGCTGTATGCCATTGCCCTTCAAAGTGTGACATTTATTTCATTCTATGCAGAGCTAAGGGTTAGCTCTGGATTGAGCAATTAAATACAAAATGCAACAATAAAATTATTATTTATTTATTTATTTATTATTGAGTGTGCTAAAATTTTCAAGTATATTTTTAACACAATGTTAATTTAAAGAGCATTCAGTTTTTGAAGACTTTGTAAATGCACTGATAAGTTTGTCTGTTTTGTGGGTCATAAGTGTTTGCATATTTCTAACATTTTTAGGTCATAAACATCCGGGCCCTGCTAAAAAATATTAAGAATGTTCAAAACACTTGTATCTAGTTAGTAATAGCACTTAGTATTCAGTAGAATAAAATAATTCACACAAGAAATGTGATTGCATAAAGCTCGTTCAATGCGTTTACAGTTTGAAAATCTACTTTAATATAACGTATTATTCTAAATAATTCATCATTTAGAATTACCCACCGTAAAACGACTAAATTAAAAAGAGCTTCTGCGACCCGTTCGCTGATTCTGATGTGTATCCAATAAATGTCTTGTAAACTTGTTTATGCAGTCAACGTTTATCAAATGAGTTATCAAGTTTATGAAAACATTTCAACAAATGGAATTCATATGGAATAGGCATAGGAATAGGAAATTATTGAGAGCTTTAGTTTCTACGACGCACAGTACAATGGGCTTACATTGTTACCTAGATGTGGCATTTGTTGCACGTACATGAGCAAAAGATGTGCAACAAAGATCTCTTACGAAAATTACTATCTTTAAAAGAAATAATATTGCGGTCCAGAAACAGGTTAATCTGGTATTTAGCTAGACTCTAAAGCAGGCATGTCAAACGTCACTCCGAGGGTGTGAAGAGAGGGGGTCTACCCCTCCTTAACTGCAGTAGAACGCACTAGTAGAACCGGTTTTCGCTTTGTTTTTCCCTTTTTCCGATTTGATCATCACGGAGGGAGGGAAAATAGGGGAAAATTTTTCACGTCTGGTGAGTGCTGTTTGACACCCCTGCTCTAAAGGCAAACCAAAGATATTTATTTCATTAAAATCGGAAACATACATTGTAGCTATTTTCCGGGTGAAATAACTGAGTAAGCTTCTATACCTACAAAAACTACAAATTAAAAGTCCTAGTGCAATCACTGTAGTTTTATATTTAACTAAACCTAACCTGTATTGTTGATTCATTGTTGTAGTACGCCAAGAACCTGCGTAAACTAAGTATAAAGGTCAATAGGTTGAAGCTGTTTTAAGCGCCTAATGGTCCAACGGATTAATATTGCGCGACTCCTATGGTGAACTTGATGAAGATTGTTCAACCCCGTTGTGTCAAAAGACTTTACTGATTCCGCTTTAATACTTAGCCTAAGAGTTAAGTCCATACTACTTGATAGCATGTGTTAGTAATAAATACCATATTTATTTTGTGCCGCAGGATCACTTATAGCGCATTTAAGCCGACATAACTAGCCTTCGGTCCCAGTTTGCTTGTGGTCGGGCAAGGGTAGCTCAGTCCCGTCGCCTTACCCACTTCTACAGTCAACAGAACTGAAGTGTAATCAAATAGAGTAAAGTAGCTCCCAAAGTAAGGTCGCTTGCAAGCCGGACCCGACCTTAGATAGGTATAACATATTTCTGCATGTTGTTCCAGGACATGAGGTCCAGAGCATTAAGAGAAGGGCAAAACAAATTAAGCTGTTGTGTAAGGTTTGAACACTTCATGTCAGTTCGCAACGCTGGACGAATGTCCATGTTACCGCTCTGACATTCACTCCCTTGATACTCAAAGCAGTTTAAATAATTATTATCTAGCTTTATGTCTAGTGAACTCTCGATCCTACTCAAAGCTTTACATCTATTTTCAGCACGGTTGAGACTGTATTACATGTTTTACCGTCATTAATAAATGACACGAGCTGTTACGCATTTAAAACCAAATGTGCGAGGTGAATTTAGAGCAGGATTGAAGTGACAATGTAATATATTCTTATTGAGGCAAATGTATACCATTCCTTTTTGGAAGAACCGTGTATTTTAATTAGCTGTAGGGTGTCATTAGTTGTTTAGATCCACAATAATGCATTGAACTGGTTCAACAATGAATACACATGAAAGGTGTTTCACTCATGACGTGGGTAGCATTGTGCCATATATAGTAGCATTTTATAAAATGGGTAAAAAAACGGTATTATATTAAATAGAATGAATTAAGCTTTCACATATATAGCTTATGCCGTTCAATGAATTCAGTATTTTAAGTTTCTTGAACATTGGTTCTATGATAACGATAATACTGAAACAGGCTATGTGTTTCTGACGTTCTAATTTTAAGTGTGGTAGTAATCTCATTAATTTTAAAATAGACGTCATTTTTAGCCCTACTTATTTATCTAATTTCTGTGTTGACCACCAACTTAGCTGGGAAGGTTTAAGATTATGCTACGCCCTGGAAATAAAGGTCGAGGAATATAGTCTAATTACTTCACTCTTCTATTGATCACCTAATGACAACGTTAGAAGTTTACTTGAATGTTCTTATGTGTTGTTCAGTTACATACTTCCAAGAGTGACATTTAATATTTTGATAATTATTTTCTTGCTGACTCTGCTAATAGTTTTCTCTGCAATATTTTTCTGTTCTTGGGTTCATGTTTGCCTGCTCCTGAAGTTATAATAAACGAGTCTTTTTGGATAATTCGTATCTTACTGAAGTATTTGATGTTGGATTTTCAGATCATCGTGTCTTTTTTACTGATATAGTGTTGACAACTTAGCTGGGAGGGCTTTTATGGTATCACTTTTAAGGATATTTGTGCACCTAAGTGCTTCTAAAGCAGACTTAATGAACACATGATATTTCAATGAGTGATAATCATGTTTTATAAGTGCTTGTTTGTTAATGGTGTAACGGGATATATATATACATAGGTGAACTCAGTCTGTTGCCTCCGTTTTTCCAGTTATAATTATTCCAGAGGGCTTACACAAGAAATACGGCTTCAATAAACACGTCAAACTTCAAACGTCCTCTCGGCAACTTTTTTTCACCATTTGCCCACGCACAAAATGATACATTTTTAAGACAAAATTGTGTCAAACTTTTTGCACTGTCTCTCAAAAGCACATTAAATATTAAAATAACACCCCGAGAGTAAGTAATAAGCATCCGCGCCATCTGTCCTACACCTCCATACGCTAGGAAGCCTATAAGCATACTTGAAAGATGTGAAGGAAATGAAATGAAAGGAAATCCTGGCAGAGGAGAAACCACCCCAGCATTCGGCTACCTATAAGGGAAGGCCACAAAACGAAAAGCCCAAGGCTCACACATTACGCGGAGCCATCTCGCTCTGTTTTTCCATGCATACAGCTGTTAACACCTCTGAAATTAGGCTTGAAATGCGGAGAACGGCACGAAGAGTGGTCGGTTCTCCGCGGTAATAAGCTTACAGAAGTGAAAGAACTTCCGATAAACCGGGTAACCTCTCACGTACCTCGTGAGGAGTTGATTTCTGCTTAGTAACGCATTGACCATTGCAATTTTACACATGGACAGGACTCTGCTCCTCTTTGTCCGCTGTGCGACAGCATTTTGTCAGTCCGTCACGTGCTGCTAGCGTGTTTCTCTAACGCACCTTCGAGACCTGTCAGACTTGCAAAGGTCCTGGCGGACGATAAGCAAGCGGTCGAAAGAGTTTTGAAAATTATAGCAGACATAAACATGAACCTGGGGATTTAAAACTTGAGACATAAAAATTTTATACTTTTCTGACTTTTTATAACAGTCTTAATTTTCACTTTTGCCTGTTTCATATAGGTATTTATGTATATTTTCACTATTATTTTTATTTTATACTGAAATTTATCTCTGGCTTTTGCCATTATCTGTTTTGTAAGGGCGCTGAGGATAAAGTAGTTGATCACCCTTAAACCTAAATGTAATCTAATCTCTGAAGTACATGCTCCATTTGATATTTGAGGGGAAAAGTGGCAAAAGAGACTTGTTCCTGTCTTTTGTATGCAGGTGTTAATCTGGTTATCAGGTTCTAAACTTCGAAGACGCCACTGAGTGTTCAACTTTAGTCTCCCTGTGACCGCGGTGAAACTTCCGGTCAACATCAGTGGGCAGCTTGTGTTACGCCACTGCATGTGGTGTAGGGTCGAGCACTTTTATCACAAACCCTCATTTATTTACATATCGAGGACTGTGACGGCCCTAGTTAGCATTAAAATGTATTAACACTCATTTGTTAATAAAAAAACGTGTGGCAGCGCCATACAGATGGATGAATAAGAGTGAAACTCTATTCTCGACTTGCTTGGTCTGCGACTAAAAATACAAAGTGCACGGTAAAAAAATGAGCGGACTGAGGAAAGCGAGTGAAAGGAAAATGGTAATTGCCCGAGCTTAACAGCAGAGGGTGCGTCCATGTTCCTGAATGTCCAATACAAAGCTCTTGCACACACATTTAGCAAAACAGTGTTATAATTAGAGCTGCGATTTTTATGTAGTAACACTTAGCAGAATATGTACATAAATATATAACGAAAACCAGTGAAATATGTAATATCAAATATTTAATCCCAACTTATTTTCTTAGTTACCGCACTCAAATCATATTTATACATTATGTATATTATGAACAATTATGTATTTTTCATTGTTTTCTGGCGTAATTTAAAGACGTTTGTCACTGAGAATGTTCTTGCAGACAAAGATCTTTCCACGGCACCTGATGTAATTGGGGCAAATTTTAGGAAAGGAATTGTTCTTGGAGAAATGTCCTTGTGTGGATTAACATCATCTCCATTTAGAATTTGCATACACTATGAAATGTTGAATAGCCTGGATATCTCTAACACATATTGCAATTTATTTACTATACTTGCACCAGTTTCTTCATGCACAGCACTTAGTCTTTTAACAGCATCTCCTATGAAAGCAATAGAATCTTGCATGGGCTGTCCTGACGGTTCTAGATGTTTGATGTCTTCTGGAAGTCAGCCGAAAATGATGTAGACAACTAAGAAGACCGCTTTGGACTCGCTGAAGGTAGCCTGAGATTCACAAATAGATGCAACACTTTCAGGATCAAGAGAATCTACAACAGTTTTATGTCATCTAGATGATCATTGTAGCACGACTGCTTCTGTCCATGTTGCTCACCTCGTTAATACTGGTTCCGGAGGCAGTGGTATCTCTGGTAATTGTTGCTTTTAAGAGCACTCGCGGTGATTTTAGAAAAACCTTTTTGATACTGAAATTATCCTATTCACTAGCAGAAAGTTAGCTCTAATATCTTCGGCAACACATTGCAGTCCACGAGCCAAGCAGATAAAATGGAGCATATTGGAATAAAACACTTTCAGAGCAGCTGCAGCTTTAGCATATACACTGCAGCATCACCAATACCTTATCGTCTTACACATCAGTTGGCCACACAACTTTTAATCCATAATCGACAAATCTTGCAATATTTAAAAGATTTGTAAAGTCGAGCATTTTATAGTAGATCAAACATGCTTCCTACTATTGAGGCAACCAAAACAGCTCTATACAGCGTCAAACTTCAACACAGATATTTATATCATATGAAAATGTCAAAAAAATGCAATTATATGTTTTATCACTAAACATATATAACATACTCACACATATGTAAAAATATGTAAAATAAAATTCAGTTACATTAACCCTAACACAGTAGGTACTTTCTAAACATATCACCTTTTCGAGCATTTAAATAGCAAGGAAAAAAATATGTGATTTCATATAAATCCAAGCTGTAATTATCATTTGATGATTCTTTTGCTCTTTAAAAGGTCATATTTCAAAATTTCGCAAAATAAACTAAGAACCGATATACCGGGTGGATGGTACATGTTCGGTCGTATGTTAAACAGGGATTCTACATGATGAATGTAACAATATGTCCAACACTATTATTGCCAAAGGACCGCTGCGCCAAAAAGAAAAAAGAATTGTGTGAAACACTTGGAGCCTTCTAGCTTCTTGACGAATAAATGATTTATTATTCCACTAACTGGCGCGCAAACATTGTGTGAACAACACTGTAATGTCTATTTCAAGTCGAAAGAATTTAGCCAAAATTTAATGTTAAGGTGCCATTGTCAAATCTCTCTTATAAATTAAACTTTGCATAACATTTTAACATTAAATTGTGAGTGAAGTCATTTGAATTAAGACATAAATGCATTACAGCAATGGAAATTTATAGAGATGCCTTTGAAAACCTTTAGATGCAAAATTGCAATCATACTGGAGCATTCATAAGACGGCAGGAAAAGTTACAACGCTGTGCGGAATAAAAATACCTAAAAGGTATCAGATATAAATGCCATTTATTTGTATAATTTTTATTACGCACGGGTTATATAAATAACGATATTCCCGTTAGGAGAGGGGAAAAAATGGAAAACAAGAAAAAGAAACGATTAATGGGATTCGAACTAATTTTATTCCACCACTGTTGACTTGCACGAACACGTCTTAGTGGGTTCTGCTATAGCTTACACATAAACTAAGCCCCACTGATTAAACTTACATCTCTAAGCCTGGCACCCAACGCCCGCCTCGATAGCGTGATGGTTAGCGTGTCTGCCTCACGTTCAAGAGGTCGCGAGTTCGAATCTCGCTTAGGGTAAGCTATCCGGGTAAGGTTTTTTCCGAGGTTTTCCCTTATCCTGAGAAGAATGTCGGGTAACTTAAAGCTCCATGGACCTCGGCCTCATTTGAGCATCATTTCACCCGTTTCATTCACTCACCGTCCGATATGACGCAATGTTGGAGGATGTTAAAAAAAAAAAAAAAAAAAAAAAAAAAAAACTGGCACCCAACACCGGAATCCTTTTTAGCTCTAGTTCACAACTTAATAAACACAAAAAGAACATTTTTTCTGCAGGTGGACTGAAGTTGAATTTGCTATGTTTGCCCGTTAATGTAGCAATGTTGCTGAAATATTGCGTTTCAAAACCGCGAGGTGAGCCGATGGTTGCCATGTCCTGTGAACATCAAAGGAAGTAGATGACAATTTCCTTCTCATGGCATCTATGCAAGTATGCCTGAGAATTAGGTGACCCTTCGCGCAGGTCTCACTGGAGTTGGGTATTTACTTTTGTGAAAGATAGTACATCATAGGGATGACAATTTTATTTCGGTTGAATAATTATGTGTATATCGATCACTGTTAAAACATTCTGATCTTTAAATGTATTTAAATATATAAAATACATCCAAATAATGCAATAACGCATGCTTCACTCCGCTGCTGTTGCACCACTCTAGTGACGTCACAGTCGTAAGGAACGGCCTATTACATTGTATATAGCGATGGCCACGGTTTGACCGATCTTCGTGTTTTGTTCTTCGGTTTGCCTACCGTCCAAGGAGTTTCTATTGTATTACCAACGCTTCGCCTTAGAGTTCGACCACCTGCAATACACAGCGGTGTAAGCGGAAAGCAGATGACACCGCGGGTCGCAAATTAACATCCCTGCTCTAGTTGCTATAGGGAAACAGTAGAGAAACGAATTACATGTAAACTAATCGCCATTTTATTAACTGTACGGTTGTTAACCCCAATAACTTTCGCTGCAAAAGCAGACTTTATCATCTAAATGGCCCCCTCCCAATGAAGCACTAATAGAAACGTCTAGGTGACAGGCATACCTCCCAAAAAGTTGTCTCAAATAACTGCTGAACTTCTCACACAATTCACATCCTTTTAACAATGCAAGGCGAACACTTTATAGACATTATATCTGCATTTTAGTATAGAATAACTTTTTCCTTCCATATTGGTTAAAATGTAAGAACTTGGCAAGTGTATAGAGCATTAGAATATATAAAATAAATATCACTTTTAAAAAGACGTCTTTGCCTTTCCTCAAAACAATCACTTTCCACTTTGTTCCACTTTTCGCTGCACCAAACATTCGAAAATAAATAGGCGGGCGGGCGGGCGGGCGGGCGGGCGGGCGGGCAGGCGGGCGGGCAGGCAGGCAGGGCAATTTTAACATACGTTCCCTTACATATAAGTGAAGAGCAAGAAATTTGCGCCTTAAATATTTAAGCCGAATAGCAACGTAAATTATACTTCCAATACCTACAGCTCAGTTTGTTCCGTCGTCTAAATCAAATCAGATCCAATCAGTCCCAAATATTTCGACAATTTTTTCGCATTAAGGACCTCACTACAGGTACTTAAGACATCGATCTGTAGATATCTTGCGTATAGACCGTCCTGCTACATCAAGTTTTTATTGCTTTAGAAAACCCATTTCGGCTAACTTACATACTGTACTCAGTATGCAGGTATGTGTTTTGTGCAGCTTACAGAGTTTCTATATATCGTTAATTCAATTTCAATTATTTTTATTTCAGTGACAACTGTTTATCCGAACTATTACAGCTCCGAAATTCTCAGACACTGTAGTCGCAGCGATAGGACCGTTCTCCCTGAGATGCTTTCCAGCATTCCCTCAGCCCTCATAACTGGCAAACACTAAGGTGGCATTCTGAACATAGGTCAAAATTTCCTTTCCTAATTATCATTTCATGAATCATCAGCCTGTAGTTTGTTATATAGTTAACTTTGGGCGTTAAATAGAACGTTCTCTCTCCCAAAAAAACTTCGAAATTGTTTATCTAAATTACTCAAACAATGGGTTCGAACTCCTTGTTTTTAAGTGAAAATATACAACATATAACACAGTGGCAGAACAGCCCATATGGGCCAAGGCCTACCGCCTGCGCCTTCCACCTCTGCCCACCACAGGTATCATGAGTGGGATGCAGTACTGAAGGTGCGACGTGGTCAGCGGCCCGGTCCCTCCCGGTCGGTTATGCAGTCTTCTCAACCAGGTGTTGCTACTTTTCATTCAAGTACCTCCTCAATTAGCCCCTTAGGGACCTAACGAGGCTGAGTGCACCCCGGACCAGGTGTCCCAGCAGGAGAAAATCCCCACGCCGGTACCGGGAATCGAACCCGAGTCCTCCGCTTGGTAAGCAGCAGCGTCAAGTAGACGACCAAAGCTGTACAATCTCTTTATTCAGGCTACATTTGCACGCAAATTATTTGTATAACAATGGATTATATTTAAACGTTTTGTTAAAGGGAAAATGCGTAAAATCTCAAAAGTTGAGACTCCTTCCTTTTCTTTGTAACCCTGGTTTTTCATACCTAATGCCTAGTTTTATGCCTAGAAGTTTAGATTCGTAATGCGATATTTCAGTTCTGCAATTTGAGCAGACGATGGTTGTCTCGGATTTCATAATCTTCAGTTGCTTTAATTCTTAAATGCCTTTAAAGCTTTCAAGTCAGAAGACTTGTCATTTTTCCCCCAGTTAAACGAAAGGTAATTACACAATTTACATTGATTTATTAAATTGTCTGAAAATGTAACCAAACTCAAACCAGCTACAATAGTTCTTCTGAAGTAAGCATTAGTTTTTAAAAAATATTGTGTCTGAAGTGTTCGGTAATCGACGCCTGCTTTCAAACTCTGGCCTGCCATTTTTGCCACTTTGACTGCTGCTTTAAAGGTATTAAAACATATATACGATAGGGGAGCTCCGCGCGCCGCCCATTAAGAGTCACTGAAATGTTACAGATGCCATAACAGTTCAGTTACGTTACAAGTAATAAGCATATTATAGTGTCGTCGACCAAAAGAACATTATACAGGTTCCTAGCTCTGCGTTGTAGCATTTTCTGAGGAGCACCATCAAGTGAATGATCAAATGTACATAAACATGTCGTTGCTTTGTAAATTCATTAACGACCCAAAGTGTCTTAGAAAGTTAATTTACTTGAGGATCTGCAACAACAATTCAGAGCTGCGAAATATGATCACATTAACACTATAGTTAAGGACATAACCTATAAGGATGTGCCATAGCTCAACATGTAGGAGGATTTTGAACAGACAACATACACTAGAGCAGCGATGTCCAGCCTTTGCGAAAGAGGGGAGTGTGGGTTTACCTCCTTCCAACATACGCGGACTTTACCTCTCTTTAACTCCCTATCGTGACTTGTGTTGCAGTGGCGGGTTGGCGATATGCATGTTGCGTTGGATCCTTCCAAATCTTATATAATAAACATCTGTTCATGAGTGATTTCTTTGGTACTGCTTAAGTTTAAGAAGTCTATTAATATTTGGCACAGCCTTAGAAGTTTCACCAAGTGATCCTCGCGTAACCCATACAGATATTTAATACAGTTCAATTTGGAGAAACTCTTTTCGCAAATATATGCAGAGCTATATTCACTCATACCACTATTCTTGTAAATGCTTATTTCTCTATCTGCTACATTTTAATCGACATAAGCATTACGTTATTGCGAATTTTCTTGTAGGTGTAAGGGGAATATGGGAATACGGTAGGCTTTTAAGTGATAGTGAAATTCTTTAAGAGGTGGTTGCTATGCGATGCCATTGAAAATATCTTCTCTTTGCAAGGCCAAGGAATGAAAAAACGAATAACATATTCCTATTTAAAAAAGTATAAGTATTGGCAAATTCAAACAAAGAATACCTTGTAAATGGTTCACTCAAAATAAAAAAATAAATATTTGACATAAATTGCGTGTTTTAAAGAGATCCACATTTTTATTTAGTAAGCTTTTGTCTGTCTCTTACTGTTTACCATTTATGCAAAACTCATCCAAAATGAAGAGGTCTTCTGAGGGCATTCCCAGAAAATTCAAGGTATGACTTAGGAACTGCCATGGAATCGCCTGTTTGTGTCCGTCACTGGATACTGGCTGTTTGTCCCTCCGACTGAGTGGAGTGAGGCATTGCCGCGCACTGCGTGAGGTTCTCCAAAGAGAAGGTTGGACACCCCTGCACTAAACTTTCTTAGATACTACACTACTCCATTATACGATAACTATGCAATGTACCCACTACTCTTGCTGGGCACTGTATTAAATTATATAACGCTGATGAAATATGGACACCACTAATAAACAAACTTAATATCCACAGCAGTATTACACCGAATTACCAACAAACATGTGGGGAGGACAAGAGTCCCTACTGCGAACTCAGTAACCCAAAAACCATAATTTTCGACGTAACATCCTCCCCCCAATCCTCTTTCGCTTGGAATCAAACAGTTTGTTGGACAGTCATTAAAATGAACGTAATTTTCAGCAGCATTCATGCTCCAAAACCACTAAATAAGTAGCTATTGTGTAGAACACGTTCCGTTAATTGTGCAGTGTAAATATAAAAAAGGAATGTGGTCTAGTTTTATGACTGCATTTCATACACGAGTATAAGTAACATTACAACTTACTGGGAAATGAAAATATGCAAAAAATTTACCCATATAATCTCCAAGTATTTGAAACTAATATAACCCGTAACTCTTACTGCATTGTAGAGAGTTCTCTCTCTCTCTCTCTCTCTCTCTCTCTCTCTCTCTCTCTCTCTCTCTCTCTCTCTCTCTCTCTCTCTCTCAATGTCTCTCCACTTTACCTCTTTTCCTCCTCACACTGTCCTTCCCTTTCTCTCCATCTTCCCTTCTCTTTCTCTCCATCTTCCCTTCTCTTTCTCTCTTTCTCTTCCATGTTTCTCTCCCACTCTTTTTCGTCCTCTCCCCCTGTCACTCTGTGTAATATATATACTACCTGTTCACCAGCTCAAGGTCTTAGCGGACTGAAGGGGAGAGGAGAGGCATTCCAGAATGTAACCCGAGTTTTGTAAACTTCCTAGATAACGTTGCTTTGGCTAGGTTGCCAACTTACTTCCAACGTTATTCCCCCTATGTTTGCTTGCTAACATGCTAATATCTCTTAATTTCAGTTAAAAATTGGGCGAGTTACTAGCATTATCTCGGAAGTAAAGTAAAGAGGAGTGTAGAAGTAGATAAAGCGCCGCCTAGGAGTGCTGTGAGATCTGCTATGAAATTGTGGTTGCAGAGCAAAGGGCTTTAGATTGACAGTTCCATGTGTAAAACAGATTTTTACAGGATTATTAAAACAAACAAACCTAAAGACGTTTCTAATGCGGATGCATTTTGGGTTTCATTGGGCCACACTGTCGTTTACTTGTCCCTATGCAGGTGTGATCTCAATCCCATAGAACTAGCTTGGGCCAAGGTAAAACTAATAGAGAAATGCAATAGTGACTTATTACATGATATAACACTCGAGAGCATATCACTTGTAATCGAAACAGACTTGGGGGTTTTTGAAAACACATTGAAAAGGTAGAAAATGATCAGTGGGAGAAAGACGAAAATATCTTCTTTCTTCTTCTTCTTTACCTGTGTACTCCCCCCCCGTTATGTAGGACTTGCAAGGCAGTGCCTAGGGTTGGACGTATGTCGTGGACCACAGGAACCTATGGACCGGACAGAGTCAAGACCTGGAAGCGGGTGATCAGCCAAGCACCAGGTATGATAGTGAGGATGAGGATGATATGAAATGCAGGCAAAATCGATGATTGGAAAGGTGGCAATGCAGCAATTGGTGGAGTGAGTGGCGAGGCAAACCGGATAAGCCGGAGAAAATCCGCCCTCACTCCGCTTCGTCCACCACGAATACCACATGCGGGTCCTTGGGATCGAACCCGGGCCACCTAGGAGTTAGACGAACGCTCTAACTCCTCGTCCACGGCGCCGCCACGAAAATATCGTTTATGTTTTATAAGCTAAACGTACTGCATGAACTAAAAATAACATTTAAGTTCCGCTAATTTGAGCGACTTCTTTGGTTTGATCTAGCGTGAATCACATACCAAGGTTGGCAACATTATCGTAAGCGCGATTAGAGGCACGACTCCTGTTTCAGATATCAGAATTGTTTACTGACGTACTGGCTAGCTGCATTCCTCCCAGGAATCATGAGCTGGTGAACAAATTGCAGTAGGCAATGCTTGAATAACCGGTAATAAAAACCATTTCGTTTTAGACCGGGCTGTAAATAAAAACTGAAATTATTATGTAAAAGTTTTAATAACTTTCGAACTTTCGCGCTGTTGTTCCGCATGGTAAATGTTTTACAAGCAGAAGATAGTAATGAAAATTGAGCAAATGTTTATTCATACCATGGAGATTTTCATTAATAAAGCTTATCAGAAACGCTGTTAATTATAAGACTTTCCCATGCTAGAGTCCCCTTGCGGAAAATAACAATACTAAACAATGCATTCTCTACGATTAAGGCATATTATATACATACTATGTTCGGCCATTTTCAACGAAAATTATTTTAAAAATTAAAATAGTAAGAGGAAATAAAAACGCAAGAAAGAAACAGCACATGTTTTGTAAACACTATTTTCACTTTAGAGCAACCTTTATAAATGTTAATATCATTAATACCACACGATTTCTCATAGGATTTTATTTCTTATACCAGTTGAACCATACCACTCTAGATTTTCATAGCTACGCAATCCGCAGATAAAAGGTTTACCATAGGCATGGGCACGAGAGGAGAGGTAGCGATTGAACTAGTCTTACCCACTTCTCTTGCCGAGTGACGAAGGTTGTTTGCATACAAGGCGTGTAGTGGTGGGTTCGCTCCACCTGCGCGGTAGTAATCATTTCTACGCTGTTATTAACTGTTTTGTTTATGTTAAACATATTTTGCATACAGCAATTATTACTGTGGTTAGGCAAGTTACATAATCTTGAAGTTTATAATCTTCCTTTATCTTATGCTCGTAATAGCCTTACACTGCCTTATGATTAACATACTAAACTGTTTCTCTTTCACAATAAATAAAACAGTAAATTCCCATTGCTATTTAGCCATAAAAATATTTTAAAACTATGTGATCATCATAGTAAATTATTTGGTTTTGACCTTAATATTATGTACAAACTTTGAAACACGAAATACAACAGTTTATATTAAATAGCCCAATGAGAAGCTAAACCCTTAAAAACTGGAATTATACCGTTCTTTTGATATATTTACATATACGAGTATTTCGAAAGCTTTTGAAACTGTAAATAAATACCTGTAAGTTTGATTTACACTTCTAGTCAAAGTGGCGTTTGGTATTGTAACGCTTTATATTTGCAACTTTAAATCCGCATATTAAACAGCAAATTTTTCTGTTTTTGTATCTTACAACAAATACTATCTACTACTCCTGATGAAAGCTCCTGTGTTATTCTGGAAACGTTAGCGACTTTGCCCTCTGCTCAGTTGCAACTCCTTGGGAGGCCGCCCTCTGTCTCCTTTCCCCTCATCCTTCGTCCCGGGAGTGCCATGTAAGGAAATAGGTATAAAAAATCTTGGAGATCGACAACTGAATCCCTTCCCCGACGTCCTATCCTATCGCTTTAATTTTAATACCATCAACTTTATTACATGCTTGTCAAAAATTTTGTCTCCAACTTGCCGTGAAATAAGTTCTGGAGAGTCAGAGCGTGAATTCTAGGACAGTCTGTATATTTACACGTATGCTCTAACAGTTCAATAAATCACAATAAAAAACCGAGGTTGATAAATCACAAGAAATAAATACGAACTTTCAGATTTTGTAATCCAATTTATAATAGTTTCTAGTTTTGATAAATCTGTACTGCACGAAAAGAATCAAAAGATATCACTGCCTTATTTTTGTCGAAGTATATTTTTTGATACAAGAGAATGCTAGGAGGTGGTTAAAATACATTGTCAAAAGCTGTAACCGAAGACTAACATATTTTATCAGGACATTTTTACTGATTATGTTTGCCTTTTTACTTTCTCATAGCAAGTAGCGTATTGTAACCGACACAAAATTTTGTCCAGATTTCACCGGAAGTGTATGTTTTGAGGCATCCTGAATCCAAAAAGAGTAGATTTAGAAATGTGTGTGTGTGTCTGTGTGTGTGCGTGTGCGTGCGTGCGTGTGCCTGAACAGCGTAACTAAAAACGAAAAGAAGGGGAAAAAAACGAAAAGATGCGACAAGAAGATTTTGAAGAATATTCCTCCATCCTAAACTACCCTTTGCATGGAAAACTTTTCGAAAATGATGTTCTCAAAACTGGCTCTGGCGACTTTGATTGGAATGCCATGTATTCAAGATATTTTATACCGAATTAAATGTATATTTTGAATTTTCTGACTATAGTCTATGCAGTCCCGTTTACTCTTGATGACTTTTGCATAACTGGTCAACCGTAAGAGATAGATCAAATACTTACTATACAAAAATGTAGATCTCCTTAATTCACACAAGTTATATATGTGAGTATTTTTTTGTGGAGTGAACTATTTCAGAAGTACTCCTTGTTATTTGCACTAGTTTTGCAGTGCTTAAACTTCTAAAATAGAAGGCCGTTATTCTCTTATCTTATTTTGCCGTGCAAACAGAACGGAATTTCAAAGATTTAAAAGATCTGACTATCGCTGAAAGTCTACTTTATTCCCATATTCCCCTTGCATCTATTAGAAAATCACCAGTCAGGTAATATCTGCATATATATATATATATATATTCCCCCTTTTTTTTATTTATTTTACTTTTTTCTGTTTTTTTTTTTTTTTTTTTTTTTTTTTTTTTTTTTTGAGTGGGGGGAATTTCAGCACATCGTATTTCAACGCAACGAACTTTAAGGCATAGCGACTGTTTTAATTAAAGACTGGTTTAAATTAAATTAATATAGGAAATAGTTTTGGGAGTGGTGCTGAGAAGTGAGCTTTTGTCGCATACAATTACTCTATAAAGAAAACACTTAATTTCGACACATTTCAATGAAATCCACCTCTGAACTGAGGAACGAATTAACTTGCATTTGTCGACCATACGCCGTTGTTTGGTTAACAAGCATGAAGCCAACACAAACGAATTATTGGTATATATTTTTTCCTTTAGACTTCTGCGGTTTTGCACAGAGCTACATAAGGTATACGATGTGGTTTGGCTACAAAATGTGATTGTATGCCACATAGACTTAATTAGTGTAATTAGTGGATCGTTGCCAATGTCTGGCATAATTGTTTTGCAGGTTAAAAGGGATATAATTGAATAAATTCAGGGAGAAAGCTATATGAGCTTACGGTCATGTTTCAATGCTACATGCAAATTGGTATGTTGCTAGTTATGATTATAAATTTTATACTCCTACTTCTGAAATCCTTGTGGTGGTGGAAAGCACATATATTGTTAAACTTATATGTAAAATCGATTAGCGGCATAGAGAATGCATTATTGCATTCAAAGTGGGCATTTAATAATGCATAGTGCTATTTGTTTCGGAGTGTGTGGGGATGTTTTTATGAAATATTGTGGTAGAGTTTTTTGTCACGATATGGAAAATGAATAGAAAGTTACACAGCACACGAGAGAAAATGGAACTGGCTAAACGGAGTTAATTTTGGGTAACCAAACTCTGCTCGGGACTTTAGGTTGATTTTAAATTAAACTGGAAATTTCCCAATGAGAATGAGCCCCACCATCAGCTTATCAGTTTCCAAAAGAAGGCGACTGAAGGCCTGATTTGCACATTTTGCAGACCGAAGTTGAACAATTTACACTTTTTACTTTCTCCACTACGTAAAATAACTAGAAGTATTGTATTCAACCTAATATTTCGATGTCGAAATTTCATTTTTTGAGGCCCCTGAATAAAAAAAGTAAGTCTGAAAAATGTCCGTGTTCGTGTGTGTGTGTGTGTGTGCGCGTGCGTGCACGTGTACAGCATAGCTCAAAAACGAAAATTCGGATAAAAACCAAAGCTGGTATAGAAGTTTAATATCTCTCAAGGATGCAACACGAAGATTCTGAGTATTTTTGGAAAATTTTTATTTTCTCAAAAATGGCTCTAACGTTTTTAACATTTTTATAGCAAATGAAATGTATATGTTGAATTTTCTGTCTATAGCCTATGTAGTGCTGTTTACTCTTGATGACTTTAGCATAACTGGCAAACTGTAAGAGATAGACCAAAGTCCAAATGTTAAGATATCAGAATGTGGATCTCCTTAAAACACACAATTTATATCTGCATTTTTCCCGCAGTGAACCATTTCCTTGTTATATGTGTGAGTTATGCAAAACCTGAACTTTTCTCAAATAGAAGATAGTTATTCAGTGTTTTTATCCCTTTGCCGGGCAAAAAGATCGGAATTTCAAAGCCTACATATAGCTGCCAGCTTTAATAGATTTGACCATCGCTCAAAGCCTGCTGTATTCCCTTTGCAGCTACAAGAAAATTAGCAATAACAATATCTGTAAATGTTTGTCTCGACTAACATGAAGAAATTAGAGAAATAAAAGTTTGCAAGAATAGTTCTTACAAGAGTAGAGAAAGCCATGTGAGTGCAACACATCGGATTTCTTGAGTTCTTATTTATGGATGCTCTTTAACTGCTGTGTGTCTCAGCGTCCCATTCTATAGGATTGGTATATTGGGCGTGAAACATCGCTTTATTTTGCTCAGAGGTCTCTTCAGCAGGCTTGAGGTTCTTTTACGTGACGTAAGTGCTTAACACGGGATTACCGGATTTGCTTTCCTTTCCAAGGAAGCCATGCTAAGGATTTTTACGCCTGAGAAAACTCCCATCGCCCTCCTCCGGGTTTGAGCCCGCTACTTCGAGAACCAGAGGCAGAACATGGAGGACGACACGGACAGTAACGGAAAGTGGCATATAATTAGGGCTTAAATCGACGCTTCCTTGAAAGACATTAAACTTAAATGCCAACTGTGGTTTTTAACCGACTTTTCGTTTTTGGGTTATGTTGTACACAGCCTAACAGATAGACACACACACACACTAACCTTTATCTAGATTTTTTTAAATTCAGGGAGCCTCAAAACAGACATTTCCGGTTAAATCTTGACATCAAATTTTTGGGTGGAATATAATACTGTAACAAATGGAGAAAACACCAGTTACTGCTATTCACACTTTATTGCCTTTTAGTCAGTTAGCGTAGTGCTAACGTTACACTCAGATTACTTTTGTACAAGCTCAGAGCAACAGAACAACTGCCGAATCACAAATAAGAACTGTCAGATTGAACTGCTAGTCGGCACGACTCCTCGACGCTTCGTATACGTCTCTTTTCCTTTTTCTCTCCTCCCCGGTGCTTGGCAGCGACTTATATATCCTTAGACAGAGGGAAAGTTCTGGAGGTAGAATATTCGGGAGTGCCTGTGGCGGAACGGTCCACAAACCGCACCGCCATGTAATAGCTATTGTCTCGTACGCTCCTATTGTTGTCGGCGGCAGATCGTTAGGCCAGGTAGGCGACTGGCTGGGTCCCCCCTCCCCAGTGTAGGCAATCAGATGCGGCGGGCGCGGTGACAATACTTTGTCTACTTTACTAAACGTAGTGGAGAGTAAAATTTTCAAGTTTATTTAGTATTATATTCAAATCATTTTTCCCTTAATCTGTATTTTGTTTAAGAAAGAATGAGTATTGCTTGTTAAATATTTCAAGTGTCTTCACTTAATTGAAGTAAGTAACAGGATATATCCAAGATTACCTTAGAGAAGAGGGCCCAAATGACGTAGTTGTCGGCGGGCCCTTAAACTCCAATCCAATCCTTAGAAAAGGCCACGCTCAAGGAGCAGGGTGGGCTATTCAAGTTAATGCATTATATCGGTATATTTGTTTGCATCTTATCCATATATCAAATAAAGGTTTTAAAAATATTAATTTCTGATAGTTTTCGTTCTTTGTATACTACGGAATAATGGAATACATCACTTTTCACACCACCGCCACCGCCACCGCCACCACCGCCACCACCATCGCCACCACCACCACCACCACCGCCAGCACCGCCACCGCCACCACCAGCACCACCACCGCCACCCACACCGCCACCACCATCGCCACCACCGCCAGCACCACCACCGCCACCGCCTCCACAGCCGCCGCCACCACCACCATTACCACCACCACTACCGCCGCCGCCGCCACCACCACCACCACCATCGCTGCCGCCGCCTCCGCAGCCGCCACCACCACCACCATCATTACCACCACCACCACCACCATCATCATCATCATTACCACCACCACCACAACCACCACCACCACAACCACCACCAGCACCATCATCATCATTACCACCACCACCACCACCATCATCATTACCACCACCATCATCATTACCACCACCATCATTTCCACCACCACCACCACGATGGTCAAGTACTTGCGCATTTTGTGTAGAATGAAACATTTTGAATTTTAGTTGGAGTGTCATTCTATCCCTTGCGTGTGATGAAGAATTTGAAAGCTTTTCTTTTACCGTCCAGAACAATGTTCTATTGTTATTTTATCAAGCGCAATTTATTGTGTATCACGATTCCGATGTGGAACCATTAACCAAGGTGTGAATCGGTAGCCTTCAGCTGTTATCAACAGCTATTAAATTTGTCATCACTATGGCGCTGCTACGCCATTTGTCTGAGTCATGCACAATCAGGCCACTGGATATCACTCATTGGTGAACCTTCCTCAGAATTGCATGTAGCGTCCTCAGAGACAGACGCATTGTCTTAGCGATCAGGTTTGTCTCCTTGTTGATTTGCTTCTGGAATCTTCAACACCAACTGCAGATGTGCTCTCATCTTCAGCATCGTGCACACTTTGTTGACCTGAGGTGAGTTTATTTTATTTTATTTTATTTTTCTCCCCCTTTTTGTGGTTTAGGTTTTGTTCAATTATTTTGTTTGCTATATATATGTCGGTTCTTGACACTATTTAAATGCACAGCCATGTCTTTTGCAAAGTCATCCTGAGCCTCAGGAAAGCGTCGATTTCTGACTAGTTAAAATTTCACCACGCGTTTCGTCGGTTTTCCACAAACTGATAAGTTAACCAGATAAAGCTTTTACTCCTAAATGTATTTAGCTTCTTGAAATCCGTTTCTTCAGAACGGCTTCTAGATTTGTAGGCCTTTCTCCTGGATATTCTATCATTTTGTAAGATAATGAAAGCACAACTGAAGCAGGTTTCATTTTGTCTTAACATTTGCTATGAAGCGAAAGCATCGCCTAGATGTGCATACGAATCGCAGCTATTGCTATGCGTCATAGTTTTGCTTAACCTGGCATACATGATTTAGCCTGTGCTAAAGTAAATTTGGAATTGCAACTTATTGTTATTCACTATCCATTGAAGCATTTCTTAGAGTTTCTTGTAAATTTGTAACAAAAGCAATTGCTTAGGTTTTATTTATATTACCTTGTCTCATTTTGTTTTTATTTTACGTTTTTTCATTATTTTTTATTTTTTAATTATTTATTATTTATTTCTTTTATTTTTATTTTACAATTTTTTATTTTATTTTTTATTTTATTTTTTATTTCCTATTTTTTTTTTTGTCAACTATGCCATACCGTTTCTCTAACTACCGTTCCTTTCCGGAAAAAATTCTTTGCCACTTTTCCCAATCAGTGTTAAATGGGGTGGATATTCAGGGTTATTACTGTTTTAAGTCTCCCCCTGTTCTATTTGTTTCGGAAATATCTTTCCTTATTTCAAATTTTATGTTTACCTGTATACCTATAGAGTACTTCGTGGTCTTATCCATTAAGAAAACGGATTATTTCATTATCGAAGTTTTTTATTTTTATATTTATTTTTTGTAATCTTTGAAAATTTAAATTTCTGTTTTTTTTTTTTTTCCCCTCCTGTTTTTACTGTGTACTTGCTCCAGGGATGAACGTTTTGAATTCTTTAGATGTAGGAAAGAAAAATTTAAAATAGAAAACTGCTACAATCTGGTAGGTAATATTTTTTTCAGCACATTTATTTATGTTTAGCGTAATTCAGTGGAATAAATTTCAATTCAAAGAACTTCCAAATTTAATTTCACTGGCAATGAATTTTTTCACATAAAAGCAGCAAAATATTGGCAATGGAGACATAGCCTTTCACTACAGCAAATCTGTCAACGCGAGCAGATAAACTCTACTGGCCCATAACCATGCAATAATCGTCTCATTTCAAACTCTACATAGATTTCACATAAATGAGGTTCAAATATTATTTTATGAAACGAGGACTTAAAATTGTTACGAACTTAATTTTAAAGAAATCTCTTCCATTTGGACAGTGGACAGTGTCTGTTGTACAGTAATGTGTGAATGGCTAAAAAAATCCATTGTTTCGTGTCTAGTAAAACTATAGGAGATTTTACGAATCCAATTATGTAACTCATATATTAATATTTAAGCCCTTTAAATGAATATTTAAATATGACGTCTACTGTGTCACGCACATTTTAAGTACCAATATCACCAATTTTAATTTGCTATAAGTCTATAACTGCACAAACATTTGCTCAGGAATTGTCCAGAGAGGCTAGAATCAAGAAAAGGACTCGAAGAGGAAGCGTGAGTATCGAGAACCATTGGAACAAGGACATCATAGTGCAGGTGTGTTTGAAATTGTGGTTAGTTAGCTAAAAAAAATAGTTTTTTGCATTTTCCCACAAGTTTAAATTTTACACATTTGGGTACACTTTTCTCATAAACTATTTAACTTAGAGGGCTGAATTTTTTGTGATGTTACAAACCATTTAGTTTAACAAAGTGAACGGAAAAATAATTTTGGTGTGCAACATATTGAATTTTTTAAAATGAAAAACTATAGAGGCCCAAAACTCATCTGAACCGCTGCGCGGTGTTTTTCCACTGAGCACACAGAAACACTATAAGCTACTATTGTGAGCAAGGTAACGCGCGGTTGACTTGATTTTCTCTGCTCTGAAAATGCAGTATTGAGCTAGCGTGTGGTTGAGTTAATATTATACCAATGTGGTTTATTATTGTGTCCTGTACTTAGTCACAAAGTGTGTTACGGCTCAGCATTTGTTTTCTACTGCACAGCGTGTATTTACTTATGATTCGTATGTGTTAACTCAGCTCGCCAAGTGAAAGTGCGATTCGCAGAAAGATTTCCAGGTGTAAAGGTTCCTTTACATTAAATTTCAGGCCACAGAATGTGTTCAGGCTCAGAAATCTACGGCGAGTGACCGATAGTTTCCTGAACAGGTGCCAAAAACGTAACGACAAAGACGGTGGCCAGTTTCAGCATCTTCTTTATTAACATTGGTAGTTTTAAAAATGTTGTAGTGTTTCATTCGCGCTGTTCTATGACAACGGCAGTCGGCGAGGAGCACCTAGTACGCATACAGGCAACGCACAGCGCAGCCGGTTCGGAGTCTTTTGGATCACCCTTATGTATTTTAAGTGAAATAATATGTTTTGTACACAAATTTTACAGCTTATATTCCACTGGATAAAAAACTAATGTGCTCATATTATTCAACATTAAGTACTTTATATCTCCAACAAAATTGGAAGACCTATAAACAAAATTATGGGAGGTCCCCGACTAATAACATGGGTTTTTAAAGTTTCTTTTATAGATCTCAATTAAAAAGCCTGTTGACAAAAAATTATGAAGTGATTTACAAATTTTGCACTATCAGCATGTCGATAAATATTAATTGTATAGATGGGGTAATTTTCATTACCGTATGACAGAGCTAACCCCGAAACACTGAAACATCCGATTCTGATAAAGCTTGCATAGCTTAAGGAAGCAGAATAGCGTCTGAGGACTAATGAAGGAATGTAAAAGTATTAAGGGAATGCACTACTGAGAGTGTGATTTTATAACATTTTCAGCCAATTTTGTTGATAGTTATTTTTGGATGTTGCTTTATATAAACGTTGAACGGTTTTAAATTTCAGTGTGGTATCTTTTAGTTTAAGAGTTATTAAAGGGTTCGTCATTTAAAACCTAACGGAGCACACGGCGTTTCGCCTCTCCCGCATCCTTGCTGGATTCTCCCACTACCGGCTGCCGTAGTGCGCGCGGACTAGCAGGTGCTTGAATCTAGAGCAACGCATTTTCGTGTGTGAAAGTTATTATAAATGGCATCACCTAGCCATGGTACAGCGTATACTCAGATGTTCCCTGGTGAAGTGCCTCCTTCCAGGTTTACAATACAGGAAATTCTGAAGTAATTCGAAACCACTGTTTCTGTGGAAAGTGTAAACGTATAGTTTTAACAGAGGAAAAGGTAGACCAAATAGGCGTATGCTTTGAACGTTCACCAAATCCATAGCACAACAGGTGGGAATTTCTGTCTTCTGCACATAGAACAACTAAATTCTTAAAACTAAAGCCAACAAGTGTCCATGCTTTAAAACAAGGTGACCCAGTATCACGAATGCATTATTGTGAATGGTTTCTTTCAGCAGTGAGTGACGGTTTTGTTTATCCACAGCTTCTGCTGTTTTCCGACGAGGCGTGGTTACACCTAAATGATCGTGTCAACACTCGTAACAGTGGTACTGGGCCTCTGAAAATCCACATCGCGTTCAAGAAATCCCTCATTATGATCGGAAAATTGGAGTTTGGTGTGCTGTTAGCGCTAGATGCAGAATGTGTTATCCCGATATAATGCTTGTTTAGCCGAGGGTGGACGACATTTCCAGCATCTTCTATAAGGTAAGTGTTACACATACTTTACGTGCGGAGTTTATGTAGGAACAAAGCCGGCTGTGGCACACCCAATCGCCCACAGGCGAAATGCCATGCGCCCGTTAGACTTAAATGAAGAACTCTGTGTGTGTGTTAAAGCTGAACTTTACTATCCAGTGCCAAATTCTCCACATGATGCAACTTAAAAAACAGGCGCTTTTAAAAATTCTGTCATTTAGCTGATTATAACAAATTCATTTTTTACTAGCTTTAGTACAAAATAAAATAATTTTTAATTCTGTCGTTTGAAATTTCCAGTCTTTTTTTTTTTTTTTTTTAAGTTATGTATATCTTAAAAATTAATGAAGTCAGAAATCATTCAAAGCAAAACAAATTATATAACATTTAATTCCTTTTGTTCTGGGAGTCTAAGTTTCAAATTTCAGAAGAACTGGATGTAAACTGCATCGTAATATTTTAAAAAAGTAACTGTGCTGAAAAATATAATCTTCAAAAACTCAAATTTTAAAATGGAAAGCTTATTCTGGATCTTTAACCTAAACTACATAAATATAGGTATAACATTCTGAATTTATAGCACCGAAGTATTTTGAAACTGTCGAAATATAAATGTCAATTTTTGCGATATTTATACAGAATTTCAGAGTCCATCCTCTTAAATGCTTTAAGATTTTACCAGAAAATATTAACATTTGCTTAGTTAAGGGACAACTTAAACAAAGCTATGGAAAAAATAAAGCTTAAGCTCCGACTTCTTGCATTTTAGTGTGAGAATTTGTTAAATGAATAATTTGACAAATATTGCTGAATAGGCATAGAGCGAAGTAGGTCATTGTTAGCTGTATAATTTGTACAGTGCCTCAGATATCTAATTCCCGCTAAATGCTGAAAGCAAAGGCAGTAGCTAAACATTTCTAGCGTTGTAGGTTACAGTTATCTGATGTGCATTTTCGAAGCCCAGCCAAGGGAATTCCGAGCAATCGTAAATAAAGTAGCCAAGCACAAGTTCAGAAGGAACTTGTGTTCCTTCCGTTTATAGACGCACCTTTGAGTTACTTCCAATTGGGGAATTATGGAAGAGCAGTTAAAGTAGGCAAAGGTTTCATTTATGTTTACGTTACTGTAGTCTAACGCTGACCAACCTTCAGCGAAAATCCAGCGAGCTAGCCTTATTGATAAACAGGTCAGCAAATAGTTTGTTAAAATAAACAGCTCTGCCTCCCTGTGTTACTACTTGGCAAAGCCATGAGGCGTATCGGAAAATATGTGAAACTGCCCAGCTGTTTACATGAGCTTATGGCACAAACACGGTGAAACAGTTCATGTACACTGTTCAGATGCAATCATATCTTCAGGACAGCAACGTCTCATATCGGCAGGCGTGAGAGATCATCTATTTGTGTTTTATTACTGACTATACACCAAGTTACTATTATTTCGCTCTTCTAATAAACAAGATAAGCGATCGTAGCGCTCGACCACCAAGGTCAATACGCCTCGTCGCTTTACCAAGTAGTACGTTTCGAAGGAAACCCTGGTACAGTTGACTCCAAATGTGTGGTACGGGTTCATATCATTGCCAGTATTTTAAAGAAAGATTATGAAAATGACAATTCAGACGAAGTAGACGAGGGAGAAATGTTGGGAATAGAAGAAATACAAACAAATTAAGTTAAAATAATTCGAGATTAATAGAGCAGTACATATGGCTGACATCGCTGGAAGTGTTATAATTTGTTTTGTACTTGCTGTACTTCTTCAGCGCAGAAACCTGAGCAACGTACAAACTGTCGTTTCTGCTTCTGTGTGCCGTAAAGGTAAGTGACTCGCATCTAACCTCTCATTTAAACATTTCATTGAAGAACTAAGGCTACACGAATACTCACGTTTGAGAAATTCATGAGCATCCTAATAGCTTACTGAACCACGGATCTTCCGCTTATCGAGCGGCTGCTTTAACCACTAAGCTACCATGGCCAACTTGCCAGTACGACAATAAATTCTCCAGCTGATTCGCAGTTTTTCCCGGTTAACCACAAGGGAATCTCACATCAGAGATAAATACCCCAAGCACGACTTACTATTGTAAGTACTTTATGCCCCAGCCGCTCGATAAGCGGAAGATCCGTGGTTCAAATCCCGGCTATGACATTGAATTCTTCAGTCCTGATTCCACCTCTTAAAAATGTAGGTTTCATCCGCGCTGTTCCATGACCGCGGCAGTCGGCGACGAGCGCCGAGGAGCGTACAGGCAAAACACAGCGTACCCGGTTCGAAATCTTTTGATTCACCCGTTACTTGTAAAAACACGTAGCTGTGCTATCCGATAAAAATGATTTAATATCTATTCACTTGCACTGAGCTTCCAGTTACCATATAGCAGCATTCTAGAAATAAGTAAAAGTAAAAAGGTGACCTAAATCTATGGTTTAACTTTGTACTATGTAATATCTATCACACACAGTAGTTTCTCTTGAATGACATGTTAGTGGTATGGCACCATTTCTTGTCCACCGTATTCCAGGAAGGGTTTGGGCTTCGATTCCACGAACCATGCTTTTCTGTTCCACCTTGCTTTGATGGCTTCATTGAAATCCCACAACTGCACTTTGGGAACTGAATAGCACATTACGAGTACTTGGTAAAATGGATAAAGGTTCCTCGGCCATCATAGGCAGAGCTTTTGTGTCACTGTTAACGGAAAATGTTTCAAGGTAGAATGGAATATACATTGCCCGTCATCCAGTTAACCGTTCGCCTCGCTAAGCGTCTGTGTGTGTAATTTTGTATTATTTATTTAGCAACATATTCCATTACCAACTAATACTACATGTTTGAGTACTCTACACATTAGGTATAAATTATAAGTCTTATACAGTCTTATTAATTACTAAGATGGATGGAAGATATGGATTAATACCAATATTATACTGCTAGAATTTTCATTGCCCTATTATTATTATTAATGTGATAACTATGAATCACTATTTCAATTTCAAGATTCTTATTTCTCTAGCCTGAGTGTAAATACAGGTTCTTCATTTAACAGCTAACGAAGCACAAGGCGTTTGGCCTCTCTCGTGACCATGCTGGATTCCCCCACTACCGGCTGCCCTTGTGCGCGCGGCTGGTCGGTACTGGGCCTCTGAAAATCCACATCGCGTTCAAGAAGTCCCTCATTATGATCGAAGAGTTGGAGTTTGGTGTGCATGTTAGCGCTAGATGCATAATCGATCCAATACCCCACGAACAGACTGCAAATACAGAGGAACCGAAATTACATTTTGACCCCATTTTATCGTGAACTGAGAGAAGAGAAATCATGTGGGTGGGTTCAACAAGATTCTGCTACTGCCCATTGAGCAGCGGAGTCCATGAATAAAATTAGGGAAGTGTTTGAATATAGAGGGATTAGTGCTGGTGTATGGCTCTCTCGCTCCCTCGATCTAACAGCCTGTGATGTTTACTTGTGGGGTAACCTGAAAGACAAAGTTTACCAGACAAATCCTCATTCATTGGAGGAACTAAAACAAAATGTTAGAAATTAAATCAGAAACATTACAGTGGCCCCGTGTGAATCAGAATGGGTTCTCCCGACTTAATGCTTGTTTAGCCGAATGTGGACATTTCCAGCATTTTCTATACGGTAAGCTTTACGCGCGGAGTTTATGCAGGAGCAAAGGCCCCTGTGGCACACCCAATCGCGCACAGGCCAAATGCCATGCATCCGCTAGGTCTTAAATGAAGAACCTGTATATACACTTCTACATTTCCCTTATCTTCCCTTCTGACGTAGGATTCATGAATATTACATAATTACTTTACATATTGTGTGTGTGCGTGTGTTTTCTAGAATGAAAATTTCATATACGTGGCAAAAGTTACCATGTTTTGCAATTAATTTAGATTATATCGCTTCTTGTGCGAACATTCACGAGCCTCTGTCTTAGTGATATCGGCCACCAACGCTCGAGGTAAGTGTATTTCCCGTTAGTGTCAAATGGCATGTGCAAACCGGCAGTAAAACTGTGTTGGTGAGTTAATGTCCATTGGTATGTCCCCAGAAGAATCGCGAAATGGGTCCGTTAGGTTTGGAATTGTAAAAAGGTAAAAAAGTACGTACGTATCCTTGGTTCCTATTCAGGGTGTCATCTGCTTAGTGCCCGTTGCAATTTGCAGAGTTTGTTACGGGAATTTCGGAACCTCCTGTGTAAATAAAGTTCTCGGAGAAATAACATCGGAGAATCTGTAAGCTTCGGCATAAAAAGCGCCTTATACTAACTACCACGTGTTTGAACGTAATCGTGTTTGAACTTAATAGCAGTTGGTTTTGGTTTGATGTTGAATGCCGCCGTCTGTATGCGACCACGACAAAGGAATGGGATTTAACAAAGTGAAAATAAAGACGTTTCCTCGCGAAACCCTGACATGTCTGTATCTCGGAATCAGTTGGTGGCGACTATAACCCTTGGTAAAGCTATCACGAAAAGCCTAATGGCTTCGTTAACTTGGGCCCCGAAGGACCATCTATGTGGATTCCACTCAGATAGAAAGAAGAGCATCCCAAGTTTGAATCAACCCTCAGAGCAAGTACCAGAGCTGACTTACGTTCCATCGCCGACGAGTCCCTCGGGCATCATCTGCAACGCGCAAGTGCATTGCTGTGCCTTCACGACGATTCTCTTTCCTCTTTCAGTGGCGGTTCATCTTAAACACGAGGACCAACTTTTCAAAACACAATACATGCTAGTGGGCGGGGGGTTACTTTATGAACACCACTAGTAACAATATGTTAGAGAAATGTTAAGAACAAATTTATCTTAAAATCGGGTATTATTTCTCGTCATGTTTATAAAGGTAATATTTAACATTGTTTAGCCATTGCTTTTTTGCAAGAATCATAGTGCCAACCCTTATTACAGAGCTTATACTACCAACGCAGGTGACCACCACTGGTAACAAGATATCTCAGCCATTTTTAAAACAAATTTATTTTAAAATTGGGTATTATATCTTGTCATGTTTATAAAGATAATATTTAACATTGTTTAATTATTCCTTTTTTTTTTCTTTTTTTTTACTTTTAATATGAATCACGTTATACCGACGGGACAGTACTTTATGACCACCTTGACATTTCATTGTTTCTCAAAAAGACCAATAATGAAAACTTTGAAACAAATACGCAATTCAGTAGTAGAAACACTGATTGACAATAACTTAACTGCATACCTTCAATCAAAACATTAAAACAGAAAATTTTAAAAACAAAATGGCCCTGGTAATGTGAGAGTTGATAATACAGCAAATAATTTTGGTATGCTGCTGTTCACTTAGGTGCACATGTTTGAAGAACCCTCTGTTCTAATGAGTGGAAACTTACGGTGAACCCTGAAACAGTGAATTAAAATTCTTATGTTAGTGAGCGATGGATGGTGGGCAGCGGCGTATATGGAGGGCATGCTTGTCGTGGAAACGTTAGGAACCCCGCTGTGCTGCTCCTTACCCTTCAGATCTTACTCCTTCGCTTCATCCCTGGCTTCCTAAGCTTTAGTAGACACAATAACTCTAACCTTGGTCACAGGACTCAAATACCATTTCCATACATAACCTGAGGAGTTGCAATATTTAAATTAAAAGAGCAATATAGTGCCATTGTAGTGTTTTAAGAAATGGGGGATGGTAGGTTTCAGGTCGCCACAATCACACAAGATGGAAGTGTGACGTGGCACGTTTTCCAATTTTTGAACCTGTCACAGAAATGAAAGTCATTAAATAATTACACTTTTGTGCGAGTTTTTCCGCTCTTCTCTGTATTAGTTGTATGTCATGTTTAATTCGTGTTCCACCAAAAGAAATCCAATAATCTGTTGCAACAAATTTACATATGCTGATCATAATAATTAGTCAGACCGAATCATCGTTCCTGCCTGTTGCTCAAAACATAATACATTTTAGGCTTTCGTATTTTGGTCCTTTCGCCGTGTACACGTGTCCTATGTAATTAGGTTGATTTAAAAAGAAATAAAAAGATAAAGAAAGAAATAGCTTTTGCTTTAGAGAACAGTCGAATTCTTTGTTTCGTTGATTTTTTTTTATTAACATAGTAGCAGGGTGTGTTGAGGGATTTATGTGTAGTTCTTCCGCATATATTGCAGTAGTTGTACTGATGTGGATGCTTCTTTTACTACATCAAAGCAAAAGAGCACCCAATTCATTTCTGCATCACCACTGTCCGAAAAACTGCAGTTTTATTCTGCGTGGCAGTTGGCCACCCAAAACACTTTCTGAGCTGTGATTCTTCACGTTAGAAATAGCTAGATTTTTTTTTCTTTTACAAAATTTTCAACTTCTTTATTTTTGTGTCATATATTAGCCCCGAATATCTAGTTTTCAAAAAATATATAGTTTGCATGGTAGTTGCCAAAGGCGTTTAATTTAACAATTTGTACAGTCAGGTTTGCCTGGGCACATAACTTTGTAGAAACTTCTTTTCAGTATTTCACAAACTTAAAATTTTCAGCATTTTTAATCTTAATATTGGCTGCACAGCTCATTCATACATCTTTTGAAGCTTATTAGACACGGAATGATTACTATTATCATCATCGTTATTATTTATTATTATTATTATTATTATTATTATTATTATTATTATTATTATTATTATTATTATTATTATTATTATTATTATTATTATTATTATTATTATTATTATTATTATTATTATTATTATTATTATTATTATTATTATTATTATTATTATTATTATTATTATTATTATTATTATTATTATTATTATTATTATTATTATTATTATCATAATCATTATCATAATCATTATTTTATTAGTATCCTGCAACGTAGTGCCATATCGGACGGTGAATGAATGAAATGAGTGAAATAATGTTGAAATGAACCCGAGGTCCATAGATCTTTAAGTTACCCGGCATTCGTCTTCTCAGGATAAGAGAAAACCTCGGAAAAAAAGCTTCTCCGGATGACTCACCCTAAGCGAGATTCGAACTTGCGACCTCTTGTATGTGAGGCAGACACTACCACACGCTACACAGGCGGGCGACAGGGAATGATGTGAACCAATAACTATGGTCTTAACACAAATTACAAAACAACTATTCAGTTCCTTAAAAGAGGAATTTTAAATTTCAAAATTTATAAGTTTTTAAATAACTGTTTACTTAATGTAATCGAAGTTCAAACCATCGTGCATGTTCAGAGAAAAATGGTGTATTGGAGTCTGTATTTTATAGCGGCTACTGAATTTGAAAGAATATATAAAATTTTCAATTTTGAGTTTTTATGGTAACCCAAAAATATTTCTAAGCCCTTGTAGTTTGAATAAAAATGCCTCGGCTTTATCGATACATGCATCATATGAACATTTTGGTTACCCACAAACTGCAGGACAACCCATTCTAGGAGTTGGATCAAGGCTTCACGGGTGATTAGCCTTGATCCATAACGTTCGCCGTGAAAGCTTCAAATCTTACATTCTAGGAGTTGCCATATACAAACAGTGGACTCCTATATTTCAAAAGAATGGTATTAACTTATAACCTTAGCTTCCGGAATCATAAGGAAACCTACCTGTAGCGCTGTGGTAGCGTTGCACAGGAACTAGGGCGCGATCCCCGTTCCCGAAAGGTGATTTTGTTATGGTGGGAGGTCTGATATGGTGTACACGTAGCCTTGTGAAGTCACTGAGCCCGTATCAAACTGCTGGATTGAAAAGTTAGGCGTTCCACCGCTCGGAATGCTGATCGCAAGTTACATGCTACCAACCACAGATGTCGAATATTCAAACCTGCAATTTATGTTCACTTCTTTTAAGTCGAGTTTATTTATCTATCGTATGCAAGGCTGTACCTTCTTATTTTATTTTATTACTTTTTTTACTACGAATATTAAGCAAGAAAAATGTATTCCACCCAGAAATTCAATGTCGAGATTTCACCCTGAATTTAAAAAATATAGAACACTGTCCGTGTATGTGTATGTGAGTGTGAGTGAGTGTGAGTGTATGTGTGTATGTATGTGAGTGAGTGCATGTGAGTGTATGTGAGTAAGTATGTGAGTGCCAGTGTGTATGTATGAATATGTGAGTGTGTGTGTATGTACGTGTAAGTGAGTGACTGTGAGTGCATGTTTATGTGAGTGTGATTGTGAGTGTGTATGTGTGAGTATGTGAGTATTTATGTGTGAGTATGAATGAGTGGGGTGTGAGTGCCAGTGTGTATGTGTGAGTATGTGAGTGTGTGTATGTATGTGTGAGTGAGTATGTGAGTGTATGTGTAAGTGAGTGATTGTGAGTTATGTTTATGTGAGTGTGTGTATGTGAGAGTATGTGAGTGTGATTGTATGTGAGTGTGTGTATGTGAGAGTATGTCAGTGTGAGTGTATGTGTGTGTGCGCGCGCGCGCGCGGATCAGTGAGCAGCATAACTCAAAAACATCCATCCAAAACTACGTTTCGAAACTTTTTCGAAAATGTTGACTTTCTCAAAAATGGCGCTAACGATTTTTATTAAAATGCCATACGTTTAAGAAATTGTTATGACAAATGAAATGTATATTCTGAATTTTCTGGCTATAGTTCATGAAGTCCTTTTTACTCTTGATGACTTTTGCGTAACTGGTAATCCGTAAGAGATTGGCCAAATCTTACTGTACAAAAATATAGATCTCTTAACACAGAATTTATTTTATATTCATTTTCTTTGTGGAGTTCACCATTTCCTAGATATTGCTTGTTACTACTTTCAAGTTTCAAGCTCTTGTAGGTTCTTTCCTCTAATTGGAATCGTTTTTCTTCTTTTGTTTCTCCCTTCCAATATAAGTACTTCGCACCACAATAGAACCACTGGAATGCGGTTTTCGCTAGCTATAAGTATGAACGTTTGGTTACATTCAATTACGAATGTAAAACTACTGTAAGGCAATTAAAGATATATTTTGTGAGCTATACCATCAACGCATTGAATTTCGAGGGATTACCATTCAACCAAGTACAGAAACATCCGAACCGCTGTGCGGTATTTTTCCACTGCGCACACGGAAACACGATAACAGACAGCTGCTGTACACAAGGTCACGCGGTTGAGTTGATTTTCTCTCCTCTAAAAGTATCGTATTGAGCTGACGGTGATATCGTGTGGTTGAGTTATTACCGGTGTGCTTTATTATTTTGTTCTGCACTCAATCACAAAGTGTATTATGGCTCAGCATTTGTTTTCTACTGCACAGTGTGTATTTATTTAAGATTCGTATATGTTAACTCAGTCAGCTCACCAGGTGAAAGTGCGATTTGCAGAAAGATTTTCAGGTGATCTGTGATTTCTACCTCTGGGGTAGCTTAAAGCATTAATTCTACAAGACAAATTAAAACAAAATATCCGCCGGGAAATTGGCAGCATTTGTCAATATGAACTACAGCGAGTGATGGATATTTTCCTAAAGAGGTGCCAAAAATGCATGGGCAACGGCGGTGGCCTGTTTCAGCATCTCGTTTAATAATATTGGTAAGTAAAGCCACTAAAAATAGTTTTAATAATGTATAGTTTCATCCGTGCTGTTCTATGACAGCGGCAGTTGGCGGCGAGTGCCAAGGACGCGTACAGGCAAAACAGCGCAGCCTGTTCGGATTCTTTTGGATCAGCCGTTACGTAAGTGTTTCACTTTAAGTTTAATTCGTATTTATTATTTATTATACTGTTTTAGCTGTTCCCATTATTGTTGACTTACATGTTACAAGACTTTTCATAATGCCTTGTGGAAAACGGACTAGCTTTAATCTTAGGAAATCCTATGCAGTGAAAATGGTCAAAGTGATTGCTGGTTCTCTTGGCCAGGATCATGATATATTTGGTGATATTAGGAATACACAGTACACAAGTAACTCAGTGATTTTATGGTTATCAACTTTGATGCTTGTAGTTTTCATGCAGTTGATAAAATTCTTCATTTAGGCAATTATTTCCATTTGAAATTGATTTCAAATTTTAATGATGTGCCAAATCTGTCTTCCTTGTGTGTTGATGAGGTTTGGCTGCAGGATATTATACTTCATGACGTGAAAGTAACCTGCAGTGCAGTTACGAATAATCTTAAATTATAAGGGATCATACCAAGAAATCTAGGTAGTGTGCCAGAAAAATTAAAGAATACTTTAACCATGGATAGAGAAAATCATGTGAATGTAACAGCAGATTTTCAGCTATATCCCACATAATTGCGTTGTAAAATTGCAGATAATTTAGGTTCTACAAACTCCATTCAAGGAAAATGCGCAGTTTCAGTTTCGATAGCTGTCATACCAATGCACAAATCATTGCACAATACTTCATCACGCACACTCATCACTGGTTGTTACGCAACCTTGTCACGAGTCGTTTATTTTACCACTATAATGTCACTTGCATAACTACCCCAGAAACGTCAAGAAAAAATGCTATTAAACATTTACAGCTGACAATTACACAGAAGTGATATTAAGATAACGAAACGTTCTGCCATTTCCACTGAAGTATGACAACTAGGTAATTGTTAAATATGACTGTTCACTGTTGCGTCATCTTTCACAATACCTCAACATTTCCTATTTCTCTCAAAGTTGAATCATGAGTTTCATCGATGTGGACCCAAAGTTTTTCACTTTCAGATGCTGTCCTAACTTTTTGCAAACTTTCATCATAGCGCTTAGGAAGGTAGTTCTTTCTTAACGTTGATTCTTCAAGAGATCAATGTCGATATACCGAGAGAACAAAAGAAGACGCGCATGAAACCATACAATATTTTTAAAACTACTTTTAAAGGCTTTACTTACCAACTTTATGTAAGGAGATGCTGAAACTTGCCACTGTCGTTGCCCATACATTTTTGGTACCACTTTAGGAAACTATCCATCACTCGCCGTAGTTCACGTTGAGACCCTGGCAATTTACTGGAGGATATTTTGTTTTAATTCTTCCAGGGTGTGTGGGTTTGTCTTGTACACTTCGTACTTCAAGTTACTCCAGAGATAGCAATCGCAATGGGTTAGGTCGGGGGACCACAAATCTCTACTATTAATTCTGTCCTGAAACACACTTTCAATTGTTTTCATCAAAAGATTGGCCGTATGAGCTGTTGTAGCAAAATCACGCTTCCTGTCTGTTAATTATCTAAAAAAAAAAGGCACACTTTTATTTACGAGGGTCATCTGTTGGCTCGAAAAAATTGCTCCTAAAATTCAAAACCTAACAGTGTTTATGAAGTACTCCCTCATTACGAACCATTGCACCATTAGTAGAGAAAGGTTTCTGAGAGCTCCAATAAGCGGTTTCTACCTCTGGGGTAACTTTAAACAAAGTGTACAAGACAATCGTACACAACCTGGAAGAATTAAAGCTAAATATCCGCCAGGAAACTGCTAACATTTCTCAACGTAAAATATGGCGAGTGATGGATAGTTTCCTAAGGAGGTGCCAAAAATTTAAGGACAGCGACGGTGAACATTGAGTGAGTGAGTGATTAGAGTTTAAGGGCCCGTCGACAGCTAGGTCATTAGAGCCCCAAGTCAAAAGATAAAAAACGGATAAAACTCACCACCACTTAAAACTCAAAGTTAAATATTAAAACGCAAGCTAAAACAGACAATACTAAAACAGTTAAAACTTAAAACTTGTCTAAAAGGTAAGCTCAAAATAGTTAAAAACGTATAAAATGATCTAAAAAGGTAAGCAGATAAAATGTAAAAGGTAAAAAGTAAAACCACGAAGTAAAATTTAAACTTGCTTACCGCTGAATCCAGAGCTACCGGGTCGTCGCCTAAGATCGACTTTAAAGTACAACTCAGGCCAAACAACTGGCACTCACGATTGTAGCGCGGACAATCAACTAGGAGACGGTGACCAGTTTCAGCATCTGCTTTCATGAAGTTGGTAAGTAAAGCCTTTTAAAAATGTTGCGTGTTGCGAGATCACGGACAGGCAAAACACCGCGCATGCGGTTCGTAACATTTTATTTCCAGTTACTTGTCCATAGCTTGGCTACATAGCCTGAAATCAGAACCAGCAAACAAGGACGTTTCCCTTTCTGGCGAATCGTTAATCATGAATATGGGAAACACATGTCGCCATGCTATTAAATATTCCACCAACTTAACAAAAATCAATGAAAGCGTTATTCTATGATCTGATGAAACCATTGTTGGCCCAAAGATAGCCCAGTTGAAGTTTGAGTAGCCCAAATGTCGCAAGTAGCCGAGTTGTAAAAATTTGTAGCCACAACAAAATAAAAGTGGCCCTATTAGGCGGTCGCCCAATCTGGCAACCCTGGAAGGAATTCGGTGCCGGTCTGTATGCATCATTCACAATCTTTATCGCAAGCGCGGACTAGCAGCATAAACAGATATGAAATATTGGGAGCAGATGAGGAATAAACAGGATGACAGCAAGTTTGTTTATGATGGCCTAATCTATTCTATTTACCTTAGGCACCATACCATGATAGATATTATAAACATTCTCTGATGCTTGAGATGCAATACAAGTCATTCGTTAATGTATACGAATATATTATTAAATATATTAAAATATGCTATTAAATACATCAATGTATTCGTAAATATATTTATATTAGCACAGATTTAAATTGTGCAAAATAAATAATAGAAAAAATAAAAAAAATTATATTTATGCTTATGATCGTTTTTCAATTTTCCCCTTTTTGTAGTCAAGTATGTCCTTGCAGAAAAAAATATATATTTAGCTAAGAATCCGCTCAATAATAATAATAATAATAATAATAATAATAATAATAATAATAATAATAATAATAATAATAATAATAATAATAATAATAATAATAATAATTATTATTATTATTATTATTATTATTATTATTATTATTATTATTATTATTATTATTATTATTATTATTATTATTATAATGATGATAGATTATAATTATCATAATCATTATCACAATCACAACCACAATCACAACACCCACAACCACAACAACAACAACAACAACAACAACAACAACAACAACAATAATAATAATAATAATAATAATAATAATAATAATAATAATAATAATAATAATAATAATAATAATGATGATGATGATGATGATGATGATGATGATGATGATAGTAATATGTATCTCATTCAATACGAGACCAAACAAATTAATTTGAAAACAGATTTCTCTCGCGCTGTGCTTTTATGCTATTCTGAATATTAAAAAATCTGTCATGTGGCGCAATTTTAGTTTAGTTACCTTTATGCGTTTTAGTGGAACACTTAAGATCATAATAAAATGTTGTAATACTAGCATTTTTGCGTTTAGTCATAGACATCGTACTAAATTTGCCAGAAGAACTGGTTCTTTTGTTTACCCACATGTTTTCTCCTCAAAAGTGAGAAGGTTCATGAATATTTTGCTTCCATTAGAATATAAATGCTTATATATTTGAAACAATTACTTTGCTCATAATGTGGAGCATTTTCGCATACTATTAAAACAAATTAAAATCTTAATCACTAAACGATCGAAGATACCGTAATGGGATTTTTTATTTGTTTGCTATTTACATCTGTAAACATGGTATACGTATCGAAGATGAAACTTGCTTTCAGACCAGAGAGGGTAGTAGTGTCATCTCAATGGATCTTTCCATAGTGCCATAGCTTGAGTCTAAATAGATCCCCCCTACATCGGGGACGTAAGTGGATATGATTACCGAGAACCTCGACAAGGCCCACAGCGAACTGCCGAACTGTCTCTCAGGTTTTCGAAGGCTGGTACAGGAGGTGTCTCCTAACCCGCCTGTTTATCAATCTCCCATTTGTTTGGGAATCACTGTCCCGCCGAGTCTAACACAATCCGAACAACTCTTTAGGGAGCGGCTCAGATGTTCGGCACGGGGTGCTAGGGGTCCGCAGCGCTCGCACCACAATACTGTATTTGACCCAGGAGTTTGGCGATGATCTTGTAGCTGTCAGAAGTTAACTTGAGATAGCGCTCTATTTTTAAATCTGCTTAAACTTTCTTTTCCAGTACAATAAATATTACGCGAAAGAGGTCACTAATACATTATATTACCACATAAAACAAAACAATTATGCTCATACTTTGAATAATATCACTAATGAATTATGTTTACTGGAGACTCCAGGAACCACACGATAGAATATTGTAGCAGCACTGGCACTGCTTACAGTGCAGTTGAATTGTAAACAATTTTCAGCTGCTGATGTTACTCTGCATCGTACCGAGAAGCTCCCCACTTCACACCACGATTGCACGTTCAAGGACAAAGACATTCTCCCAAGAATACCGCTAATGGAATAACAGGCAACATTTCGGATTATTATTTCTTAATCGCTGCTTATTCATAAAATTTACTTCACTGTAAATACTGGTATTCTTTCTTCCACTTTTGGTTTTCATATTCCTTTTGCTGTAACCCAATCAATACTAGCCTGGGGTTAGTTTCATCTCGTCAAACAGTAGCAGCCTCTTCTGACACACTTTCTACGATTTACAGCTGGCTGGGTGCAATAAAACTTACTGCCATATACAGCACACACTTCCTCGCCCAGACTAAACGGCCGTTTTCTTATCACATCTCAGCTGCACTTTTCTTAACCTTCTGCCACAGCTATGTTAATTGTAAAACTTGTGATGAATAAACAACCAATATTTATGACCATACAGCAAATGCTGAGTCACAAGCATAGGACGAGTAGCTAATAGTGCTCCTAGTGTTGACACACACTACATGTGCCCACTTCACCCGTACCTTAAAGGGTGCCTGTAATATATTTATCTAAGTCAATCACTTTAGAAAAGTGGTGGACATGGCCAAGCAGTTAACAGCAAAATATGAGTAGTAATATGAGTAATAGTTTATTTCACTGATAGTCGTGCAAACGTGTGGACAATGCTGTAATGCAGTTCTACCGATAGTTACAATGAATGTAGTCAATATAATGTTAAAATGTTCCAAATGCATTACAGCATTGTTCACGGAATGTTTTCGCGACAACCATTTACATCCATTCGTCAAGAAGTTAGATGGCTTTTTTTTTAAAGCGAAATGGTTCTTTATTGACAATTGTATGAGACATATTTGTTATGCTCATTATGTAGAATCTAGGGTTAAGGTATTGCCGAGGTCATACCGCTATTGATATATAGGGCTCGGAACCTGTTGAAGTATCTTTATAATTTTTTAATTTATTTATTTTGGGACAATATATCCTACTTTTATTTTGCAGTTCTTAATTATTTTTTATTTTATTTTGCATTTTTCAGAATTTTGACGCCTATTGGTTATTTTTAAGGAAAGTTTGTGCTCCCGCATTGCATTTTTTCCGGTCATTCCTGTTCTACGATATAGTCAAGCTGTAGACAGTTTACTGAATTCAACTGTACCATTTCCTTGTGGTTACAAGATTCTTGTATCAGTTATAGCTAGGGCTAGGAAGTTAATGCATTTGCCTGTTTTTTCATAGAGGTTAAAAATGTATGCTTTTACATAATGTGCACGAATTATGGAATTTTCAGTTTTTTGGACATGATTTTATGGTGCATATAACTGCATATTTTCTTTATTTTGATAAATGCATCATATTTCAATATTATAGCACCTATATTGCATATTTTAATGGCTTTTTATTATTTTTTTTTCCATCTAGATAATATTTTTCTTATTTGTAGTATTGCACATAATGATGCAACAATATTATAGCCCCTATATTGCATATTTTTATGATCTTTTAAAATTATTTTTTCCATCTGTATAATATTTTACTTTCTCTACTAATAAGTAGGGGAAGTATTGTATTCCACCCAAAAATTCAATGTCGAGATTTCACCGGAACTATATATTTCGAGACCCCCTGAGTTAAAAAAAAAAAAAAAAAAAGCAAAAGGTCGGTGTTTGTGTGTCAGCATAACTCAAAAACGAAAAGCCGCTAAGAAACCAAAGTTGGTATTTAAGTTTAATGTCTTTCAAGGATGCGACACGACGATTTTGAAGAAAATAGCCCCACGACGTGAAGAGAAGTTTTTCACGTTACAAAAGAGTTTTGCGAGACAACAGACGATGTTTTACAGTTGAAAATTTGCGCAAAGCGCTGGTTGTGAACTGCAATTTAGCAGTTAATACTAGCAACGGTACCACTTCTGCTTCAACCTCTAAGGAATAAGGTAACTTTATTTATTATTTATACTAACTCATCTTGTCTACTGCAAAGGGACATTAATTGTTTTAGTTAAATAGTCCATATTTCTTGGCATATTTTCATGTTTTTAAGAGCATATTTGCATGCATATTTCAGTGTTTTTTAGGGCATGAACTTCCGAGCCCTAGTTATAGCCTATAGGTAAAGACAGGATTTTTAAGCAAAATGCTTAACTTTTTCCACACTTTTAAAAATAAACAGAAAGGTTATACTTTGTAAGACATCTAGATGTGCCGTTTTAGCTATGTTTGTGCTTATTTAGACTTATGTCGCAGGAAAACGTTTTTGCATATTTTAGGTTTGATTAAAACAGCACATTTTAAGCAAAACTGTAAATGTAAAAGTATATATTTCACAACTCGTGATTATCAGTGATTCGCTATTTTCAAGGCTGAATGCTTAGGAAAGAAATGCTTGAGAAGGAGAAAAAAGGAGAACAGTGGGGAACGTGGTTAGAGGCGGAACACTTCAGTGAAGTGAAAACTGTTTTCAATTCCCTAAATGCGGTATTGCCATAGCATAATCATGTTTAGCTAAAAGCAGTACCAAAAGAAAAAATACAGTACATCCATAATCATTTCTCCAAAAATACCTAAATCTCTATAGTTGTAAGCTAGAAATAATTCCTTGGTACATTCATTTTGTTTGACTGAGGAAATTTCAGGATTACAAAAATTGCGTTTAACAAACTCAATCAGGTGCTACAGAAATATTTTAGTTACAAAACACTGGTAAAGTTTCTAAAAATCTTTCTGGTGAAGAAACACATAGAGAGGGAATTCACCATAGAACTGTGGTGCGTTCTTAGTGCTTATTTCCATCATTTTTCGTGCTTATTTGCTTGTTTATGTTACTATTTTATTATGCTTAGAAATGCGGGCTTCAATGATAGGAAAGAGGGTTTACGGTGCACGCTGATTAAAATGTTTACTATATAGCAGCTTCTGAGTTGCTGAAGAACGATATTTTGTTCACTCCATGAGTAGGTGAGCTGAGATCACAGTCTCATGAACAGTGTTTCGCCAAGTTAAGCCGTGGAAACGCTTGAAGTAAAGGTAAGCAGACAAAGATTTTTTGCGAAAGCTAGTGACTGAATTTGGTGACAATGTGTTCTCTAAGATGGAAGTATAGCTCAGAGAAATGTTTTAGTATACAACAGCATATATCGGGCGCCAAAAACACTCAAATACACGGGAATGAAAAGCATCCCAATTACTTAGTGAAGATACGGGAAGTCACCCATAACATAAGCCTTTAGTTTATAGGGATCTTTGCAAAACACTGATTTCTGCCAATATCCCTTTAGCAAGGATCACTAATGCCACATTCCGGTAATTTCTGCAGCAGTACATGGGACAGAACACACCATTACATAAGGTTATTTGCAGGGTTGTTAGGAAGACATATAGGAAAAATCTGGTGTCACATGACTTTCTCTACTCAAGCAGAGACTATTCTTAATAACACTTATTCCTCTGTCTACGTCATGTTAATCGAGATAAATTATTTTATTGCTATTTTCTAGCAGCTGCAAGGGGGACACAGTAGGCTTTAAGCGATACTCAAATGTTTTGACAGTGGTCGCTATATGATGACTTAGAAATTTCGTTCTTGACCAAGAGGTAAAAAAATTAATTACGACCTCCCATTTGAGAACGTTTATTCTGACAAATAAGGACTATTTCCGAAATGGTTCTCTTCACAAAAAAGGTCATTTAGCATAAATTGTGTGTTTTAGCGAGATCTACAATGTATTAACAGTTATGTATGCTAAAGCCACCTAGAGTAAACGGGACTATACCCCTCGCAAAAGTTAAAGGCATGTGAACGCTGGCCAAGGCTCAAGCGGAGCGCTGTTGCCAAGCGTAGTGCGTGTACCGGCAGAGGTTCTGTACATAGGAGCGTGTACCACATTCGGCAACGCTGGTAGGAGGGGCAAGCTTAGGATTCGCTGGAGTCTGCAGTACGGTCAGCCTCCATATGCCTTTAACTTTTGGGAAGAATATACATGAGCTATAGCCATGAAATTCAGAATATACATTTCATTTGCCATTATAACATCTTAACAATATGGCATTTTCATCAATGTCGTTGGCCCTGTTTGAGAAAACCAACATTTTTTAATAATTTTCCATGTTAGTTTAGGGTGAAGTAATTTTCTTCAAAATCTTCATGTCGCATCCTTGAAGGATATTAAACTTAAATACGAACTTTGGTTTCTAACCGACTTTTCGTTTTTGAGTTATGTTGTTAAAAGCCATAACACGCACACGAACACGCGCGCGCGCGCACGCAAAACATTTACGGTGAAATCGCTAATTCCAATTTTTTGATCGAATACAATACTTACCCTACTTACTATACGTAGTAGGGAAGATAAAAAATGTGCGATTTTGTGGAAAATAAGACTTTGTTTCAATTGATGATACAAGTGATAAAGAAGGGCCTTATGTTGCAAAATTGGTACATTAGAGGTTGACATCTCTCCCAAAATAGTTCCTTTTACGTCGATCGAAGTTATTGAGAACGTTAACCACCAAACTATTTGCAAACGGTTTGATCAAAGCATATTTCTTTTTGTGGCCACAGGGCATAAAGCATGAAAACGTTTTGCTTTTAGTAACAGACGCTGCCAAGTATACGGTGAAATCTGGCACGACAATTAAATTATTTTATACAAAATTGGTTCCCGTAACATGCATCGTGCATGCCCTTCATAGCGCGTTGCAAGTAGTGCGTGAAAAATTTCCGCGAGTTAAACTCATATAAAATGTAAAAAATCTGATGTGTTGCACTCACATGGCTTTCTCTACTCTTGTACAAACTATTCTTTCATTTATTTTCATGTTAGTGGAGGTAAACATTTGCAGCAATTATCTTACTGCTGATTTTTTATAGGTATAAGAGAAATGTGGGAATACAGTAGCCTTTGAATGGTACCCAAATCTTCTAAAGCTTTGAAATTCCGTTCGTGTCCGATCGGTTAGATCGTTCGCCTACCACTTAGGCGGCCCGGATTTGATCCCTGGGACCCGCATGTGGTATGCGTTGTGGACGAAGCGGCATCTGGGCGGGTTTTCTCCGGGTTCTCCGATTTCCTCCGCCATTCATTCCACCGATTGCTTCATCATCACGTTTCCAATCATCCATTTCGCACGTATTTCATAACATCCTCTCCCTTGTCCCTCACTCTCACACGCGGTGCTGTGCTTACCATACGCTTCCAGGTCTTGCTCTATCCGGTCCGTAGGTTCCCCTGCTCCCCGACAGGTCTCTGACCCTAGGCACAGACAGAAAGCGAGAAAGAAAAAAAATTCGTTCTCTTTGCACGCCTAAGACATAAAATCTTCTATTTGTTGGAAGTACACGTTTTGCAAACCTCACACAAATGACCAGAAATATCTCCGAAGTGGTTCACTCAAATAATAATAATAATAATAATAATAATAATAATAATAATAATAATAATAATAATAATAATAATAATAATAATAATAATCATAATCATAATCATAATAATAATCATAATCATAATCATAATCATAATCATAATCATAATCATAATCATCATAATCATCATAATCATCATAATCATCATAATCATCATAATCATCATAATCATCATAATCATCATAATCATCATAATCATCATAATCATCATAATCATCATAATCATCATAATCATCATAATCATCATAATCATAATCATCATAATCATCATAATCATCATAATCATCATAATCATCATAATCATCATAATCATCATAATCATCATAATCATCATAATCATCATAATCATCATAATCATCACAACAATAATCATAACAACAATAACCATAACCATAACAATAACCATAACCATAACAATAACCATAACCATAACAATAACCATAACCATAACAACAACAATAACCATAACAACAATAATAACAACAACAATAATAACAACAACAATAATAACAACAACAATAATAACAACAACAATAATAACAACAACAACAATAATAACAACAACAATAATAACAACAACAACAACAACAACAATAATAATAACAACAACAATAATAACAACAACAATAATAACAACAACAACAATAACAATAACAACAATAATAACAACAACAATAATAACAACAACAATAACAACAACAATAATAACAACAATAATAACAATAATAATAACAATAATAGATAATAATAGATAATAATAGATAATAATAATAGATAATAATAATAAATAATAATAGATAATAATAATAAATAATAATAGATAATAATAATAAATAATAATAGATAATAATAATAAATAATAATAGATAATAAATAATAATAGATAATAAATAATAATAGATAATAAATAATAATAGATAATAAATAATAATAGATAATAAATAATAATAGATAATAAATAATAATAATAATAATAATAATAATAATAATAATAATAATAATAATAATAATAATAATAATAATAATAATAATAATAATAATAATAATTATTATTATAATAATAATAATTATAATAATTATAATAATAACAATTTGGGCATAAATTGTTCTAACAAGATCTACCTACATGTTTTGTATGGTAAGATTTGGTGTATTTATTATGGCTTACCACCTATGCGAAAGTCATCATTAGCAAACAGGACTGCCTGGGCTAGAGACAGAAAATTAAAATATACATTTCATTTGTCATAAAAATATCTTAAACATTTGGCATTTTAATCAAAATCGTTTGCCATTTTTGAGAAAATCAAAGTTTCCTCAAATTTTCCATGTGAAGTGTAGTACGCGGTGGAAGAATTTTCTTCAAAATCTTCGTGTCGCATCTTTGAAAGATAAACTTAAATACCAAGTTTGGCTTTTAACCGATTGAGTTATGTTGTTCACAGACACACACACAGACACACAGACAGACAGACAGACAGACCTTTTTTCTAAAAAGGCTTTTTTGGGATTCAGGGGGCCTCAAAACGTATATTTCCGGTGAAATCTCGACATCGAATTTTTGGGTGGAATACAAAACTTCCCCTCTACTATACGTAGTAGAGAAAGTGAAAATGCGTTTGTGAAATCCCCTTTAAGAGTAAGACACTTTCGTGAAATTGCTCCTGAGCCAATAGTAACATGCTGAGGCACAAGGATCAAAACATGTAATTACCATTTGGAAAATTTGGATTCAGTGAAATTAGTGGTGGACAGTTTTGGTAGAAAAGGTGCTGCTTCCATACCATTTTCTCAAGACTAATTGGCTGATTCCCAACTTCAGGGAAGTTTGGCATATATCAGTGGAAACTTTTCAATCTTGTCACATACTGTGTCATATGGCTAGAGACAGGAGGTGCTAGCATACACTTAGTTGTTAAAAATATCAAAGATGTAGAAGGACATTTGCAGTAATGTATAGAACAAACTGGTCAAGAAGTTAGTGAGAAAATAAAAAATTTATTGTGAAAGAACGTTAGCTACCAGGCAAAGCATAAAATCGAAAATTTGCTGTTAGGTGCAAGTTTTAACTTCTGTCGCTTTTGAAGATTTTCGCTCGGAGACCTACGTCATGTCAAGTATGCGCCCATGACGTCATTTGATGTACGGAGCTTTTCAACTGCTATGTTTCCATGGGGAATTGAAATCGACTTGAGTCCAATCCCATTCTCAATTCGATCCGCGTTTCCATGTTGAATCCAATCCGGAATGAAATCGATTTGTAGGCTCAAGCGTGTTTTCTGCGTATTTTAAGTAGGTTTCGGTGTTATATTACGAGTAAAGTAGAAGATAAAACCTTTGTCGGATTCAAATCGATGTGAATCCGGTAGGTGTTTCCATGCAACAAAATTTCGATCCAATCCCCTTCTGGTAGTTCGACCTGAATCCGCGTTTCAATGCAGTATTCAACCCGGAATGAGAACTCAAATCGATTTGAATTCCCCATGGAAACGTAGTTCAGGAATGTTCAAGACTGGGGGTGATCCTTCAAACTGGAGGACTTATGAATGGCGATGGTTCTAATAATAATAATAATAATAATAATAATAATAATAATAATAATAATAATAATAATAATAATAATAATAATAATAATAATAATAATAATAATAATAATAATAATAATAATAATAATAATAATAATAATAATAATAATAATAATAATAATAATAATAATAATAATAATAATAATAATAATAATAATAATAATAATAATAATAATAATAATAATAATAATAATAATAATAATGATAATAATAATGATAATAATAATGATAATAATGATGATGATGATGATGATGATGATGATGATGATGAATAAAACTAGCCATTTTTGAACATTTTAAATTTTAAAAATTTAAGGTCGTGTTTTATAAACTAAGGTCATTGTTCTTAAATTTAAGGACATTTTAATAGGTAATTTTACCTAGGTTTTGAGGTCATAAACTTGCAAGTCCGGGTGATATCACTTCAGAATGCTCTGGGTTGCTCTCCCATGAAGTAGCTCTAAAGGAATGTGACAGACAACTCTTGGCGTTCTCCGAGAAAGATTACGGATAGAGTTTCACTAGATCATGACATCATGGCTTGTTCTCGCCAGGAATATTGGCGTGTCCTTGACGGCTAGCCCAGTCAGCCAACCCTCCGATATTTCAACACCTTCCTTGAAAGAAGCATGTGGTGCTGATTAGACGAAATAAGCATTGGAATGTTTACGTTAAGCTCTTCCCGCATTCTTGTCGTACAGTCTCTACTAAAACTTATGCCCAAGTTGTGTCCGGCTTTAGTGCGGCAATTCAAATAATATGCCTCACACTGTTTTGAAATTTAAAGGGAAAACTTTGCCCAACCAGAGTTGGCTCACTTGGTTAATTCAGGAAACCACAAAAGGTCCCAAGCAGGGTTGTAAAAGCTACAAGTGTCAGTGGGTTCTGTTTCTAGGATTCTCAAGGATATTGAAGAGCATGCTGAAGGCACTACTTTTGATACTCCGGGATAAAAATACAGTGTGCCTTAAAATCAGCGATATTGACGGTGACTCGCACTGTACCTTTCCATTAAAGTTTTCTTCATCTGATCTCCCTCCTGTATGTAGGACTTACACTCCCTAGGACTAACAACTCTTTGCCTAGGGTCAAATATCTGTCGGGGAGCAGACGAACCTATGGAGCAGACAGAGTGAAGACCTGGAAGTGGGTGGTCAGCCAAGCATCAGTTATGAGTTATGACAGTGAGGAAGAGGATGATATGAAATGCAGGCGAAATGGATGAGTGGAAAGGTGATGATGGAATGAGCTGGGGCGTCTGGGCGGGTTTTCTCCGGGTTCTTCGGTAACCGCCGCCAAAATCTATGGCGTGACCTACACGCGCAGTTAGTATGTCAGCATTGTTACCACAAGAGCGTATGTTTCCTACGAGACACAAGCCTCATACCTCGTACCTTTATTACTTGGAAGCAGTGTCGGCCCTTTTTAAAAAAAAAATATCTTCGACTACACTTGTTGTAATTCGCTTATTTGTCCGGGATTGATTATTAAATGTTGCACAAATGCAAGCTAGACGCCTAAAGCAACAGGATAGCGTTAAATTCTTTAAGCACAATAATTCATCCAGCGAATTATCTCTGGGAAACTAAGTTTGTGGACTCGAAGAGCGATGGTTCAAAGTTATTTATTGATAAATATTTTCATTTATATATTCTGTATTAGGCGCTAGGCACAGCTTAAAATTCTCATAAAATAACTCTCTTTAAAAGTGGTTATTGGATGCAGTAACTATTGAAGTATTTAAATATATGCAATAGTTTCGGAGTAAAGATTTAAAAGGCAGTATGTTTCACCATGTTGTACATAGTCAAAAAAGGCACCTAAAATTTGATAGTATCAAAGTTTTAAAGCTCATTTCGCACAAAAGCATTTTTCTAAACCTTAAGCTGACAAATCAAAAACTAATGAAGGGATTTAAAAAAAATTGTGCTTGTTACTGTGTACATAATCTGAGAAACGACCAGAATCACCTTCCTATGTTTAATGATTTTTCTGGAAAAAAGTATTTATAATTAGATAATCCCATACATTTCTTTGCTGATTTGTACACCAATTTATAATATAGTTATCCAGATAGAAGTCTAGTTCTGGTAATTTCTCTAGAAGAAAGCTTAACCTTTAGAACGGGAACAGAATTGAAAATCTAAACCTGGTTCAAGCACAGAAACGTGCTGCCATTTTCAATAATTAAAGTAGGCATATAAATTAGTTTTGTGAAGTTGAAATTAAATTCGTCTGGCATGAGAAAAGTATTTAATTTTGAGACAGCAGCTTTGTACGATTGATCCTTACAGAGTAATTATCGAATATCACTAATTTTTATAACCCTTAAAGTCTACCTGCCCCTTAGTGCCCCATCATTTCAGCCCAATGGATTAAAACAATGAACTATGGCCGCATATTTATTACTGTATTTGTGCTCTCGAAGAGTTTTTCTTAATTTGATGTCGTTTAGAAATGAGCGCAGCATTATATAAAAACATATTACATTTAATTCTTAACGTGGTAAATTATTTGTAACGTTTATGCATGTTATGCACATACCATCAATCCCCAGACAAAAGGAGGAAGGGAGCAATTAACCTGTTTCAAGGTTTGAACCCGTGACAATGGAGTAACAGCCATGATGCCCCGATCATGAGATTTAGCGGCATTTAAATTTCGCTGTAGCTGTAATCTAGACTGATTTGTTTTGATAAGTGGTTCACTCACTGGGATATTTTAGAGGCAGTGTGTATTTAAATGAACTTTACAAAATCAGCTGGAAAACCGGTGCACTTGTAGTCGAAGGTTCTAATGGGTTTGAGATGGGCTCCAGTTCTGATTAACTTGTGTCGCTTAAACTGAATTTTAATTCAGTGTGGAACCTTCGTCTATGTTAAATACGTAAACGAGCCGTAAAGCGGGCAAGCGCGGCGATCTAAAATTCTAAAGGCACAGCATCTGTCTAATGGGCTGCATAACCTACGGGCGGCTGATACGCCTGGTATTTGCTAAATTAAACACAGTTCACGCCTGAAACAAGTATTGCTTTACTTTATACCGTCCACACGGTGTGAATGTAAAGCACTCATTTTGTACAGACGAGCTGGAATTTCTCATAGCCTAACGCTTTCTATTTGTACCTATTTTTCATTTTATTACTTTCTCCACTACGTAAAGTAAGGGAAGTTTTGTACTCGACTCAAATATTGGATGTCGAGATTTCACCGGAAATATGTTTTGAGGCCCCCCGCATATGTGTGCCCGCGCGTGCGTCTGTTAAAAGCCAAAGTTGGTATTTAAGTTTAATATCGGTTTGTGTCCGTCACTGCAGCCTGTCTGTCCCTCCGACTGAAGAGTGGGGTGGGGTGTTGCCGCTCACTGCATAAAGTTCTCCAAAAAGAAGTTTGTACATCCCTGGGCTGCCAAGTCACCCCTAGACCACGGAGGACGATACAATGAAGATGGGTATAAATCACATAAATGAAGGAAAATTACGTTTACCTGATTTTCTGTGTAGATTATGCCGCTTGACCAAGCGATTTACTTTATAAATGTGATTTTTTCATTTATTTATTTATTTATTGGCAGAAACAAACATTTTTGGTATGTAATCCAATAGTGGAAAACTAAGTTGTTAACCGTACGAAATAAAATGTGTTAGGATTGCTTTCGGATATTTGCTTGCGCGTTAGAGATTTTATTTGCTCTCCCGTTTGAGTTACAAAAATCAATTTGTAAAATGACGTAACTTCTCCTTTATCTTGTCTTAATGACGTGTCTTAGAGTTTATGCCTTGTACGTGACCAAGCGCTCGTAGTGCCAATGATTCACTTCCTTTTTATCACGTAGAATCATCATCTAGTGATATCATAAACATTACCAACTTTTCAGGGTGTTTCAGAAACTCATATGAGAGCAAAAAGCCTCCGAATGGGATGTGTGGTGCTTGGCCTCTTGTCATCCTCGGCGCTGGTTTCCATCTGCCGCTATTCTAGTTTTCATTTTACCTCGTCTTAGAACAGCTTGCTGTCTAAATTTGAATTCAATAAAATTATCAAGATAATCTTTCTCAAGTCCTCTTAGAGCACAGCCCGGGATAGCAAACACTTCTGCTTTAAAGCTGCAACATTTCCCAATTGTATCCCTATAGAGAATCTATGAACCACACAACCTGGTCACATTTTTATCAAGTGTAATTCCTTCCATCCTATCCTGCTTCAGGATGAGAATTTGGAAATAACGGTACGAGTGAATACTGCATTATTTTCTTCATTCCCAGGTCAGTATTGAAAAACAAATGTTTCATTCGATAAGCATTCCTCAATTGTTCATTGTCCTTGATAACTGATAACACAATTTTAATCCATTAATCATCCTAAGTTACGCTTTTATTTATACGACACGAAGAATGAGTTCAGAAAAAATTGTCAATTTTTGTAGATATGTACTTTTGACGTATTATAAATACCATCACAGTTTTAATCTGAGGATATGCCTTGATCATACGCTTTGTTATTTTCATTCTAGTGTTTAAGGTCCTAATATTCAATAGTATATTAGGAGTCTCCTTCACAAAGTTCTGGTAATTATGCCAGTGGTCTCCCTCAGAAAACTGTCAGGTTTTTTATTCCATTTTTTTCTTTTGTGTTTGAAGAAAGGTATATCTCTAGCAGTTAACTATTTATTACTGTGAAAAGATACTTAAAAATCTGAGGTGTTGCACTCACATGGTTTTCTTTACTCTTGTACTAACCATCCTTACGAACTCCTGTTCCTAATCTTCTTCGTATTAGTTAAGATAAACATTTGCAGAAATTATCTTATTATTTCCTTGTAGGTGCAAGTGGAGTATGGGAATACAGTAGACTTTCAGCGATTGTCAAATCTTTTACAGCTTTCAAATTCCGTTCTCTTTACATGGCTAACAAAAAATGAATAACGATGTTCCAGTTGACAAAAGTTAGTTTTCCAAACCTCACACAAATAACAAGGAATATCTCCGAAGTGGCTCAGTCTACAAAAAGATATATTTGGATATAAATTGTGTTTTAGCAAGATTTACATTTTCTTGTATAGTAAGATTTGGTCTATCTCTTACGGTTTACCAGCTGTCCAAAATCATCCAGAGTAAATATGACTAAATGGGCTATAGCAGGAAAATTCAAAGTATACATTTCAGTTGTCATAAAGATATCTTAAACATATGACATTTTAATCAAAATCGCTAGCCATTTTCCAGATAAAAACTTTGGAAAACTTTTCCATGTAAAGGGTAGCTTAGGGTGGATGAATTTTCTTCAAAGTCTTTGTGTCGCATCCTTAAAATATGTTATACTTAAATACCAATTTGGTTTTTAACCGACTTTTCGTTTTTGAGTTATACTGTCCACAGACTGACAGACACAGACACACACGGACCTTTTTTCTAAAAATGCTCCTTTTTTTTGGATTCGGTGGCCTCAAAACATATTTCTGGTGAAATCTCAATACTACCTCTACTTTACTATACGCAGTAGAGAAAATAAAAATGAAAATCTTTGAAACAGTGAACAGGTTTTCTTACATGAACGAACTTGATGGGTATTTTATTTTACAAACAGCAAATTTCCTCTAAATAACCCAAAATGATCTGTCACAGATGAAGGCTTAAAAGTTTTGACCGTGTCACTCAATAATACCGGGGAAATTGCAATTTTTAAATGACCAGGTTTTACTCGTTACTCATACTAAAACCTAATCATATGCTACTTGATATTTGGATCAAATTGACAAAAGCTTGTCTGGCTTTCACTTAAATGTACAAACATTAATGTAATTAATTACAGTAGGCACACTCTTAGGTGGGGTTAATAGTCACTCTGGTCTTGCAGCAAACAACGAGGCAAGCTGCTTTCTTGGCACGAAAAGTGCAAACTTGGGGTTGCCGGAAGTTACATTGAATACCACGTGTTTTCCATTTAGCACGGTGACTGCACTTCTTTCCACGAATCTATACCTGATGCTAAAGTATGCTGTTGTGTTGGACTGCAAATCGTCGAGTCGTTTCCATCACGTACCTGGTGCATCAGTTCAGTTGTTTGCTGTGCACTGTTCAGTTCGTGAAGTGTCGGTATTACGGTGGCTTTTACGAACACAAAATTCAGCGATGTGTGCGTGCGTGTGTGTGAGGGTTAAACGTTTTATTTAACTATATATACCGACCAAAAATAATGTAAATGAAAAAGACAGACCAAAGCTTGCTTGAAAAATGAACTGAAGTGTTTCGGAAGAAGTATTCCAATGACATCCAACTGCAGGTATGGCTCCCTTATTTAATACACTGCAATTAAAATGCATTTACATGCATTCAGTTAGCTCTCGTGAACAAGAAGTTAGTGTAGTCTGAACATACAGAAATTGCACCTTAGTGAGTTATATTATCTCAATGGTTTTCCTGAATTTCTTTACGAATTCTATAAGTCATTTCAAGTGTTATTTGCATTGCTAGCTTAAGTGGTTGAGTCCTTAAAAATTATTTCATCCAACAGAAAAACAAAGTTTACTTTTAAAACATGTGAAGCCATGTACATTTTCTCAAAAAGTATGAGAGATAGAGACCTGAAATTTTTGGTATATGTTTACAACACATAGTTAACCTTCCGAACCACCATAATTTTATGCTATATTAGTGATATTAAGAAAGAAACATTACAAATTTTCTACATTTGTACTTTTTTCACTTTGAAAATAATATCTTAATTTCTAGTGAACTGATATACATAGCTAAACCTGCCATTCGTCCCGTAAAAAACGGGACGATCCCCTTTTTTTACTTGTATGTCCCGCGTCCCGAGCATTTTTGTTGGGACGCGACCAAGTCCCCTATTTTCTTGACATCGTCTTCCTAAGTTAAAAACTGAACAACATATTGTTGCCATTTTCTGTTGGGAGAAATGCCGAGTCGGCGCTTATCTCACTTATTGTCACGTGTTTAAGAAAAAACGCATAAATTTAAAAGTCCTGCCTAAAATTGTAGAATTTGCTTTGTGTATCTCAGGGTCGAATGCAGGAATTGAGCGTTTGTTTTCAAAAATGAATCATTGTTGGTCTTACATTAAAGCAAATGGTTTAGATAACACAATTGCCAATGCACTGATTCTCAATATTTAGCCAAACATTCCATGTGCAGACATATTCGCAGACCTTTTTTAGGGGGAGCCGTATTTTGGAAGTTTGGAATTGAACAATATTAATTGATTATTCTGCTGTCAAAAGTAGTAATATTTGTTGCGGATAACCATACTTGTGCTAAATAAAAACTGTTATTTACATCAAAATTAAAACAGTAGTCTAATATTCAGTAATTGACTTCATATTAAATCCATCAATTTCGGAGGTTGACCGCGACGCCCATGCAGGTATGATTGTTATGCAATAAACAATTATATAATCAAATTCACTCAGGGGAAAAATACAGACAATTTTGGTAATATGAAGGATCTGTAACATTGTTCTGATGCTCAGTGTATTTATTCAATCTCATGTTATGTTGATACGATTTTCAGAAAGTACTAATCAGAACCTTTTCAGGCGTCCCGTATTTTAATGAATTAAAAGTGGTAGAGTTATACATAACTAAATAACAGTGGTTCAGAAGACAGCTGATTGTACAACTATTTTCGTACCAAGAACAAGCATGTTCTGTATTGCAAGTAATATCAATAAAAATAATCACTTGAAATAATTGACATGGCTTATCGAATAACCGAGAACATTCCTGACTGTAGTAAAGTAACTTAATTTAACCCACGAATGTGTAATTTCTGCATGTTCACACTACCTTGTCCCCTTAAGTTGAATTGACGGCTTCCTTGTAATACTGCTCTGTGCAGACAATTATTGTTATTTTGATGATGACCGCTGACGCAAGTGTCGATTAAAATATGACGATCAATGTGTTTAACATTTACAATTGAATCTCCATTCTCTTTTGTGTATTTGTTGCCTTAATCGGTTATAATCCGTTTCTGTGTGCAGTCATTTTTAATTACTGCGAGCCTGCATGGGAGTTATTTCTGCTTCATTGTCACCGCGTGGGCAACAGCGCTAAAAGTGGCAACACTGTTGTCCCCGCTGGTTGAGGCTTCAATCACCAGCTAAGGATGTGCATTACTGCCATGTTTTTAGGAACATTACAAATACGATACAGTGAGAACAAGCAGTGTTGTATTTTCTTTTGAAACTATTTAACGTTTTTGCCAAACGGGCCCAACCAATGGTTGACCATTTCTTTTTTTCTTGGTATCGCGGAGGGATAGAGCCCAGTTAACCCTTAGATGGTAGGTAACATCCGTCTCTTAGGCGGATATAAAATTTCTCAACGTATAGTGGGCAAATGTGCCATGATAATTTAATCTTATATTTCAGCCATGCTTTGGTTGAGTGTTGAACTTCGAATTGCGTGGACGTCACTGTTTTAGTTGTGCAACAGTATTATTTTGTGTGTGTAAACACGTAAGCCACATCGTCTCACAGGCGGATATTACTGTAAAGGTAACATCCAAATTTGACTTTTGTAACTTTTGCTTTATTTCTTGCAAGATATGATATAAACTGAATCAGAATATAAATATTAATAATTTATCAATCTTTTAAATTATTTATTTTCGAGATTCACTAAAGTGGACATCAAATGCAAACTTTTGTCTCTCAGACGGATGTTACTGTTGGTGCCATTTTTTAGACTGATATTTAATTTTGCAATTTTTGCATAATTTATTCAATAAAATACTAGCATTAATAATTCATCAAGCTTTTAAAGTGTTACATTCTCTAAAGTGGACATCAAATGCAAGATTTTGCCATCTTAGTCTCCCAGACGGAGGTTACTGTTAACGCCCTGTTTTCACAAGTTCCAACTAAGGGCTAAGACTGGGTCAGGCCTAAACATCCAGCCCCTAGCATTCGTCGGCCAACGCTGGATGGCGACGAATTTGGCATACGTTTCAGCATCTTACGATGGCAAATTTACCTAGAAGGTGTAAGCAACATTTGAAATACGATATTAAAAATTAATTGTATGATATCGAGGTAGTCAAAGTTCCAAGCCTTTAAAAGTAGTTTTAAAAATGATGTATGGTTTCATCCGAGTCTTTCTACGATAGCGGCAGAGAGCGACAGGTGCCGAGGACGCGGACAGGCAAAACAACGCGCAGCCGGTTCGGAATTTTTTTTTTACTCTGTCAGGATTGAAATTATGTTTCATTACATTATTTTTATTTAAATGCATATACTTCTAAATTTCTTTGGAAATAGGACAGAAAGGGAAACCAACACGAGGAAGTAGTTTACCATTTAATTTTATTCTGTCGAATAATGTAGTATAATTTTTCTGTGTATTTCTGAGTAATACGATTGGACATTATGAAAGAAGCTGACGTGTTAGCGATGAAACACAGAAAGGGGAGAAAACATTCGATTTATGTGACATTGGTAATGAAGGACGTTTTAGAGAAATGGTGCATAGTATAATGGAGGAGTTAACTTTATTCAAATCCGGCTTCTGATAGATTTTTAGGCGTCTTCTATTGCCATCCGAAACTATCAGCATACCTTAAGGATACCCATCTGTGAAATTTTGAAAATCTACAGTTTTTATTGGATTGATTTGAAATTTTAACACAACAATCACTGTATAGTGAGGAGTAACTGTTCTAAATTTCATACATTTAGGCAGATTAGTTGCAAACATATTAATATTTTATTATATTTTTTTTAAATATTTGTATAAATGGTTCCCCCATGATGCAATTTTGATTTGAAAAACTTGATAATTTTCAATTATGTCCTGTAATAGAATGTTAGCAAATTGATGAGATAATTTCTTAATCTTGTTATTAGTTAGGATAAAAATAAATTTTAAAGTTTAAATTCATTTTTTTTTATTTAAATTTTGAAATGTAAACTTTAATATTTAATTACTCAGCAGTTATTCACTTTATGAGAAAATTATCTCATCATTTCTTTTTAATGTTATTTCTAACCAGATACACCAAATGTCATGCATAAGTACTGAAAATTGCATCGTGTGGAGCATTTTAAAGAGCAAATAGTGTTAAAAATTGAAACTTGGAGAAACTAAGTTTGAAGTCATAGCAAGAATAATGGAACTGTATGGATTTAAATGGACACGACCACTTACAGGCAAACAGTTGGCCATGTGACATAGATAAAAAGGCCGTAAGTCTGTAAAAGCATATCAAAATAAAGCAGACAATTTATACTATTTGATAAAACAAAAATCCATTTTTGGCAATTTTGGAAATTTTTAGCCTTTTTTCACAGATGGTTATCCTTAATCATGTCTTCCTATTTCAAACCAATGCCCCACACTCACGAATAAATGAATTACAGCTGAATTTTGGAAGTATTTATGCTGCTGCTAAGCAGTTCCAACAGCGATGTTTACCCAAAAAGCAAAGAACTGGAGATTGGAAACGACTGACAAAGCCAAAGGTAGCAACGCACTCAAGGTTAGAAACCACGGCAATGCCAAGGGATCCCGTATAGCACATAATAAAGATTTTGGATGATAGCCATAAAGATCTGGGAAAATTTAATTACTGATATATTGTGGCTGAAAAAGTACAAGAAAATAGAGCCAAGCAGAGAACAAGAAAAAGTTCACTATAAGCTTACTCTGTTGGTTATTTTCCTCACGTACAGTAGCGCTCGCAGTTTCATATTTTCTTGTTTTTCTTTGTGAACCCAATATCTATCCGTGTGGTGCGATTCTCTCTCCCACACGAAATGCCGTAGATAGCTGGACAGTGTAAATAGCAAACGAACATGCCTAAAGCGAACGTCAACTCGAGTGATTGTGGTAAGTGCTTTAATGTTAAACTTAAGGGGACTCGAAATGGAACTTTCATCATTTTTTTCTATTTTCATGTTTTAAATGCATATGGGTATTTCGAATCTCCAGCTCATTTTGTTACAACCAGGGCCCGGATGTTTATGACCTAAAATAGTTAGAAATATGCAAGCACTTATGACCGAAAGAATTAGAAAATATGGCCAAAAATATTACCGATTTTTCTTAAGGTGCATTTTCGAAATCTTCAAATATTTAATGCCGTTTAAACTAACATATTGAAAATCTTGCCCACTGAATAATAAATCTTAATTTTATTGTTGCATTTTGAGTATATTTAATTGCTCAATCCAGAGCTAACTCTCAGCTCTGCACAGAATGAAATAAATGTGTCATTTTGAAGGGCTATCAGAAAGGAGAATTACAGTAGCAAATTACTTACATTTTAAAGTTGTCAAAAAGGAACGGTCACTTATTTCCAGACAACATTGTAGAAAGATCTAATATTACAGGCAAGAATTAGGAGCGTGAAAAATCGTCTTTGGGACGATTGCGAAACTGGAATAAACCTATGACAAAAGTACAAACATTTAAGAGAAAATATGACCATAATATGAGAAAGACAAGAAAATAACAGCAAAGCCAAAATATGAAACTCCAAAACATGTCAAATATCCGGGTCCTGGTTATAACTTGCATAGAGGTACACTAATTGTAAATAGCTTAAAATCATTGTTGGAAATAATCCTGGGTAGTAGCTTTTTGACAGTATAGTACACTCACTTGCTAAAATATCAATAACTTTGTAAATATTATTGTTAAAGAAGAGATTTTTTTAGTAATTTTATTCTGAGCGGATAGGTTTACCTTAGCTATTGGCATCCCGCTCATATTTCCTCTATGTGACAGTTTCGAAGTACAGCGAAGTTGTGTTTGGAAACTTAAGTTACATATTTTTGTTTTACATACGCAATTCAGTGTTTTGCAAATATGACGAAACCAATTTCATGGGGATAAAGTTTACAGGTAACATATACAGTACCCTTATGAATATTAAAAAAGGCTATTTCAGATGAGGTTAGGTGAGCAGGTGCAGTAAATGAAAGCACTTATGGACCTAGCGGCGCTGGGGCGGGTTTCCTCCGGGTTCTCCGGTTTCCCCCGCTATCTCATTCCACCGGTGCTCCATCTTCATTCCATGCACCATCATTGTCACCGCCTGCGGTGCCGTAGTAGTAAAAGTGGGCGTTAAACACATTCTAGAGACTAAAGCTAAAAAAGTGCAATGAAGAGGTTATGTGATAAACTAATTTTTGAAGAAGTAAAATTTTCTATAAAAATACTCCATTACGTCAGGAACTAACTGATATTAGGGGCCGAAAGTTTTACTACACGTTTGCACCGAAACAGCATTTGTTTTAAGGAAAAAGTTATGTATATGGCTTAGTTATCTGTAATTTAAGAAGCACCATTTTTCGATACCATGTTAAGAGCTTTATTAAAAAGAAGGAAAAATGGTCACACCTTCTCTTCTTATGAACCTAAGTATGTAATTTTTCATCAATCAATTATAAAGCTGTTGCTGAATGTACCCTGAAACAAATTAGCTTATTGTCTTAAATAGTTACCAAGATAATTGGTTAAACGTTAACATTGGCAATATAGGGCATTTCGACTCCCCTACTCTGTATCAACTTTATCTTTATATTTTTCAGTAGTAATGGCGGACATCAAAGTTCCCCAGTAAATGCGTTATTGAGAGATGCTGATATAGTTCTCAGGTATCATATGATTTTTCGGACTTCAGTATACTTTCTATCGCAAACAACCTGTTTGTTTCTCCCAGTCAACTGCTTTCGTCATTTTGTGTATGCATATTGGAACCAGAAATACTCCCCCCCATGGAATGCTGGATTGAGGACAGCGCTACCGATGCTCTGGCTTTGGTATTTATTACGGTTTCCTGGTACAAAAAACAATTACGCCTCTGCTGGATACCATTGATGGTATTTCCAGCTCGCAAATGTTATTCCATGTTATCAGCTGTCAAACTGTTAATTGGAAGGTGGTGATCAGGAAATTTACCGCTATCCCAGGCTCTTGCTTTCATTTTTGTTAACACTAGTTGTTGGAATCATTAAATTCCTTTATGTTCAATGTTTAACATATACTGTCAGAAAATACAATTCGATACCTCAGAAAATTACCTTCTAGAAAATGGTCTTAATAGGTCCTTATATGAATACGTCATGATTAACAAATTTATAATATTTAAAATGACAGTTAAAAATATCACCACTTTAGTCAAATATATCGATTTTTGGATTTTTATTGCAACATACCTTCAAGAAGATACCTGTGAAATTTTAATGCCGTAGGAAGGGGGGAACACATCTTTTGGACGCCATTTTTAAAGTGGTGCACCTCTGCCTCTGCCTCTTAAATGGGCATTCCCCCACACCTTCCATTTTAACTTTAAACCCTTTTTTTCTAGGAAACAATTTTTGTTACTTTCTCATATTTAAAATCCCCCACAAAAAAACTAGCTAGAGATCTAAAAATTCTTTCCAATATAGTTCTGAACGTGGGTACTAAAATGTTCGATTGGAATTTTGATATTAGGTATAACGTTTTGCAAAAAATATAAAAATGCGCTTTTTTGACATTTTCATATCTTGCGGGATTAAAAAAGAAAAACTATTCATTATATGAAAATTTCCATCCTTTAATTTGTTGCAACGATAAGAGAATTTTAAAAAAAATCAGCTTTGTAGTTCAACACGTGTTGGAGGAGGTACATTTTTATTATACCCAATAAAATCGATATAAGTTAATATATCAGGAACGTGATTAGATATTGGAATGAAATTTGGTACACCCATTGCTTTAGTGCTGGAAATGCCTGTGCAAGAAATTAAGCCTCTAACTTCAATACAAAAATATAGCGTTTACCCAGAATGTTTAAAAATTTTTGCTAATGATTGGCATAAGAAACTAGAAATATTTACACCATCAACACTTAAAACTATGTTTTTGGGTAGCCATAACAAATTTCAAAATTGAAAACGTCGTGTTATTTCAAATTCTGTAGCTTCAATAGAAGTATAGGTGTTTCAGAATTAAATACACCAATTTGTTTCTTTTAACATGTACAATGATTTGAATCTCAATTTTGTTAACAAACTGGCTGTTTAACTAGTTGAGTTTCGAAATTCAAAATTCTTCTTTCTACTAGCTGATTTTTTTGCTACATAGTTATTGTGGTTTACGTTAAGACCATATGGTTCACACCATTCAAAATTACATATAAATGGGATGCGTGGTTTAATTTTAAGAGTACTTCCTTGGGATTAAAAAAGGTAAAAATGTTGAAAATTATAATTTCGAAAAATACTGAAAAGAAATTTGTACAATGTTATGTGCCCAGGCTAACCTGGTTGTACAAATTGTTAAATTAAATTAAACACACTTCTGGTAAATTAGCATGCAAACTATACATTTTTGAAATTAGGTCAGGGCTACTGAATGACACAAAAAATAAAAAGTCGACGATTTTGAAAAATCACCATTTTCAACTTTCAGTGTCAAAATTCAAATTTGCAGTTCGTGGTGGTCGTAAAAGCATTCACGGAGGGATATTTTTGGCTATGTGGGAATGGCCTCTGGTAAATTTCGAGTCCATGCAGAAACCTCCAAGAATATCACTTATATAAAAAAATGCATAAGTAAATAAATGCTTAAAAAAGCAACATTTTGCTAGTTTGGTGTACAATTAAAAATTTATTTTGTTGTTTAACGACGCTGTTAATTGTGAGGATCACATTAGCGTCGCCGGTGTGCCGTATTTTCGTCCCGCAGGAGTTCTTTTACATGCCAACAAATCTACTGACATGGAGCTGTCGTTTTTAAGCACACTTAAAAACCATCGGTCTTGGCCGGATTTGAACCCGCGAGCTTGGGATCAGTAGGCCAGCGTCTAACCAACTGAGCCACCCAGACCGACAGTTTGGTGTACAGCTCTTGTATCTTTACATTCGGAATACTTTTTCACAAGTAGAAATATAGTAAGGCAATGGAGTGCGCGGAATCTTGCCGATATACGTGGTGTTCAGTACCCTGGAATATCCTGAAAATCACCATAAGTCTAAAATGCACCTTGAAAACCTGGAATTCACATTGATATTTAAAAACTCTCCTTGAATTTGTCGCGTACTTGAGACACGTGCTACTCCGGGTACGATAATGGGATTGTTGACAGACTTGCGCTTGACTTATGCCGGTCTTTCCGACCGAGGTCGAAGCTACACAGAGACAATCCGCCAGTAGTACTACGGTTTGTTCACCAGCTCGCTTATATGTATTTGTATACAAGTCTGAGAAAAAGAACAAATTGTGTAGGTCACATGTAGCTTAAAACAATGTGTTCCTTAGAAAGGATATTGTTCATGTTAAGCGTTACATTCCGTTTTATTCTGATAAAACTTAATAGTTTTTGTAATCCTTAAATTTACAGTATTTCCAAGAATTTCTGAATTCTCATAAGAAAAATGTGAGACTTGAGTTAGCCTACATCTAATGCACCCCCTTTTTATCGTTTAGCTATATACATAAATGGGGGTGTGGTAAACAATGTCATTAAACAGAATATACTCTGGAGTTCCTTTCTAAATTTTAACTCAGTGTGCATATATACCATGTATCTTAGGTTATTTTCATTTACCATGTTTAGATCTACCCCAGTTTGCAAGTCTACTTGAAAAGGAATTTTTTCAGCTTGAAAAATCATAGAAATCATCTTGAATTCTGCTAGATACCATGCATATAGTGCTTCTTGTTCATAAGCGAATGTTCGAACTACATCTGCTCTGTCAAATATTAACTCTAGAAATTAGTGTGTTGATCTGCAGCATATTTTAATGTTCTTGTGTCGACTAAGTGGATGGTAGTTCAACAAGCACGGCCAAGAAATTTAAAATGTCTAGTTTCATTATCTGAGTCAGTAAACAGCAACTACATGCGAGAACTCTGTACCTAAATTCAAGGCGAAATTACTGGTTTTGTTTTGTCTACATATTGGAGCCAAATTTAATGACTTGAACTTGTTATTTGTCTGTTTCGTACTGGAGATTATGTTTTACCTAGTAAGCACGTACTGGTGTGAAACAGGTTTACAAGAGAGTCAGCGCCCTGGTTAAGGTTTTCCTTCCACTTCCCCTTCATTTCTGCATCAGAATTGGTCCTTATATTCATCTGTATTGAATTTACTTTAAAATTACGAGACTGGTTCATTAAAAAGCTGGGTGGGCACCAAATTGTTAGGTTATGCCACCACTGAGTAAGGGAAAACAGTATTGGAATCGGTACAATTTCGTGCACTCGACCTTACTTTATTTGGAACAGCAACTATATTTACCAAATCCAGCATTTTCAAAGTGATAAAAACTAATATTTCTCCTGTGTACAAACAAATGAAAGGAGTACACCGCTGAAAGTTGATGATAACGTCAGGGAATTTGCTTCGCACATTCTACAGTGACCACCCCCGTAGTGCAGTAGTAGCGCGCTTGCCGCTGGCCCGGAGGACCTGGGTTCTATCCCCGTTACCAGCATACGGTTTTTCTCTGCTAGGAGACCTGGTCCGGGGTGCACTCAGCCTCTTAGGTCTCTGAGAAGCCAAATTGAGGAGCTACTTAATTAGTAGCGGCCCCTGGCCGAGAGGATTGTATAACCGGCCAGGAGGGACCGGGGCGCTGACCACGTCCCACCTTCAGTACTGCATCCCACTCATGACGCGAATGGTGGGCAGAGAGGGGGGCGCAGCAGTCGGGCGGTAGGCCTCGGCCCGTATGGGCTGTGGGTGGATACATTCGATAAATATTCAAACCTTATACATTTCAAAAGCTATTTTCACGTTTTGTATTATTAATGCGCAACCTTTTATGCAGTAATGTAAAATTTTGCATTGATATTTTCTTAATTTCGTTTATTTTTTCTGGGCGCTCCTTTTCTGTTTACTTCAAATGTTCAATACGTTCTCCATGCTTGATTTTCAATTGTTTTAATTTACAAAGCAAAATATATAAATAGCAAACAATTGCAATGATTTAAATAAATAATAATAATAATAATAATAATAATAATAATAATAATAATAATAATAATAATAATAATAATAATAATAATAATAATAATGATGATGATGGTGTTGATGATAATTATAAAAATAATTATAATACTGTTTTGAACCTAAAACACAGAGGAAAAATTTGATGTGTTACAGCCATGCGACCGTGTGCCATTTGTCATTTATTAGTGGACATACAAACCAATCCTATGAACACTTATTTTCTGTGTTATTTGAATCGAGATTATCTATACACCTCACGTTATAGTACATACATTATGGATACAAAGGGTAAGGCGACAGTTGAATGTGTAAGAACAGAAGCAAGTTCAGTTACAGAAAAGTATGCAAAATTGCTTCCAGATGAAAAGGATTCCACAGGCTGTTCCGGGGAGATCCAAGTTATAGATACATTTGATTTGTCATGTAAATATATTTAACATATGGTATTTTAATCAAAGTCGTTTGAACTAGTTTTGAGAAAAGATAAATTTTATCAAAACTTTCCAGCTCGCACAGGCTGAACTTTTTTTCTATTCAGAGGGGCTTTGAAACACATTTTCAGCAAAATCTCGATATCGAATTTTTGGGTGGAATGCAATACGTTCTCTACCTACCATGTACGTTGTAGAGAAAGTAAAAATTTACCATAATTTAAATGCTATTACCAGACTCATGATAACGTTATTTAAACTAAGATGTTTAAGATGTTGGAATACTTTGCATAGAATCTGTTTTGTCAACTTGTGTGCAGTTCGGCCGCCTCCTTTGAGGATCCATCAATCGTTTTACAACACGGGCCCTTCCTCTTGAGTCCTTCCAGGCAGATTTGCAACATCTTACTTTGAAGCTTTGTAGCTAATGAAACAGAAAAGAAATGGAATTCAGTATTTTGGCAACGGAGACTCCATGTGGAGTCAACATCACTTCCTTAAAATCAGGGTTTCAAGGACAGTGATAGAGGTTTGTCTTTTCTGAAGTGTGGACATTTATGACACTGTGGCTAACGCAAACCTTTGTAAACCAACTGCACATGAGTTCACTAAATAGACTACTACAACCGAACTCATTTTAACTTAGATAAAACACATTTAGCTTAAGCCTAACGCCATGCAATGTTTATACAAGACGAGGCTAAGATTAAATTTTTAGCCAAATGAATTGACTTTTCAAAATAGGATTTTAAGTACCGCATCCATTAACACCTAATTCCTAGTCCAATTATGAACAAGACATTTATGATTATATTTTCCATCCTAAGCAACTGAACTTCAGTTTCTAATCATATTAAAATAAATGTTATGTTTTGAGAAAAGCTTAAATTGTAGTTCTCTCTTATACCCTATTTAAAGGGGTTATCTTAAAAGACGCGAAAGGTATCCCGTCGCTCTCATGGCAACATGATACGAATCAGTTGGCGCAGTAGGGGCGGACCAGCAAACATTAATATATTATGCTCGTCTTTCTTTATAAACTGTGTCGGATATGATGTCCTTCGTACAACCGTACCATTCATTGAGCACTGTCAACGCTAGGCGAATTTTCGTAGCCGAAATACTAAAACAGCGGTACTTTCCTCTAATTCGTCAAGAGTATCACGTTCTAGTTTCATAAACTCTATCTTAGCATTTAATAATATGTAATTATCATATGGATTTGTTGGATCCGGACAGTGAATAGACCAGTCCGTTATTCTATCGTCAGAATTGTGTTGTAATGCGGGGCAGCCATTTTCTTTGATTTCTTTGCACGGCATCCTCACCTGACCTAATTATTCCTGACTTAAGACTATCGGCTGTCTATGCTTCTTTGTATGTCTCTCTGACCCAGTGCGTTTGAATGTTTTAACCTCTAAACTGTGCATTTTTAGAAACGGGCATAACATGGAGTAGCCGCAGCAATTGAATCTGATGCACCAAATGCGAATCGTTCGATTAAAACAAACAAATACTGTTCTGTGATAATACCCCATAACTACTACACATAAGCACAGATATATAACTTTACAATGTGTGTCATAACCTATGCCAGAACATCATTCACACTGTACGTTAGATTTCAATACACTGAATTGCAAATATCATAACCTTCCGTAGGCGGTTGAGCTAGGCCAGTACAGCATTCTATTAAAACTTAAGGGACACTGGGAGTGAAATTTGAAAGATCCACATTTCTTGATAGATTTTTCTGAAATTTTTACTCTTTTTGTATTTATATGAGAATAAGAGGTACACCAAATTTCATTAAAATTGGATAATTCGTTTATGATATATAAATTATTTTATGAATTTAATAGGCACATATTCAAAATGCAGCTCGCGTCTATTGACTTTTCAAAATTCATTTATATTGGCAGACCTGGTGCTCTAAAACATGGGTAACAATTGTATGAAGAGATATTCCAAATATGTTTGCTGATTATGCTGTACATATTTTTTTAATAACAAAGAAAATTTTAATCTTAAAAATTGTTGATTTTTTTTCATACAAAAAAAAAGATGTTTTTGGAATTTATGTTAATGATAACATCAATATTGGATCATAGTTTTGTTTAGCTGCTATTTATGAATACTTTTGGAAATTTTCATTGAATTTGAAGCAAAACTCAGGCGCGACCTACTTTTGGAATATGCAGAAATGTAGTTTTGAGAAAAAGAGGCTTTTATATAGGAGCATCCTGTGTACGATAAGGGAAGAGCACAATTTGAAAGGGCCGTAATAATCACATGGATTGGGGGATATGAAAAATGTTAGCTGATCCAAATGCACCGGTGTTCCAGGAACATTTTAAGGTAAACAAACAATTTTCGACTTTTTGACAATTTTGACCAAAATTTCGCTCCCAGTGTCCCTTAAAACAGTAAACACATGCTGTTCTTTGATATACCCCATAATAACCTAACATATCAAACACACAACTTTACATATTCCCACCGTACGTTAGACTGCAAATACCGTTACCCTCCTTAGGTGATTGAGCAAGGCCAAAGCAGAGCAAGGTCATTCAATCCTGCGACCGCCAATCACATCATTCAAGATAAATCTGGTATCCTGCAATGGCCATACAACGTAGCATAGGGGCGTCGAGAAAGCAGCTAGAAACAGAGCTTAACTCGCACAGAAATTTCCTTTTTTACAAGCTTTCATGTATGTGTGTGTGTTGTCCACACATGCTAATCCCGTTGGATATTTCGTATCGCAATACTGTAAAACATTTTATGCTGTGTTTGTGTAAGCTAACTTTACTTGCCCATGTTTTAGTTCACAGCCGTGCTGATTGTGTTTGTTGAGTGTTAAAACGTTGCAATGTATATTTAGCGGACTTCTGTTTACTACATCCTCCAAAAGTGTGTGGCTTAGAACAGAAAAACATGTCACATTTGCAAACGTGTGCTGTAGCTCCATGACAACAAACTTTCACCTCGTTTTCCACGTTCTTTTTGTTTGTGTATAACTTGGGCGACCAACATAATTTTCAGAAGTTTTTAAAGCCCGTTCTTATTACGTATACCACAGAAGCTAGACACTGATCACACATACAATAAACTGACGTTGTAGAAAGGAATTTTGGGAGGGAAATGCTTCAGGCTTGGTGTACCTCGCCGGTATTTGCCAGTTAAGGTAACCCATCTGTGAAAAATGGGCAAAAATGACAAAATTTTTCATTTTTGGCTTTTTATACCATAAATAAGTTTAAACCTTTGGCTTTCATGTTCATGCTTTTGTTTACTCATCTGCGCCCTTTAAATGACTTCACCGAGGGATTTAAGCATGTAAAGTATGAGGTTCAGGGTAGAAATTTCAATGAAATTGGGGAGAAATTAAGTAAAATTAGGGATAAGTGTCGTCTGAAGGATAGCGCTAGGCATTCAAAAAGGGGCTACAGAACTGCTAGGAAGCGACTGAAGTTTGAAAAAACAGCTAAAAGGACCTCTGAGTGTCCCACATATGGTGCAGGCCAGTTTTAATCAAGTACATTTGTATTATATAGTTGCTAAACTTTAACTCCATTTTTCTCCGCTTATGATTTCCTGACACATGATTATGTACAAAATGCTCCTTGGTGCATAGTTTTGCAGATACTTTATTGAAACTTGGTACACGCATTGTTCAAAGTATAAGAATTAAAACATGGCTCTAAATTTTTGCTGTACCTTAATACAAAAGTTTTTATTTAAAAAAGGAACTTGTAAAATTGGTAAAATTCTCAGAAATTGGATTATGCAATTTTCAAAATTTTTTTTCTCCCAAACAAAATAAATTATTAAAAACCACCAGCCAAATGTTGTAGCACTATATGTCATTGATTAGCTGTAGAAGTTGGAATGTTCTTTGATGAAAAGTATGCACCGAGGAGCATTTTTCACATAAACTTACAAAAATTAAAAAAAAAAAAAAACTAAAAAAAAACTACCCAAGATATAAAGTTCAAACTCGTAATATTGTTTAAGCTCTGAGCAACAAGCCTATCCCCAAAATTTGAGAATAATTGGACGAAAAATGGCAATTTTTCAAATTTCACAGATGGGTTACCTTAATAGGACTCGCGTAAGCTTGCAAAAAGCTTGGTGAGGCACTTGAACCGCGGACTACCACGGAATCAACGTCATAAACTCAAGTCTGTAGCAGTAAGAGTAAGCAAATATCTTATTGAAGTTTCAATTACCCTCCGATTTTACGAACTTGCGAGTAGCATATTTGAAATTGTATAACAAATTTAGAGTAGATTCATTGGATTGAGTTCAGCGAGCACACAAGTGACCGTAGAGGCCCGTGAACATTAAACTTTCAATGGAAACGTGCAGTACAGCATAAAAAACACATACAGGCAAAAACAAATCACAAACAAAATGAAATCTTCCCTGTGGTTACAAAACTAACAATGTATATTTACAAATATCAGTTTAATTTCGTTTTAAACTTGCACTGGGCTTTTCCTGAGGCGTCCTATTATTTAGTTATATAACTAGCAGTGAGTGGCGTTTGCTAGTTCTATATATACTATTTAAGTAGCTTTCGAGCAAGTTTAAAATGTAATTGACAATGCTTTGTTACTAAAGCAGCTAGAAACTCCTTGCAAAGCTTTCTAAGCATTAACAGGATAATTGGTCATTGAGATAATCTCGTACAGGATAAAATGATTTTGAGCATATGTACTCTTTAGCAGCGATTTTAAAATCATTGAAATTGTCAACTTTTCCCACAAGATAATTATTAAACCAGATAAAATGGTCAATGGAAAAGCAAATTTCTACATTATTTTGTTTGGGCACCAATATATCCCGCGGAGACATAAGGGGCCCGTTCCAAAACGTTTACAATCTTTGTAAACTGTAAACTTTGTAATCTGTAAAAGTCTTTAACAGTGGGGTGAGTGAGAGTGAAGGAGTGAGAGGGAGTGAGCGTGAGAGAGGGATTGGGAGTGAGAGAGGGATTGGGAGTGAGAGAGGGAGTGAGAGTGAGTGTGGGAGAGTGAAAGTGGGTGAGTGAGGGAGTGAGGTTTAAGAGCCCGTCGACAGATAGGTCATTTGGGCCCATGTTTCGCAATGGAAGTTTTCAAGTTTAACTTTAGAAAGATGCTTAAATAATATGCAAATGAATTAAGGTTTGTAAAGGAAGCTATACTATAATAATTAACAGTAAATAATAATAATAATAATAATAATAATAATAATAATAATAATAATAATAATAATAATAATAATAATAATAGTAATGGTAGTAGTAATAATAATAGTAATAATAATAATAGTAATGGTGGTAGTAGTAATAATAATAATAGTAATGGTGGTAGTAGTAATAATAATAATAGTAATGGTGGTAGTAGTAATAATAATAATAATAATAATAATAATAATAATAATAATAATAATAATAATAATAATAATAATAATAATAATAATAATAATAATAATAATAATAATAATAATAATAATAATAATAATAATAATAATAATAATAATAATAATAACAATAGTAATTTATTCCAGTAACACATAACGATGAGGTTCATGCAAGGAAAGCTAGATGAGGTCAAATGTCAGGCTCAGGATTAACAACTTCACATGTTTGTTAACACAGTGAGAGATTTCGAACCAGGCATCACAGTCAGCAAACAGGGAAGCTTACATAACCTCAAAAGAACATTGCGTTGCTTTGCACTGGATGGGAATTTGCTGAGAGTTTCATGTAACAACCAACAATAAAATGACAATAGGAATGATAAGCGTTAATGGCAACTAGCACATAAAGATATTGCTATCTCAAGGGCGATAGATGAGACTTATGTGCTATTGTTTGATTGAAAACTGTAAAATATATCTAACATTTATGTGCATCCATTGTTCATTGTATTTCGCAATGACTTGTTTCTTTATGCTCTGAAAGTGCAGAATCATGCAGTATTGAGCTGGTGCTGATATAGTGTGGCTGAATTATTGGCAATGTGCTTTATTTTGTCATGTGCTTAGTCACAAAGTGTGTTACGGCTCAGCATTGGTTTTCTACTGCACAGCGTATATTTGTTTATGATTCGTATGTGTTAACTCAACTCGCCAAGTGAAAGTGCAATTTGCAGAAAGATTCCCAGGTGTAAAAGTTACAGACCGTACAATAATGCGTAAACTTAACAATAAATTTCAGACCACAGGAAATGTTCAGGCTCAGAAGTCTATAAGACGGCCTACGGTTCTTATCCAAGAAACATTAAATGGCTTCGGTCATCGTTTGGAGAATTCCCCCCAAAAATCGCTTAGGCTTCTTTTACATCAGACAGGCATTTCTTATGGTTCTTTGCATATAAAACCATATAAAACAACTGTGGCACACGCTCTTCAACCAGGTGATCCTGTAATTAGGCGCACATAAACAAAATATTCGCCAGGAAATTGCCAGCATTTCTGAACGTGGACTACGGCGAGTGATGGATAGTTTCCTAAAGAGGTGCCAGAAATGTATGCACAGCGACGATGGCCAGTTTCAGCATCTCCTTTAATAACATTGGTAAGTAAGGTCTTTAAAGTTAGTTTTAAAAATGTTGTATGGTTTCATCCGCTCTGTTCTGTGACAGCGGCAGTGGGCGATGAGTGCCGAGGACGAGTACAGATAAAACACAGCGTAGCCGGTTCGGAGCTTTTTGGATCATCCAAATACAATGGCTACGTCTGAGGTCCATTTAAGCGTTTCTCATCCTGTGATCCACGGACCACGTGTGTTTTGTGAAGGTAGGACAGTTGATGTGCATGCATATAATAGCCAAGAAAAATGAGTAAACGTTGTTCACATAATGCGGGATGAGGCAGCATTATTTCTGTGATTTATTGTGTAGATGTCCTATTTCCAGCGTTTATCAAAGAGAGCAGCATTTCTTTCAGGGTTAAGTTAATGACAGCATTAATGACTAAAGCCCGGATTTCTGAGCAAAATGCTGAACTTTTTCCACACTTATTGTTAAGATCAAAGGTTATAATTGGTAAGACACACCTAGTTAACATACAGTGTTAACTATGTGCTTATTTATGGTTATTTTGCAAGAAAACATTTGTTTACTTATTCTACAGTTTTTAATTAAAACAGCATATTTTGCTCAAAACTGTCAATTTAAAAATACTATTTCACAGTTATCCATGTTATACTACGCAGAACATTTCAGTGCAATGAAAACTTTTCAATTCGCTAAATGCAGAAGCTGTAGTCAGTATTGTCACAACACAAGAATATTTTGTTTAAAACAGCATCCAAGAGAAGATACTGTACATTCATAATCATTTCTCAAAAATACCTAAAGCTTTAAAGCAGTTGGAAGTTTGAAATAATTCTTTTTTAGCACTCAGTTTCTCTGATTATATAAATTTGAGTAACAATGTCCTCAGAAACTCACGGGGCGACAGTGTCGTAGCAACAAAGGAGATGTAAACAAACATTTTCCGTATCTGGTGTTTACTGTTGAACAGCGGTTTTGTGTTTCAGTTCAGTTGCTTTTAATCAGCCATGGAGAACAGGAAAAGGAAATGGTACACACTGGATCAGAAAGTAAAATTCATATGCGAGGTGGAACTCAATCCAAACAATACCAAAGCCGAAACTGCAGGATCAAGTTCAAGGTAATGCTTTCTTCATACATATCTTCGTAAAATTTAACACATGTAGGCCCACTGTTCCTTAAAAAAATATGATGTATCAGAATCTCAGTTGTAGGAGTTAAGTAATCTTCGCTCTTCCCCTTGGTATACGTATAAATCAGGTTCAACTGTATTTGTTTTTACTTAATTTGTGGCTTATTTTCAACATTTTCGTGCTTATTTGGTTGTTAATTTTACTATTTTATTGTGCTTAGAAATCCAGACTTTAATTATGAAAGTCACGGAACTTCAGACGGGCCACTGTACGTGCCGAAAACAATTGGTAGGTTTGCTGAGATAAGAGCATAAAAACAAGCAATACAGTGCAAAACAATTTAGGTTCGTTTTCGTTTGCTGTTTCAAGTAAACAGGGTTATCCATGCTTCATATTTACCACTGGCTTTGCTCTCTCAATTCGCTCAGTGTAACTTAAGTGCCAAGATACAATTCTATAAAGAGTTTATTCCAGTTTGAATATTATATTCTCGAAAACATAATACCGTGCGTTCTCAGACTGACTGGGCAGCTCCGCGGCGGCACCGCACCGCGTATGTTCCCGCGGGTTCTCTGCCAGAGTTACGCGTAAAGGACCGGCAAGTCATGGGTACGGAACACTACTGTACTAACTTGCACTAGACTTACCTGAATCACAACAGATGTTGAAATTTATAACTTTCAACGCAAACACATTCCTTATATGTCCGAAAACAATTCTGGTTTACTCGCAAAATTTCATGTTAGCTGATTTGCTGTATTTTTCTCGTAATATTGTTCCTTAATTCTTTTAACGCGTGCGGATTTGTTGATTACACTTTATTCCTTAACGTTCCCCAGAGATAAAAATCACAAAGACGTTTAGCACAAGCGATTAACATTTCTAAGACGTCAGTATTCGGGGCAATGAAACTTCTGAAACTTGAATGCTCTACAACCACAAGATGCTGTAAGTAGAGCTAATTATTGCAGAAGGTTTTAGCAGTTCATTCATAATGACATGTACCCACCTTTAACATTCTTCACTGATGAAGCATGGTTTTATCTTCCAGGTCAGTTTCTGCTCAGAACAACTGATACTGAGCTATCGAATGTGAAATTGTAAAACTTGGGTTACTGTAGTACAATAGGTTGTTCTGATTTCCCTTAAATGTTTGTGCATTATTCTCGAACTGCTAATAAATGGAAATGCTGCGAGTTTGTTAAACGTTACGATACTGTGTATTTGTAAGGGCTTTCAGGCCATTAACTACAGCAATTCTTACAAAATGCTTTACCGAAAAGCATTAATACATTCGTGGTGCACCCAGTTTCCGCAGTGAATGGATTTGGCATTGTGATCAATAGGTTTGAGAATCTGGACAGCGGTCTTTGGTGTTGCACTGCGGAGATCCCTAAGGACATAGGAACAATAACCGAGCTGTCATTTCTGACCGCCGCTGACTTTTATGCCTGTTTCTTCTCCAAGTGCTGTACAGCTGCCTTGCAGGAGAATTGGTGCTTGCTAAGAGAAACAAAGTTTCCTCCAAGTTTGTTTCTTTACTCAGACATTCTTTCAGGAGCTCCTTGGGGAGTGCTGATAAGAAAACGCGCAAGCACTGCATTTAACCAGCGCAGCAAACTGTTTTAAAACACGGCTTTTCTCCATTTGTTCTTGGAAGATTACTTGAAGTACCTAAAAATACATACAAATCAAATAATATTTACTTATGTTTAATGTTCAACTGATAACGCATCTAATATATTCGCTTCTAAGTTTTCTATGATTTGAAATCGGTAACATTTTTCTGCGAATATGTAGTGACTGCTCTGCATTTTTAAGACCTTCTAGAATGACTTGCTGGTGGGTCATTTAGTGTTGCAATTAAAAGGACGTTATTTATATTAATTTGAGCATTAGATTTCTGCCACCAGCACTGATACCCTACTATTTGGCAGCACTATTGCCGGACACCTTGTACAACTGTTCAATTATCTAGTTTGAAACAAAAATTTTACCTCCTGTGCTATTCAGTTAGGTTTCTTAATAATTAAAATCAATTCGCTTCTGGATTTAGATCCACAATAAACGAAGATAATACACCTTTAGTACAACATAGCTCACATCTTCTGTTTCTCTTTTTCGTTATCTCAGCAGACCCTAATTGCTGTTACCATCTTAAATTTACTTACTTAAATGTTCTGCTGATTTAAGGGGAAATATCAAATGCAGGATATTACATATATAGTCATAACTGCCTTGGTTTTGGTCAAAGATATATGAAAATTCGATATGTCTTACCCCCTTATATGCATGTGTATGTAGTAAATTTCAATAAAATTGGACAGATATTTTTTTACAAAAATAGGTAGGTACTTTTTTAGAAAGAAATTAAAAATGTGTTAAGTAGTATTTTGAAAATAACCTTCAGAGATAATTACACGAACTTTTGCACACTGCCTATTTGGTTACTTTTATATGATTTTCTGAACCTAACACTCCAAAATTGATACTTTTTTAATGTATGCACTGTCACCAAGTTACCAAGAGCTGCTTACATAGAACTGAAGCTTATATGCAATTATATAAGTGTGCAACGTTTCATTAAAACCTACCACACAGTTTGTGATACATGTACATACATTTTGAAAAATGAAACTGTCGGGAAAAGAAGCATGCGGGACGTGAAATTACGGAGGGAAATTTACGGATGTCAGGTGCAATCTCCTGTATACATATCGTGCGCTCCTCCGGCCGAAACATAACCTGACCGCTCTATGCATTTTAAACCTGTTCTCAGGTGTTGTGCTCAAAAAGTTTGAACTCACACCTCGTTGTGAATTTCCATCTTTGGTTAGCCTTTACATGATTCTGTAGAACAAAAAAATACATCTGTCAATAGCGGTCCATTTTTAACTTCGCCCATTCTAAATAAATTCCAACAACGTGATATAGCAGGCAACGATGGCAAGGTGAGGAATTACAGATATGACTGACATTGTCTGAAAGGAACATCAGTGCAGAATCATCTCACTCCCTTATTTTCAACACACGTTTAACGTCTTTATCTGAAGTTTCACTTATATCTGTTTTTATGAAATATGTTCGGGAACCGACAAAGCTTGTGTGCGTGAAATGATCTTCAGTAGATCTTTGCAAACCTATTGGAAAACCCAAGTCCAATATGTGCGAGAGAAACGGCGAGCGATGATGTTATTGGATAGAGCGCTCCGAAGCAATTCGGTATGTTAATCACGTTACAGATGGCTCTATAATTGTGAATCAGTTCCATAATTAGACTCTGGATCACAATAGTTGGTAGTATAGAGGAGAACGGACGATGATGTTGATGATAATCATAATACATCTCCCTTTGATGTGCACCCGCTCAGCCAGTGGTTCAGAATAAAATTCAATGATGCGTTTAATAGACTTGTAATAGCATGCACCTCCAATGGACCTTGTTGCATCATTATCGTCATGATAATGATCATCATCATCATCACTATTAGCTATAACATCACTTTAACGCTACGAACAGAAATGATGTGTGATGGAATCCTCTTGGTTGTATAAATGGCCAATCGTGGCAAATTGACAAGCCGACAGCAGAGAAGGCTAGAAATTAGCACATTCATTGCATATTCCTAAGCACCAAACAGGTAATTATGATGAAAGGAAGGGAATCTTCTTGCACAAGCTCAATAAAGCGTCGGTTGCATTATTATGAAAATGCAGCAACGTCCAATCTGGATTGCAATGGATCTAGGGCCATAGTAGTCTGATGGAAATAAAGAATGAACGAGAACTTATTACGCCGGTCATACTATAGTCATGAGCAACACATTGTTATAGCCCAAATACCAACAATGTAACAATATTGTCTGCATGATCATAGTCTACAAGCTTTACACCACTGTTGCCATATTTTGACGTCTTTAGCCTCTAACATGACCAGAGGCAGTATTTCCAAAATAGTGGACATCAGTGTGCTATCATTGAGTTCCTTGTTACTGCTGCTCACATTAACCTTAGACTTGAACGTAGAGGTATCTGCATGGCCACCAACAGTGTTAGAGGATGGGTGAAACCTTCCAAAGATGAGAACACAAGTATCCGAGAAAGGCCTCGTAACAGTCACCCTCGAACTCCCTCCACGGAGCGCAACAGATGAGTTTATTAGAGAAGACGGCGCAAGAAGGACTGAAAGCTTAGGATGTCGAAAACTTTGGCCTGTTGCCTCTCATGTTTGTTGGCCAAAGACCACAAACGACAGAGAGGAGCGATCATCCAAAATCGTAAGAGATTTCAAAACGAAATTAAAACAAAATATCCGCCAGGAAATTGCCAGCATTTCTGAACGTGAACTAGGGCGGGTGCTGGATAGCTTCCCAAAGAGGGGCAAAAAATGTAGGGACAACGACGGTGGCCAGCATCAGCATCTCCTCTAATAACATTGGTAAGTAAAGCCTTTAAAAGTAGTTTCATCCGCGCTGTCCTATGACAGTGGCAGTCGGCGACGAGCGCCGAGGACGCGTATGGGCAAAATGTAGCGCAGCCCTTCCAGGGTCTTCTGGATCATCCGTTATATACCATAAAGAAACAGAATTGTTGCTCATGAGTTTCAGTATGACCCTCGCATATAAGTTTGACTTGTCTGCCTCAAGTTCAAGAGGTCGCGAGTTCGAATCTCGCTTAGTGTAAGTTATCCGGGTAAGGTTTTTTCCGAGGTTTTCTCTTATCCTGAGGAGACAAATTTCGGGTAACTTAAAGCTCAATGGACCTTGGGCTCATTTGATCATCATTTCATCCGTTTCATTCATTCACCGTCCGATATGACAGACATATAACAATTAATTTAAAAAAGAGGGAGAACACATTTATCTCCTGGCACAGGAAATGTGTCAGCCGAGAATAGCAAAAATTAGCAAAGGCATACAAGTACACATATTTTATGTCCTGTTGCCGTCCGTCCTTGAGACATTCAATCACTCATTTGAAATGCTCCTTTTAACCCTGTAACTTCTTAATACTCGCCATTCTCTCTTTCAGACTGGTTTTTTCTTTCATTTTTAAGCGCCACTAATCATGAGATAGGAGAACAGGATGAAGGGCAGACACTGCAGGACGAGACTTCGTTCATAAATTCTCCCATGAACGTCTGAATTATGAATGTGCTCGGATTTGAAGACGGGGTTCGCTGGAGGTAAGCTGGCTACAGAACCAGCAGCAATGTTATCTACCAAGTTTACAAAACTCGGGTGACACTATCGTGGAATGCCTCTCCTCTTCCCTTCAGTCCTTTAAGACCATTAGCAGGTGAACGGACAGTACTTAGCCATTGGTTGAAATCTACCTCACCGAATTACATTACTCCTGCATCTCTAAACATTACTGGTAAACTGGGCTTGACACTAACTACTACTTAAGCATCTGAAGGAGGAAAAAACCTGATGTGTGGACCCTCATTACGTTCCCTACTCATTCTTTTACAAATTATTCTTTAAGATGCTTGTTCTTCTATCTACTTCATGTTAATTGACACATTGATAAGAAAGCTTTTAGTACATATTTGCTTATAGGTATAATGGGTTTAGGGAAATATAGTAGGCTTAAGTGATGGTCAAATCGTATAAGAATTGGTCGCGATGTTGTGGCTTTGGCATTCCGTTCTCTTTGCATGGCCAAGTGCTAAAAACAAATAACAAATTTTTACTAGAGAAGAGTTTAAGAATTTGAACAATCAAACCAGTAACAAAGAATGTCTCGGAAACAATTATGTTCACAAAAAAATTTGACAAATTGGTGCTTGAACACACTTGTACAGTAAGATTCTTTTGTATCTATTAGATTTAGTGGTTATGCAAATGTCATCAAAATAACGAGGACTTCAGGAGGGATTCACAGTATTAGTAAGTTCCAGAACTTGAATTTCCGGTGAAATCTGGATATCTAATTCTGAGGTGAAAGGCCATACTTTCCCATCTCACTTTATGTAGTACAAAAAGCAAAAATACTGCATTTGAACCAAATATTCGATATTGAACGTGCATTAGAAATATATTGTAATACTGGGAGGTATTCGTGTCTATTTCAAGCATTTCTAGAGGCATATGAAGCAGAGATGGGCTACTTATATTTTGTATACAAGAATCACAAACGATATTATTGTTTACATTAGCGCTGCCCGAACATCAGCTCGGGGGTGCATGGCGCCCGTGATGTGCTGTTCTGGCGCCCTCCATAAACAAATTTTTACTCCGACGATTTCTAATATTAATTCAAATTTCAAGACAAAACTATTTCCTCCTGAATATGTTCCCAGTACATACCCAGGAAGAATGTTTTTGTACACCTAAATCAGTATTCATTACTTCCATAACCAGTGCTTACACTTTTTCCTCTCAAAAGAAGGGTACTTGCTCTAACGGTAGTTTTATTATTTGAAGCACCTGTACCGAAATTGTGTCTAACTTTCGGCGTTAGGTAAGACAGACATTCACGGATACCCACTGAGAGACTCTTGTAGACAGTAGTAAATATCCCTAGTCCCCAGTGTTGCTTTAAAAACTTATTTTTGTTTTTGTTAAACGTATCTTAGCGAGATGATATATTCAACTATGATCACAATCAAGACTAAATACAGATCCAGCTTTGGAAACTCATATTATCATATCTAGATGACGCACTAAGAGCAGCTTCTTCCAGCTACACGCCAGGTTTCTACGAACTTGTAGAGAACATGCAGTGTCAAACTTCAGAATAGTAAGTAGTTTAAATTGTAATTCTTTTGAAATAGTTTTACAGTATTACGTGTTTGTTATACTTGGGAGCGGCGGCGACGGTGGTGGTGGTGGTGGTGGTGGCGGTGGTGGTGGTGGTGGTGGTGGTGGCGGTGGTGGTGGCGGCGGTGGCGGAGGTGGTGGTGGTGGTGGTGGCGGTGGTGGCAGTGGTGGTGGCGTGGTGGTGGTGGTGGTGGTGGTGGTGGTGGTGGTGGCGGTGGCGGTGCTGGTGGTGGCGGTGGTGGTGGCGGTGCTGGTGGTGGTGGCGGTGGCGGTGGCGGTGGCGGTGGCGGAGGTGGTAGTATTGGTGGTGGGAGTGGTATTGGTGGTGGTGGCGGTGGTGGTGGTTATTGGTGGTGGTGCTGGTGGTATTGGTGGAGGTGGTATGGTGGTGGTTGTGGTGGTATTGGTGGTAGTGGTGGTGGGGGTGGTGCTGGGGGTGGTATTGGTGGTATTGGTGGTGGTGGTAGTGGTGGTGGTGGTGGTGGTGGTGGTTAATGGTGGTGGTGGCGGCGGTGGTGGTGGTTATTGGTGGCGGTGGTGGTGGTTATTGGTGGTGGTGGCGGTGGTGGTGGTTATTGGTGGTGGTGGCGGTGGTGGTGGTTATTGGTGGTGGTGCTGGTGGTATTGGTGGTGGTGGCGGTGGTGGTGGTTATTGGTGGTGGTGGCGGTGGTGGTTATTGGTGGTGGTGGCGGTGGTGGTGGTTATTGGTGGTGGTGGTGGTGGTTATTGGTGGTGGTGGTGGTTATTGGTGGTGGTGGTGGTTATTGGTGGTGGTGGTTATTGGTGGTGGTGGCGGTGGTGGTGGTTATTGGTAGTGGTGGCGGTGGTGGTGGTTATTGGTGGTGGTTATTGATGGTGGTGCTGGTGGTATTGGTGGAGGTGGTATGGTGGTGGTTGTGGTGGTATTGGTGGTGGTGGGGGTGTATTGGTGGTGGTGATATTGGTGGTGGGGGTGGTGGTATTGGCGGTGGTGCTGGTGGTATTGGTGGAGGTGGTATGGTAGTGGTGGTGGGGGTGGTATTGGTGGTGGTGAGGGTGGTATTGGTGGTGGTGATTTTGGTGGTGGGGGTGGTATTGGTGGTGGGGGTGGTATTGGTGGTGGTGGCAGTGGTGGTGGCGGCGGCGACGGTGGTGGTGGTGGTGGTGGTGGGGGTTGTATTGGTGGTGGTGGTATTGGTGGTGGTGGTATTGTTGGTGGTGGTGGTGGTATTGGCGGTGGCGGTGGTGGAGGTGGCGTTGGCGGATGCGGCGGTGGGGCGGTCGCCAAATGGTTGTTTTGTGATGTGATGGCACCCGCGCCTCCTTAGACACGAGTTAAATGTGCCCAAGCACATCAAGTTGGACGGCACTGGTTTACATGCTCTGATGTTTTCCAAGACTATGTTACATACTAGTTTTATAACGTTTGGAAGATTCCAGATATGTTGATTTTGTCATGTGTGGTGTTAAAAAGATTTACATACATTTAATTCAACACATTGCCAGTAGATATAATACCGAAAGTTCAGTAAAAACGAGTATTGCTAGGACATGCCGGAGGAAAACAGTGTCAGACTAGGGAATCAATGTTTTATTGAGCTTCAATACCTTCTTTATTAGCGACTATTTCAAAGCATTAGTTGTTGTATTATTACATTTTACAATATTTTAAACACTATACTTTCAAATAAAAGGTTGTTTTGTTGCTTCTTAGGAGTTCGAGCTGGCGATATCAAGGCAAATGTTTTAAGCAGCCGACTGTCTGCGTCATCTTCCGTTCCGCTCTCAGCGTCTACACAAGGTAAGTGTTGACTCTGTATCATTCTGGATGTACTCGTATATGATAATTAGACATGGGAGAAAATCTCACATGGACGTTACGTTAACTACGCACGCCCGCCTCGGTAGCATGATGGGTAGCGTGTCTACCTCATGTTCAAGAGGTCGCGAGTTCGAATCTCGCTTAGGGTAAGTTATCCGTATAAGGTTTTTTCCTAGGTTTTCCCTTATCCTGAGAAAATGAATGTCGAGTAACTTAAAAGCTCCATGGACCTTGGGCTCATGAGTCCCATTTCAGTCATTCACTGTTGTGATATCACGTTGGAGGGCGTTAACAAAAAAGTAGAGTGCAGCAACTGGTGGGCGGTGTTGACATGTAAACAAAAGAGGCAGGAAGGTCACTGTCAATAACGCACCGTGCACTTCACGCCGCAGTTCCACTTTGTCATTGGAAGAGACTGCACACCCTCGCATACGACCTTCCCTCCTGTGACGTAAAAGTTCCATAGTTCAGTTATGCTTCCACTGAGTGTTTCCCCCATGTCTGATGACAATGGTTAATAGTACTTATATGGGAAAATGCATGCTTTTTCACTAGGTACAAGTGCCGATGTTCCTGGTTTCCGATAGTGTTTTTCTTTATTTAATGTAGCTGGAATTTGTTTATCCATGTTGCACACCAGGCCTGCGTGAGCCAATTTCTTATTGGGTTGAATTCAAGTCCAACTCAGACGCAATAGCCTATGAACCAAGGTCAGACTTACGGAGCTACGAAGGGTGAGAAAGTACGGACATTTTTCACCTGAGTGGCTGGAAGGCAAGCTTTACCACGGCTGTCCACGTCAGTCCCTGAATGAGTCCATCCACTATTGTTTTGAAGCGAAACATCTGGCACTCAGGCTATAACTGATGAACAAAGGTCGGTTTCAAGCTCAGGAAAAAGATCGAAAGTAAGGGAGACATTAAGGGGCGTGGGGAGAGTGAGGCCGAGTGTGGCAAAGGTGGTTTAGTATTTCCTAACTAACATAAGCCCTGCGCCTTATATCGACACAACGTGAACTCGATTGTACTTTGTAGAACAATATGAAAATTAAGCACCACTCACACTACGGATGAGAATTTTAAGTAGATGCACAAATGTATTCGCAGTACTGTTTCCATAAAGCATAAAAAGTTAAATATTTTGCCTCTAGTGTTCTCCGAAATGTTTTAGCGCTATCTAGGAACAGTGAACATATTGGGACTTAGAATAGTTCACATACAACATTCAATAGTTAGCAACTATTCCCAAATAAATGCCTTTAACGGCTACAATGGATCTCAAACAGAGACATTGTTTTAACCATCCGGTTAATGCTCCTCAGCGACCTAACGAGGTTAAGTGCACCCCGGACCAGGTCTCCCAGCGGCAGAAAACCCCCACGGCGGTACCGGGATTCGAACCTGGGTCTCCCGCTTATAAGCAGAAGCGCCACCACCGCGATAATCAGGCGTCGTCGTCATCATCATCATCATCGTCATTGTACCGATCAAAACAAATACAGTTACTAAAAACTCTAACCCTTCTGAAACACGACCAGATACTGATCACTGCATCTTTAAGAATGATTTGCAGAACAAAAGTTAGGCCATAGATTCGTAGCAATAATATTTTAGCATTAAACAGACATGAAGAGTTGAAATTTAAGATTGGTTTCCGATTTTGATCAAAAATAGGATGTCTTTAGTAAATGGTTTACAGTGTCCGATGACCGATCCATTCCGTGATATATCACAGAAATTCTCTGCAGAAAATCATCGGTTGCTTTATGGTTAAATTAAGTTGTCTTAGCCATTTTTTTTTTTTTTTTTTTTTTTTGTAATCAGGTTGGTAATAACAGCAATGCTGGTTGAAACTACATGCAGTTTTTAATAAACAAGGTAAAGAAAGGCAGGGAGCAGTTCATCTTCTAGTTGTTCCCAAATGTCAAATCCGCAATACACAAGGAAACAATACTTGCGTATTTGACATTTGGGAACAACTAGAAGTATTGTTTCCGTGTGTATTGCGGATTTAAGCCCGAGATGAAACACTCGCATGTCAATTTCGAACGTTCCACACTTCCAAATTGCTTTTCGCAGCGAACACCGCCCACGGATTACCCCTCAGTGCTTGACGACCGCGTTTCATGGCACACTGACGTACGCGGTGTAAACAACACGTAATTATATTAATTTACACTTCAACGTTGGAGGTATTTTTACATCATCTCTAATATTCACAATTCACAGAGAAGAGACACGGGGAATGAAATTTCGACCAAAAATGACAAAATTTACGAATATCAGATTTTCACTTACAAATGTACCCAGGAACTTCAGGAATCAGGTGCATAAATAAAATGTCAAGTTCCGCCATTTTTAGGTGCCACTGCACGTTTAAATACTGAAGTATGCAGTTGACGGGGCAGGTAGAAAGCACACAGTGTGATAGATGTCTTGAAATAGTTTTGGAAACATATTACTATACTCCCTTTTTTAAAACAAATATTGCTTTACAGTACGTGTCGTGACAATGCGAGCCTTATTTGGGTCGAGTTTCACTGTTTGAGATCGTATTGTAACACTACGGGCCTGTTTTGAGAATACAGGTAGCCTGTAAATATATTTGAAATGCATGATTTCAGAAAACTCAATTTTTCTCAAATGTACATTTTTCTACACATAAAATGAGGCTGGCGCAATAGTTTTGATCCAATTGCATACAAAGTTACATGCATGTTCTGCAAAGACACTTGAACAAGCCTAGTTGTTTTCAGTTCATGGCAAATAGCTTTTGTGTGTGTGTGTGTGTGTGTGTGTATGTGTGTGTGTGTGTGTGTGTGTGTGTGTGTGTGTGTGTGTGTGTGTGTGTGTGTGTGTGTGTGTGTGTGTGTGTGAGAGAGAGAGAGAGAGAGAGAGAGCGAGAGAGAATTATAAATAAAATGCTCAGATATTTGGCTAATTTTTATGTAAGAGTATGTGCAAATAGAAATAAATTTTTGTATTAGCAAATAGTGCTATGACTGCAAAAGTAATAACTGATTTTGTACTCATAATTATGACAAATAAGAAGCACAGTTTACTTTGGGCAAGCGCGCAGCTTATCATGTTTAGGCTTCTGACTGCCCGCTGCTAACCTCCCGGTAACCTTTCACTATAGCCGTAGTGTCACACAATTATATTTTGGAATGAGACAGTGCCCAAAATAAGCATTTTTATTTGAAATTCCCAAACGGCTGAACTTTTTTAGTATTTAGATTAAGCACAACTTTATACTTACATGCAATGGCAATTAAATTTTTGAGTGTAGAAAAAAATCCCTCTGTGACCGAATGGTTAGGAAGTATCTATTCATCAATGTGCATTATTGGAAATCTAAGCCTCCGATTATGGCTTCTTATCTGAATTAAAGGAACTGCAAATGCGTTTAATCTTTGGAATACTAAAGTGTTTCGGTAAATTCAAGCACTTATAGTTTTATACGTAAACAATTCGCGACGAAAAGTCGCAATACATAATTCAGAAACCATCTGCTTTTAAGCAAACATGGCTTTAGTTTAAACTCTCGCAAAAGGTTTGCAGATAATGACTAGAAAAGTGCACACAAAAGAGAAGATGTATTCACTCCAACCTTAATAACCGCAAGAAATGGATTCTATGGAATTTTTTTAACTTGTAAATGAAGGAACTGCCATGAGCAATTACAGGGTTAGGTGGCCCGTACTATGCTTTACATAGAGCATCGCGCGATCTTTGTGAGAAGGCCTCAGTATATCCTGTAATATTAATGAAAGACGACCATGGTTTTCCTTTTTTTATGACAGACACATGCGGTAGGGAGCTGGGTTGGGAGCCTTTTGAACATTTCCAGCCCCTACACGGTCCTCTTTTCTCAGTTTCTCTTCTTGTCGTTGGTTTTACACCATACGTTTTGTTCAATTCAGTGACCCTCTCCTTTGGTCAAATTTTAATAACCTATTTAACCCCCGACACACCCTCGCGCACACACACGACGTGAATTCCACTTTGTGATGCTGGCCGTATGCCGCTATCTCTTTCGTCATACATTAAAAAATAGCTAATGTGCTCTCTGTAGAATGTGGTCGTCTGAAAGGCGATGTGGTCTCGTAGCATCAACGAAGTTCTGTTGGAGCTCCGGCTTGTTTGCGAAATTTGATGAACAAACACTGCATTGAAGCGGGCTGTTCTTTGAGGATGTGGAGAAGCTTCATACAAGAAAATGTCAGGGAAACCAAGCCCTAGAGATATTGGGAAATATACCCAAGCCTTTTCATATGTCACCCTTATGTCCTCATTGTTTCAAACACTCGTCCTGCAACCCTTTTAGCTTGAATTTAATACTAATCACAACTTACAAACATTACGTAAGATGTTCCGGGGAGGCTATTCAACAACCCCAGCAGCTAACGAAGCTTCGAGAAAGCTAGGGTTGTGTCATTATGCATCGAGGAAAGTATTTAAGTATGTAGCAGCACTTTTACAATAAAATACCACCGAGTTTGCTCCGAAAAG